>JAVSCE010001928.1:0-47480 GCA_032199065.1 Smutsia gigantea
TGTTTAAAAATATAGTTGTATTTAGATCTCATTATTGCTCCAGTACATGGGAATTGTGTAAAGTGTTACAGCTGCTGTATATGTTTAAATTGTGTGTGTTGAAGATTATGAAAAAGACAGTGGTTGTTTTTCCTAAATGAAATAGCTTTCTTTTCACCCCTGCCACCCAAATTCTTTTCTGAAGTTGCTGGCATTTGGGTCAAGGTTTTATTAAAAGCTACATTTTATAACACTGGCACAAAGAAAAAACAGTTTTAAGCTTGTTTGCTCAGTTCTTTCTTTTCCATTGGAAATGGAATTCATTGCCTTAGGTCTTTTTAAATAGTATATTATTATCATTGGGGCTGGCTCTATGCTTGAAACCAGTTTATTTACAACCTGTTACAAGTGCTGTATCTGTTTGCAGTAGGAACTGCAGAATTCAAAGTGATCTCCTAGCTTGTAAGCAAATGAGATTCAGTATCCCTTTTCTATTAAAAATAATATGTCAGAAAATCAAGTCCAGCAAAGTGGGGTTTGATATTACCCTTTTCTGTGTGTTTTATCCAATTAATTTGGTTAATATGGTGATAGTAAAAGTCAAAGTAAAGTTTAAGTGTTAAGATTTCTGATTTATTTAGTTTGAATTATGCCACCATGTAAGTGGTACCCTGGAGAAACAGAAAAGTTTCTCAGTGTAACCGTTTTCATTTGTTCTTTCCTGTGACCTCTTTCCCTGTTTTCTTGAACTGCAGCAAAAGGATACTGCGCCTCTTATTATCGTAGTGCTGAGGGTATTGAATTTATATAAAATACATTTCTGTCTTTGTTTCTTGGAAAGGAAAGTCCTGCTAGATGACTGGCAAGTAAGTCTAAGCAGGGGAGAATTAAGATAACTCTATTTCATGTTTTGCACACAAATGCAGAATTTGTATAACCACTTGATTTCACAGTCATGATCTCAAAAGAAGGAATTTCTGCTCTATCTTTTTCCTGCAGTTAACGTTAAGAACACTCTGAATCTCAAAGCTTCTCAAGTGTTAAGAGGCAGAAATGGTCTAGTAAGATGTAGTTGAAATGTTCTATCCATTTAGCACGGGTTTACTTTTCCTTATGTACTCAAAAGTATTTGTTCAGCTCAGTGATATTACAGCTAAAAAAAATCATTCATTATCAAAAGAAGTAATCTCAACCCAACAAGCTGGAAATGTTTATGTTGAGTTGAATATTTGACTTAATACTTTTCTACATACAACCCCCCCCCAAATATCTTGAAGTTTCTTCAAAATTGCATTATAGAGGAATTTAGTATGTCATAAATACTTCTTAAAGATTTGACAGTCAACTGTAGTATCCATATGTTGGTTAATTTTCTTTTAAGCCCCATGATGGCAAGACTTAAAAATGAATTTGGGCAAAAATGCAAAGAAATTAGATTATCAGATTCTGTTAAACTGTTATATGTATCTCACTTAAGGTTTTGTTCATTAATTCATGTCCACCCAATTACATAAAGCCAATTTGGCAGAAGAGCAAAAAACCAATAGTGACTTAAAAATTTTCTCCAATAAAACTTGTTCTTAGTAGAGAAGCTTTCACTTGAACCCAGCACCATTTGCCACTGAGCAGTCAGCCTTGGGGGCCTGCCCAGGCCCACAAACCTCCCCAAGGACTAATACCTGTCCCCACTTCCTTTGCTGTCATCCAAGGGTACTTTGGGTCCCCAAAGAAATGAAACAACAGCTAATCTTTGTTGAACTCTACTTAGTAGGTTCTAGTTTATTCCTATTTGCAGATTATGAAAGTGAGGCTCAGAAAATTTAATTTGCTTGAGGTCAGAAAATTTAATTTAGTGGCTGAGCTGGGATTCCTCTGTCCATCTGACTGGAGTGCTTTTTCTACTACATAGTAGGCCACCTATGACAGCAGTCTAGAGCCCATATAAATAATCTAACTTGAGTGTTCATAAATGGGGCAAAAAGAAAATATTCCTGTTGCCTATCTTTAAAATTAAGAACTAAAAAATATATATATATTTCCTCATTTTTGCACCAAATGTAGTATTTTCTATACATTATTCTTATTAATTATATATATATATATATCCACATATAAATAGCTTGTGTATACATACATAAGGATCTCTGGAAGATTACATAAAAAATGAGCAATGGGCATCACCAGTGAGGGGGTGGAGGTAGGGAACCGAGCCAATGTGAAGGTGTTAGTGGCAAGCTTTTCACTCTTCAGGGTAGGCGAGCTGCCTGTGAGCAGCTTGGGTAGCCAAACTGACCCACCCCTACCTGGAGGTACTGTCTTAGCCCAAAGTAGTAAATCTAATGGTAGAATTTTAGAGATGGCAGCAGGCTGATAGGGAAGTGCATCCTTCCAGTGACTGAGAGTCACTTCACCCAGGTAACTTTCCAGTGACCCTGAACTTAAAATAAGACCTATTAAGTAATCCCATTATCAGGCTACCAGCCTTCTTCATGAAACACCTTTTTCTCTCAGGTTTCTTCCCGACTCCCTAGAATATACCGGAGCAGGCTTTGCTGCTCTTTAAAATCAAGGAACAAGGCTCCATGAAGCCCAGCACCACATGCACAGACCATGACCGGAAGATGGACAGCCTGAGAGATATACTCACCATAGAATCCAGCAGATGCTCCCTGCAGGCTGGGACACTGAACTCCGGTCCCGGGAGCGGCTCTGCGCCTATCACAAAGCCATTAGGCACCTTGAAGGGGACATCATCAAGGACATTCATTCTGTCAGAGGAGTGTGGCAATGACTGAGCAGGGCTGGGGCAGGCTGCCTGGTGACAGGGAGAAAGCGTGGTCCTGAGGACCTCAGATGGCTTCACCACTTTGCTGTGTGGTGTCTTAGCTCGACTCCACACAGCCAGGAAGAAAAAAGTGAAGTGGTCGGTGCTGCATAAGGGAAGAAATGAATAAAAAGGGCATTCAAACAGGAATTAACTATTTTATGTTTAAGTCTTGCTCTAGTCCATTGTTTTCCAAAACATGTTTTAAAGCATTAGTTCTAAAGCAATTAGTTGTTAAACAACACTAGTTCTAAAGTATTTCATCAAAATAGTTTTCACCTAAATGTTTAAGGAAAAAAATACCAAATTACATAAACTCTTCCAGAACCAGAAAAGAAGGAATACGTCCTCACTTGTTTTGATGTCAGCATGATCTTGATAACAAACCTGACAAGAAAATTAGAGACTGATCTCTCATGAACATAAATGTAAAAATCTTAACAAGAATAATTATGCATAGAAAAATATACATTGCCAGGTTGAGTTTATTTCGGGAATGAGAGATTGGCTTAACATTTCAAAACCAATCAATGGGGAAAAAGATAAATATCAACAGAATAAAAACAAAAAATATAATTACCAATCTCTATAGATGCAGAAAAAACACTTGATGAAATCAATACCCATTCAGGATTTAAAGAAACAACAAATACTTTTAGCGATTTAGGAATAGAAGGAAATTTCTTTAATCTGATAAAGAATATCTCTAAAACATCTAAAGCAAACACTTAATGGTGAAATACTGAAAGATATCCCCAAGATTGGAAATGGGACAAGGCTGTCCCAATCATCTGTTACACATTGCACTGGAGGTACTAGCCTGTGCAGGAGGGTAAGAAATAAAAGTATAAGGATTGGAAAAAAAGAAAGAAATCTATTATTTGTAGATGACATAATTACATGTAGAAAATCCAAAAGAATCTATGAATAAAACTCTTAGAATGAGTAAGCTAATTTAGCAAGGTTGTTGGATAAAGGCCAGTATACTATAATAGATTTTATCTCAATATACAAAAGATAAAAAGTGTTATCTTTTAAAAGTTTCACCAGAGACTGAAATTTTTTAAAAGTACCATTTATATCAGCAACAACTACCTATGACTCAATCTACCTCAAGATATTTAAGACCTCTACAAAGAAAACTATAAAATACTAGATTAAATGGATTTACATGGATTATAAGACTCAATACTATAAAGATATAATTTCTCCCTGAATTGCTTTATAGATCCTACATATCAAAATTCTATCACCTTTATTTGGTGTAAATTAGCAAACAAATTTAAAAATTTAAGTGAAATGGTAAGGGTCAAGAAAAGCCAAGAAGCTTGAAGAAGAAGCAACACATTTGGAAGATTATACTATCAGATATCAAGACTTACTTTAAAGTTAGAAGAATTAAGACAGTGTGCTACTGATATGAGGATTTACAAAGACACTAATAAAACAGAAAAGAAAGTCCAGAAACAGATCCATACATTTATAGATCCTTGATTTATGACAAAATTGGCCTTACAAAGCAGTAGGAAAATGAAGGTCTTTTCAATAAATGGCTCTGGATTAATTGGATGTCAACCTAGAAAAAAAAAATCTTGACCTCTACCTCATATCATACACAAAAGTCAATTCCAAGTGGACTGTAGAACTAAACATAAAAGGTAAAATAAAGCTTGAAGATAAAATAGAATATATTCATGGCTTGTGATTAGGCAAATGTTTCTTAAACAGGTTACAAAACTAACCCTAAAGGAAAATAGTAATAAATTGGTTTGCATTAAAGTTAAGAACTTCCGTTCATCGGAAGATACTATTAAGAGAGTTAAAAAAAAAAAAACCACAGATTGGGAGTTTTACAGCCCACGTATCTGACAAAGGAATCATATCCAATATATGCAGAGAACTTCCACAAATCAATAAGAAAAAGACCCAATATGAAAATAAGCAAGAGATTTTAGCAGGCACTTCACAGAAAAGGATGTCTAAACAGCCAATAAATATATGTAAGTTATTTAACCTTATTAGTCTTAAGGGAAATGCAAAATAAAACAATGAGATATCACTACACACACACATGGTTAAAATAAAAATTCCCGAGAGAGAGAGAAATAAAAAATACCTTGATAATATTCAATGTTGATGAAGATTTGGAACTTCTAGAACTCTCATGTACTGTTGGTGAGAAAGTCAGTCAGTATTAGTCAGCAGTGTCTACTGAAGTTGAAATATAAGATAAAAACTCATAAGCATATAGCTTCTGAGCCTTTTGGCTAAGATCAAGCATAGTATCTGTTACTTAATATTCACAGCAGGCAAGGATTTGATATTTTAATGTATTTTATTTAAACCACAATAAAGATTATATTGCCTTAAAACAAAATAAAACAAAACAAAACTCACAGAATTCAAGTTCATGACTAGAATATATACTTAGATCTAGACTCCTGACTTGAGTCCGGCATTTTATAATCAGGGTTTATCAGGGAGCCTGACCAGGGAGTTATCTTGGGCTCACTACAATGTCATCCTAGAGGTCACTGAGGTCGACCCCAAGCCCACATGAGAGCATCATGTGAAGAGGCACAGTAAGTAATCTGAGTGCAGTGAGGTCACATGAGGCCAGCTGGGCAAATCCTTTAATTCCCTCATCTCTGTGGTCTGTCTCCTCTTGTCAGTGTCTTACTGTATGTTAAGACTCAGGCTTCTCCACCCCATGCCCGGATATAGTCTCCTAGCACCCTGGGAACGGCTCTTTAGGCCACAGAATGAGACAGTACTGATCCAATGTGATCAGTAATTTAGCTGCCCCATCAGCCTTTTCTTACAGGGAACCTCTGAGGTACAGGGAGTTGGAGGGTATACAGCAAAGTCAGCAAGTTTTGGCTTTCTTGGATTGATCCTTCCCATTTTCAGCTATCATTAGCTGTGCTGTGGGGAAAGACACAGGTTTGTTGAAACCCAGGTGGGTACTGCCTGACTAGGTCTGGGGCCATGCACCTCTTCCCTCACCTCTGCCTCCTAATATATCATCTCTACTCAGCTCTACACTTGCTTCTGGAGTAATTTAAAAGTTTGAGGATTCTGAAAACACTTCTTTTAATAGCAAGGGCTACAGTATGAGATAATCTAGTTAGAACATATTCTAACATGAAGGTCACTTCTGCTAAATACAAAATGAAAGGTACATTAAGTAATGGTATTCTTCAGAGGAAGGGTATTCTAGTCCTTCTGGGGGGTGGAGAACATATACCTCCAGGAGGGAACAGCAGGAGCTAGAGAGCAGAGAGAGGGCAAAGTGAAGAAAAGACAAGCTGCTTGACTCAAGTAGATAGTGTGCGCTGGGGAGTATTTCTGCAGTTAGATTGAAGGGATAGATTGGGGCAGAGCTGGGGAAATTTATATTAAGAGTGCTGACTCCATTTAGCGGGCAGTGGAGAAAGCACTGAAAGGGTCTGAAGGGATGGGGTGAGGGAAGTGGGGATATTAGGAAAGCCAGTCTTGCCTGCTTCAGCAAACTGCATGACCCAGGACCTCTCCAACATCAGACCCATGGACTGTACCCATTTGCTGCATCTGAGCCTAGGGGCAAGGGGTAGGCCAGGTGGCGGTTGTAATAATTGGTCTACATGGAGTCCAGGCAATGACATTAATGTTATTTTTTTTTTAAGTCTCCACTCTACTCTCTAAATGCCCATAGCTTCAATGATTTATATGCCAAGGACTCACACATTAAATTCTCCAGTTCTTTTCTGAGATCACACTCACAAACACAGCTCCCTACAAGATTATCTCCTTTAAGATGTCTCAGTGGAGCCTCAAACTCAGCATATCCAAAGTCAGCTTTTGGTTTTCCTCTCCCCTCGACTGCTCTTGTCCCCTAGAATTCCTTGTCTCAAGGAATGTCTAAGGTGCACAGCAAGAGACTCATGCCCAGCACTTTCCTCCTTCACTGCCACCCATCTCAAATCCATCTCTGGAATCCAGCCATTTTATTCTACCTCCACTGCTCTCCCAGGAATCTAAGCCCCCATTCTCTCTCATTTGGACAACTGGTGTCCATGTGTCCTCTGGTGCCGTTACTATAATTCTGTTCTATCCACTGGGACAGAAGTGATCATTTCAAAACAGCAAACCGAGCCATTGCCCTGCTTTAAAGCCTCCAATGGCTGTCAGCTGCTCTCATAAAAATCAAACTCCGGATAAGGGCTTCAAAAGCCTGGAAGTGTCTGGCCCCTAGACTCTCACCTCCCATTTTACTCAAGCCATGCTGGCTTTCAAGTGGCTTGGTCTCCTGGCCCAACCCAGGGTCTTTGCATATACTATTCCAGATACTTGCTATGTTTTTCCCTGTCCCCACTAGTTAATACTATTCATTCTTCAAAGCCCAGCTGAAACATCATTGCTTCAAAAAACCTTTTCATAACCCCCAAACTTGAGTGAGTCCTCCTTGTACAGTGGCTTTCAAGGTTTTATTTTTTTACTGTGACCCATAGTATGAAATACATTTGACTCTATGATCTAGCATATACATTTGTGAGCTGCATAATAACATACTCTTCCTATATATATAATACATAAATATTTTCTGTTAGTTCACCTAAATGCATTACAGAATTTTCAGTTTGGAAAAAAAAAGGCCTAATTAATCTTAGAGAACCACCCCTTTCTTTCAAAGCATTCAGCACATTTTTGTGACTGTTGTATTAATATCTGTCTTGCTCAAAGCCTACATTGGGAAGTATTTGGCATTTTGCTCATCATTATAGTCCTTGTAGTTAGCAATTTAAGAGCCTCAACAGGTACTTAATAAATATTTGAATAAAAAATCTAAACTTGTGACTAAGCATTATTTTCTTTGTAGCACTTTTCACAATTATAACTTACTATCCATATAATCAGTAAGCTTCTTTAGACGTTAACTTCAGGAGGCAGGCATCCTGTCTACATGCTCCTTTTTACTGTCTCTAGCATTTAATATCATACCTGGAAAATGGTAAATAAAAATCATTTCCCAAGAACACAGTTCAAATCCTCATATTCAGATTCTGGCAAGCATGAGTTAATAAAGTTGAGAAGTATCTACTGCTCTGCATAGTTATGCACTCTAAACACCAATTGCCTCAAAGACTTTAATCTTTGCTTCAGACTATGAGAAACCTAGTTTATTCTAAAAGGCAAATGGAATCTGCACTGGAGACAAATTCTTCATGGATAGCCAGACATGGCAATTCAGGAACTATCGTATGGTGCATCGAAACATATACAGTTACATAGTAATAGCTTATTGATTTACAAGCATTAAAAAAAAAAGATTTAAACACCTCACATGATCTCTAGTCCGTAAAATATATCACTGCTGACATTTCATAACACTCACATTTCTTCTATATATTACCCATATTTTAATGGAACAAGACATACTTTGTACTTACAATTCCCAGGATAGTTTCCCTTGGACAAAACACCTAGAAGTGAATTGCTAACAGATGGTATAATCCCAGCTAAGCTTCTTGATAAATCCTTGCACAAAAATCACATGGACATAGGAACATGAATGGTTTGAGTGGTTGATTGGCTTGTAGCAAATTCCTTGACGTCATAAACTCAGCCATGTGGGCTGAACACTCTTAGTATTTAACGTATAACTAATCTCTTTATTTCATCTTCTAATCTTCTCTGTACTTAACTTTAATTTCTTAAAAACATGCTTTTGTTGGAGAGTCTCACAAGTCCAAGTTCTCCTCTACTGGGAAATAAAAAACAATATTCTTGCATACAGAACAGATGAATCAACACAATTCTGGTTACTCTTTAAATTAGTTTATTTCTCTACTTTCATTAATTTATGTTCCATATATAATGTAGGTATAAAAAGGACATGACTTAGAAAAGGGCTGATGGCTCAACAGAACTGCAGTTCCTAGTTCTGACTAAAGATAAGAACCAACTAACAATGACCAGCAAGAACAAGAGGCACCTCACCATGCAGACTGTGGCCTATAAATGCCTTTTCGACTGAAGAGGAACCAGAAGTCATTCAAGAAATGGCTGCTTCCGGGTCTGGGATAGGAAATGTGCAAAACCAACTTGAAACAGAATACTGGGATTGAGTGGGAACTCAGGAGCTGAGTAAGAGGCTGCTACTGACCAAAGGTGAGGTGATCAGTAAGGAAAACAGTAACAATAGGTTAAAAGACAAGTGTGGTTAGATCTGGGTTCATGATGATACTTAAAAATAAAAATCACTGGTCATTTTTGGAGAATGCCAAGGAACCAGCTTATTATTTTGAAGACTAGCAAATAAAGGAAATTACATATTTATCTCTTGCCTTTCCTATACAAAACTGTACCCCATAGCAAAATAGTTGATGAGAGCATGTTTTCTCTTTTTAGAAGCATTCTAGCTTCTAAAGAATGATAGGATCAAACTATCACTACTTTGCAACCCCAAATGAATGAACTTAGGTTTTGATTATCAATGGCTGTCAAGATCACAGAAAGAAAAAACCATTCTTCCTCTTGCATGGAGTACACATCTGTCCGATGAAGTATTTTTGCCAGAAAATTCCAATCTAAACGAGATCAGCGCTGTCCAATAGAAATGTGAGCCGTGTATGTAATTGTGCATCTCAATTCAAACTCAAATTTTAAGTTTAAATTTAAATTTAATTTTAAAGTTTAAGTTTAAACAGCCATATATAGCTGCTATATTGGACAGCACCGCTCTATCTAACTGTTAAATTACAGGAATTATGGGAACAGAGGAACACTATCACAAGGATGTAATTAGCAAAATCCAGACTGGGAACTCAGGAAAAACGACCCAATTTCTTCAAGTATTAAATTGCAGGGAAGAAAGAATCAGAGTACAAGAGGACACAGGAAGAAGCAGGAGAGACTTTTGGATTACCAGAAATTTAAGAGACAAATCACCCGACAATGAAGAGATTGCAGCTAGATCTTGACCGAAGTGTAAAACACACAAGAAAAGGTAATTTGAACAGTGATTGGATATTTGATGTAAAGGAGTCATTCATTTCTTTAGGTGCACAATGGCCCTGTGGTTAAATTTAAAAATATCATTTAGAGCTACATATTGAAATACTTACGAAGTAATATGTCTGTGATTTGCTTCAAAATAATCCACAGGCGGGGGTACAGGTGAAACAAGATTGATCATGAGCTGACAATCATTTGAAGCATTATAATGGGTATACAGAAAAATATATACTGTTCTCTTTGGGTATGTTTCAAATTTTCCACATTAAAAAAAAAAGACTGGGATAAGATTACAATGACACTGTATTCTCAGAAGTATAATTCCCTAAACAGACTTATCTTTATGTCTTTCTAAACCCAGGAAGTACCCGGGCTGCCACCACCACTGCACAAGGCAATACACCAGGAAACTCACCAAACCACAAGAATGAGGCTCACTTTATTAAAACTGTGTAGAAGCTGAATGAGAGGAAAGAGGGATGGGTTTCCACTTGAAGGTGAATGCTTTCTCCTGGGTTCTGTGGTCCAAGTTTCCCTGGGTCCCTGCTTCACACACTATGCCCACCACCTAAGCAGGTATCTTAGTGGCAAGGCTGTCTGGACACCAAAAAGACATCATACAGTTCATCTTTTATTTCTACTCTTCCTGCATCTCATCACAGAACAAATGGTGGAGATTATAACCGAAGGGAATACAGGGTGATGGAGTTATTGAGGCTGTTTAACTCAGATTCATGAGCTTAGACAACCTTGGAGGGGTGCTGTCACTCCGTTAACTCTGTAATGTGTAATATATAAATTTAACAGTGTAAATTAAACAATAAAAAAAGGACAAAGGTGTTAGCATCTTGCAGCCAAGAGCTTCCGACTACATGAAATCATTTCCGAAGTTGATGGTGCTCTTCAGTTGGATTCCACAAAGTCTGGTGCTTGAGATCCATCTTCCTGTAGTAAATGTCTAGTTATATGGGAATTTTAGGGTAAAAAATGTGTTTCATCAATGTGAAAGTGTGTGTAGTGACCTGGGAAGCAACAAACTGGGAGCAAAGGCTCAAACTAAAAAATAAAGATGATTTATTTATTTAGCTTTTTGGAAATATAAATAACACGATAAATGACAAAAGGCAAAACAAAATGAAACAAAACCTGACGTGTTATATAACTCATCATCTCCAAGTACAACAGCATTTATTAATGAATATAAGAAAATAGATTTTATTATTTTTACCTGCTTCCCCCCAGGTTTAACTACATGGGCTTTTTGGAAGCTTGAGACCCTAAGAAAATTTTACAGCTATACCCCACCCCACCCTCAGTGTGACTGAGTGAAGTTAAGGTCATGTTCCCGTAAGGAAATAAATTTCTATCCTTGGAGAGTCTGTGAACAACTACACCGTTAGGAACTTAAAACACAGATGCTTTCATATGATCCTTCTAACCTGGGGAAAAAGCAGCCACTGTCCATCAAAACACAATCCAGTGCTGGGTACAGGTACTCTCCACGTTTTCTCCATTTTCCACATGACCACCAGACTAGGCTACCAGCTTTTCTGGCAACCCAGCCTGCAGTCTGCAGCCTCTCAAGCTGCACCCCAAGTGGGATTCATAAAACAGAAGACAAAGCATTTCTGACTTTCCTCCTAGGAGTTAGAGGGCTCTTTGGGCAGGAAGGTGAGGAGGTTTTGTCAGGCTTGCCTTCACACTCAGTATTAGGAAAAAGGCTGCTACATCCATCCAGTGCACACCTGTTTTGAGTGGAGGGGGTGTACTTACCTATCACCACACAAGGAAAAGTAAGAGTAAATTAACAAGTCACTCTGGACCAAGCCCTCAAAACAGAGGCAAATTTGGTGAACTAAGGCACTGCCTATGGTAGTTACCCCAATTCACCTAGGTCCTTTCCTGAAGAACCACATTATCTCCTGATTCAAGACACACCTCTGGCCAGGACAGAACACAGAAGGAAAACATAAGTTCTGGGTAGGGAAATGCGACATGGGAGTTGAGAGATTGTGGTTTAGTCTATAGCACAAGAAGATGGTGGCATCACTAATATTTAGAGCTGGAAAGAGCCTTGGCTGGACCACACTCCTGGAGAATCTTTACTAATGCAGCTTAATGGCGGTTGCCCAGATGTCGTTGCTGGGGAGCGGGGGAAGGACCCATCCTTGGGGAACGGAGTTGCCTTTGGGATGATCAGAGGGCACCAGGTACTGATCCCAATCATGCCTTAATAAGAACATTGTAGAACAATTATTTATTGGTTTTATTCCAAGCAAGATGTTCAGCAACTAAATACTCTATTTCAGCACTTGGCTTTCAAATTAATGATATGTTACTAGTCCACTGAAGTGATTTCTAAGCATTATGCAAAAGACTGTTCTTTCTTAAATAAAGCAGAAGAAACTCAGAACTTATCATCTTATGGATAAGAATATAATGAATATACAGTTGATCCTCATTATTTGCAGATTCTGTATTTGCAAACTTGCCTATTCACTAAAATTTATTTGTAAGCCCAATGGGCACATTCCCAGGTGAGGTCAAATAAGGTGCTACTCTGCCTTCTTGTTTTCAGCTCTCATACTGTAAACAACTGTTCTCATGGTCTATGTAGTATCATGTTTTTCACACTTTTGTGCTTTTTACTGGCAATTTATTTAAAATGGCCCCTAAGTATAGTGCTGAAGTGCTGGCTAGTCTGAGAAGGCTATGATATGCTATATGGAGAATATATGCATGCTAGATAAGCTATGCTCAGGCCATGAGTTACAGTGTTGTTAGCCATGAGTTCAATGTTAATGCATCAACAATATATATTAAGCAAGGTGTTTTAAAAAAATACACATACGAAAATGTTATGTATCAATCAATTGACAATTATTTGTGGCCAGAGGTTCACAGGAAGCTGACCCTTTATAACCTTGGGGCAGCAGTTCAGTATTCTCTAATTCAGAGTCTGTGGCTTTACAGAACACAGCTACTGTGAATAACAAGAATCGACTGTACTGTGTTTAAAAGCTAAAATTTGTATATTAACCAGAAATACAGTTTTCCCAGAACACAAACTTGGTATGCTAAAGAGCCTTGCTGAAACTTTGGAAGGAACATCAGCAATCACTTAGGTCAGTGATTTCCAAGCCAGGCTTTGAAGACCCCTGGACTCCAAGTAGATGCTCTGAAGCATTTAAAAACCACCAAGTGCTTTCAGTCACTAGCAAATTTAAACTGCCTACAGAGCTCATTCATTCATTCTAATTGTCTTTATAAACTTATTTCTCAAAAGACTGCCTTTGGGAAGAGGACCACTACTAAGGTTTGAAGGCCACATTTTAGCCCACCATCTTCATTTTATAGGCGAGGAAAGTGAGATCCCAAGAGCTGAAAACTTTACCCAGCTCATTAGTAACTGCAGATTAAAATGAAACTCCTTGTTCCTAGCTCTCCTGGCTTTGCCCAAGAACTCACAAGTCGGCATGGGTCTTAGTTTCTACAGGCAAAAACCACAAAGAAGGGTTCTTTTCCTTGGTCTGTTTAGCAGCAGGAGAGTTAGGGAAAGGAAGCCAATACTTAAATGATCATAGCAGCTGTAGCATGGGATAATACGAAGGGAAGTCACAACCTGAGGTTCAGTTTCTTCACCTGTTAAAATAGGGGCATCTACTTCTCTAAGACTCACAAGGACTAAACAAAACGTGGCTTCCTTGAAACTTGGGAAACATTATGAAAGCCCATAAGGAACTTAAAAAGACACAGTAATAGACCTCAACAACATAAGCACCTTATCAATTGCATCTTGCTACCTAAGGGGAAGGCGACACAGAGAGCGCCCCTCTGACCTTATCTGGATGAGCGCCGGCAGGGACTGCTCAGCTTGGAGGTGATACTGCCGGAAAGGCTGCAAGAGGTGAGCAAGTGGGAACTCATCTGCAAAAGAAAAGGCACAACAGCACGTCATCAGGCTTTATATCTAGAGTGTATTTCTCAAGGCAAGGTGACTGAGCCTATGACAAAATGACTGAATATGTTTCATCTTTACCCATGATTTCCAGGATACAGTGTTGAATTTCAAATCCTCAGGTTGTCATTTGGTTTAGGTGAAGAACATCCATGAGGAAAAGAGCTGTCAATCTGGTATTTTTTTCTTTCCTCCACTGGTTACAGAGGAACTTACCTGGATCCCCAAATAACTTGGACTCAATTTCACGCTTTTGAAGTAAAAATTTCTCTTTTTCTTTCCTCTGTTTCTTTTCTAATTCTCTTCTCCTCTCCTCCTCTTGCTCGCCTTCCAACATAACTCTGAGGGCTCTCTCTTCAGCTTCATATAATCCAGAGCGTTTTTTAATGAGTTTTCTTAGTCGCTGAAGATGATGCTCAAAAGTCTCATCCGCTGAGGCCGGAGGGCAGACGCCTGCACAGAAAGATCCAAATGGCGATTTAGATAAAACTTTTTCTTGCTCCAGAGTCTGTGTTCTAATGGGCAGCCTCACAAGTCCAACTTAGAATTTGTAAATTCTAACCAGTCTTCAAGGCTCAGCTTGATCTTCTTGACTAAAAGCTCTGACCTAATGTATCCGCTTCCACCCTTCTTCCTACTTCTCACCGAAACCTGTGGTCACCCAGAAGCAAAACCCCAGTGGTTCTGTGCTTACCTGCTGCAGCAGAGTCCTCCTGGAGGAAGCCATCTGACGGTGGGGCCCAGTAATCCACCCTCCAATGCGGCTCGCTCATTGCTCGCCGCAGTCATTCCCAACCTTCCCTGCCCTCCTAAAGCCTTCCTTCTCTGACTCGCAGCCAACCATCATACCTATTTCCTACAGAGAACATGGCATCAGCAGGAAATCCCTTAACTTTCTGTCTCCATTTTGCTTATCTACATTAGTACCCATCCTCGTCTCCTTCATTTTCATTCCAATGGAAAATGGGATCTTTGTCTCCCTACATCCTGCAGGACCTTGAGTCAACTATCCCTCCCGCTTCCCTTGGACCCTTCTCCTTCTACTGACTCCTTTAATCAACACTTAAAATGCTCAAGTTCTTCCCATAACACTAAGATTACCACCCCCCTCCCCACCTCCACCACCAACACACACATACTGCCAGAAACTAGTCTTGCTCTCTCCTTTCCTTCACAGGCAAACTTTTAATAAGCTGAACTCACTGTCTTTCACTCCTTGTCTCTCTTTAGTCTAGCTGGCTTCTGCCAATAGCACTCCACTGCAATGTACCTAACATAGGTCACTCATGCTCTTTGGAGTACTGATTCCTATGACTGTTTCTCAATCTTTATATTACTTGATAATAAAAATAATAATGAAACATTTATACGGCACTTAATATGTGCCATGACTGTTTCCAGTACGTTATGCATGTTTACTAATTTAATCATCACAATACCACATGGGTGAGTACTATCATTATTCCTTTCTTACCAATGAGGAAACCAAGGCACAGACTTCAATCCACACACACATACATACACTCTCTGTCTCTCCTTTATTCCAATCCCTCAAATCCATGTATTTTTCTCCAACTCACTGTCTGACGCTTAGTTCACACTCCCATATGATCCCTGCCCAGCCAACAGCCTTTTTAGTCTCTCTCACCCTCCCTCCTAGATGCTTCAAACCTTTTTCAGCTCCGCCAGCACTGATCTTTGTCATCATTTCCCTCTCTGCTTATAATGTTTCAGTGACTCCCCTCAGCCAGAAGTGCAGGTGAGAGGTCTAGCCTGGCCACTCTGACATGGTTACATATCCAGCCTCATTCCCTCAGCACTTAGTGGGAGGTACACATGCCTGAAGAAGTTAAAAAGCTGTTTGTTTTCTAAGTATACAACACAACAGGTTGCAAGTCACCAAATCATTTTATATTCACATCCATAGGCTATTTATCTTTATAAGACCATAACTCCTCTTAAAATTTCCTCCTTCTTTCAGAACAAAGTGAGGATCACTTACAGTGAGAAATAATGCTGGCAAGGGCACTTGGCAAAAGTTCACCGATCACCCACCTCACAGAAGACATGAAGCAGAGAAATATTATTAAGCAGCAGCCCTCAGGCTTTGCGTTCTCATCAGGAATAATACGGGCAGACGCAGTAGATGCAGACTCCTCCCTGATGCATGAATGACCTATGGAGTCATCTGATTCTAAGGCCTGAATCTGAATCAGGCACTCTAAGGGCTGGCATGCAGAAGCTAATCATTTAGCTAATAAAAGAGCCTGGCTAAACATCCAAAACACAAACAACAACAAATGTTGACGAGGATGTGGAGAAAAGGGAACCCTCCTACACTGCTGGTGGGAATGCAAATTAGTTCAACCATTGTGGAAAGCAGTATGGAGGTTCCTCAAAAAGCTCAAAATAGAAATACCATTTGACCCAGGAATTCCACTCCTAGGAATTTACCCTAAGAATGCAGCAGCCCAGTTTGAAAAAGACAGATGCACCCCTATGTTTATCGCAGCACTATTTACAATAGCCAAGAAATGGAAGCAACCTAAGTGTCCATCAGTAGATGAATGGATAAAGAAAAGGTGGTACATATACACAATGGAATATTATTCAGCCATAAGAAGAAAACAAATCCTACCATTTGCAACAACATGGATGGAGCTAGAGAGTATTATGCTTAGTGAAATAAGCCAAGGCGAAAAAGACAAGTATCAAATGATTTCAGTCATCTGTGGAGTATAAGAACAAAGAAAAAAACTGAAGGAACATAACAGCAGCAGACTCACAGAACCCAAGAATGGACTAATAGTTACCAAAGGGAAAGGGACTGGGGAGGATGGGTGGGAAGGGAGGGACAAAGGGGAAAAAGGGGCATTACGATTAGCAGATGTAATGTTGGGGGGGCACGGGGAGGGCTGTACAACTCAGAGAAGACAAGTAGTGATTCTATAGCATCTCACTACACTGATGGACAGTGAGTGTAATGGGGTTGGTGGGGGCGACCTGATGACGGGGGTAGTTTAATCACCATAATATTGTACATGTAATTGTAGATTAATGATACCAAAATAAACTATTAAAAAAAAAAGAGCATGGCTAAATGCACAATGGTCATATCCTGACAAAACTTTTTAAGGGTCTGAATCACAGTTTTCATTTATATTTTATAACACACAGGGGAAATCATTTGCTATCATGGTCCTTGCTAATTTGTATGCTCTCAAAGATCCATGGTGATGTCTATGGCTTACATAAAGAAGGCAGCATGTAGTCCACATCAGGAGTTAAGTGAGGAGGGGCAGGAGGTCACCTCCACCCAGGTCAGGAAAGGATGGAGGATGGTGCATCTGCATGTTGTTTTGTAGGACAGGAAGAGCTTAAAACAGCAAAGATGGGGCTGAAGGCCCTTGGATGAACAGAATGGCAAGGGTAAAGCCCCACACAGGTGAACGGAAGGCACAAGAGGGGAAACTTCTACAAAACCAGTGCTCCCCCAAGAGGCAAGAGGAGACCACTTAAGTGTTCTGAGCCCCAAAGTGACGTTTGTGTACACTGGAGATATCCACACCGTCTGCAGGGAACTCCCTGCCCCATCCAACCATTCCTACCTCTTCAAATATCAGTGTTTCAGGCTCCTGAAGGAGCATGCCAAGTTCTCCACACCTTCTGAAGCACCAAGTAAGGACGGAACAACTTTCACCTTGACACATGGGCAATGCTGACCAGCTTCGCCAACATCCCTCAGAAAAATGTGGCAAAAATGCCTGGGGTGGAAATGATGAGTCAAGAGAAAGACAGTGCAGTGAGTTCTACATGTGCCTCTCTTTTCAGTCTTGGCTACCAAGGGCTAAACGTTTTCTGAGGCTTCCTACTTCAAAAGTTCTGCGGTACTGAGGTACTAACGAGCTCAGTTACTCCACTGGGTGAAAATAATGAAGTATCACGCATTTCTTCCTTCAGAAAGTTGGGGAAGGTGGGGGTGGGTCACACCAGAGTAAAGAAAGGGTAGGAAAAGGAGACAGGAAGAAATGCAAGTAGAAATGCAAAGCTATGTTACCTTTCCTGGCTGCAGCCTCTTTCCTGAGTTTCCTCAGTTTTTCCAAGGCCCGAAGAATGTCCACCATTCTTTTGGTATCTGCTTGTTTTTTCCTCACTTCAGATAAGACACCATCAGCAGCAGCTTTAAGTTCCTGCTCCTGGAGGAGACAGAGAGCCCATGAAACCTGGAATTAGGAAAAACCTTTCAGCAGAGATGAGCTGCCCAGCAAGGAGTTCAGAGGATCAGACAGTCCCAGGTTTAGAGAATCTCCTGGACCTACACCCCAATTCCACAGGCCGGGCACAACTCCTCTCTACATTGGTCCAACCAAGGGACTATCCTCTTTGCAGCTTCCATGTGGCTGCTGGTCTGTTTCTTCCTCAGTTTCTCAAAGAGTGGTCCAAGGGACATCTGCATCAGATTTACCTTGTTAAATTGGGGCTTTCTTGTTAAAAATGCAGACTCCTGGCCCCAAAGATTCCGACTAGCAAGGAAGATAAGGAATTAGGCTGGAACGGCCCAGAACTCTACAATGCTCTCATTGACAATCTACATATAGTTTGTGCCCCATTGTTCAAAAGTTCCAAGGGTCTTTTTGACCTGACAGCATTTCAAACATACGAAGACCCTATCCTACTCTTCTTAAGTTACTTCAAATGTATATTAAATAACTGGTGCTTCAAGCCACTACTCAGGACTGTCTCCAATAGTTTTGCCATGGTGGTAGGTAGAGTCATTTTGTCTAAAGTTCTCCTCCCCATCTGTCAAATAAGCACCTGTAGTTCCACCACTGCAGCCACACTGTGCTGTTTCTTCTACTTGTGTAACTTCCTCTGCCTGGAATTGCACATGTTACTTTCACCTGGCTTTGACATGTCCTTCAAGACTCATTCAGATGTTGCTATATCATCCAGAATTCCTTGACACCTCGCATGGATTAAACATTCTATAGCACCTACAGTTGAAATCCTAATACACACCAGGCTGTACAGACATGATCCCCCATGGGGCGGTAAGCCCTTTAAGGACAAGCAGTATGTCCTATTCGTCCCTATTTCCAGAACCCTGCGCTGGGCCTGGTGCATAATGAGCCCTCATGAAAAGTCTGTTGAACTGCCTCAACTCCCTTAGATTAAGGCATTGCCTCTAATACTCTCCTTTAAAGCACTGATATTCCTGGGGGTGTGAAGACAAAGCACGCCATCAATATACACATCAGAGGGGAGTTATATCAGACTCCAGGGCAGCAGCAGTCACAAAGAGGATGAGGGAGTCAACACAGCTGGTGTGCAGAGGGAGGGGGAAATGCCTAGAGGCAGTAAAAAATCATGAGAATGCCTTAAACAACGATTTGACCGATTTCCAGTCTCTACTTAAGAGTTTGAGATTAAGAGGCTTTGGAATCAGACAGGGCTCAAATCGGGAGTGAAACTGCCACAAACTAGTTGTGTGGGTGTTGGTAAACTACTATGTCTCAATTTCCTAATCTGTAAAATTGGGATAATACCACCTACTTCTCATGACTGTTACAAGATTCAAGAACCCAGCATAGTGCCTAGAATACAGTTATGTGCTCAAAAACACCATTGTTGAACCTGGGGACATGCGTTTTAAATCTTATAAACAAAGGAGTCCTGGGGAAATCATCACTACTGCTCCATCAGCCAATTAAGATACATGTATGTTCCTTGGGACAAAGCCCCAAGTTGTATATATTTTGATTCTTAAAATCACCTGGAACAAACAGTATAACACATAAGATCCAGTCTTGAATGTTAGAAGTGGACAGAACGTGGGAGGGGTCAGATCTGTCATTCCTGCAATACCACTGCATAATCCTAATACTCTGTGTTTACAGGGCTTTGCAGTGCACCTAGAGCATTTGTGTTGTGTACTATACATCATTAACAGCCAATCAATATGGGTATGATATTGGAAAGGCAAGCTTTCTATTAATTTTATGGATGAGGAAAAATAGGCTTAACGCCTAGGAAATGACAGCGCAAAGCCTCGGACCTCTTCAGGTTCCAAATAGCACTACCCTTCCCCGCATGGGCGTCCGCTGCTCTTACCCGCTTCTTCTCCTCCACCTCCTGCACGCACTTGACCCTCCAGAGGTCAATCTCCTGCTCGCGCTCTGCGGCTCGCGCGGCCTCCGCCTCCCGCTCCGCCTCGCGTTCCCGGGCCCTCTCGCGAAGCCGGAGCCGGCGACGCCGGACCCTCTCCAGCCTCCGCCGCGCCTCGCCCACGTAGGCGGCCTGGGTCAGCAGCTGTAGTCGCTCGGCCAGCTCGGTGCGCAGCGCCGCGGCCTGGGCGTGCAGCAACACCCAGGCCGCGCCGTCGCCCTCGGCCTCACGCAGGGCCTGACCCAGGTCGCGCAGCCGCCGCACCAGGCGCAGAGCCCCGCTCAACCGCGCGCGCACTTCACCCAGGCTGGGCCCGGCGGGGGCGCGCGGCGGCATCTGGCAGCCCGCCCGCCGCGGGGTTCCGAACACCGCCTCTAGCCACTGCCGGTCGCGCAGGCGCTGCAGGGCCGCATCCCCGAGCACGTCGGAGGGCGGGGACGCCTCAAGCCAGCGCGGGCTCCAAGGAGGCCCCGGGCCTGGAGGCGGCGGCCGCTGGCGCTCGCCGGCCTCGGTCCCCGGGAAAGGCCGGCACTGGGGCGGCGGGGGAGGCAGCGGTGGTGGCGGCACCGGGTAGAAGGCGCCACCGCTGCCGCCACGGGAGGCTTCCCCAGGGGCCCGGGACTGCAGAGCCAGCGGGGGCTGGAGGAAGGGGGCGGAGGCCCCCGGAAAGGCGCCGGGCCGCTGGGGAAGAGGCGGCGGGAAAGCCGGGGAGGGCAGCGGCGGTGGCGGACAGCCGAAGGGAGCGGGAGGCGGCGGCTGCGGGAGCGGCGGGCCCGGGCGACCCGGGGCGAAGAAAGGCGGCAGAGCCATGGTCACGACGGCGGGATTCGGGGAAGTGACAAGAATACGAGGGGTTCCAGAGATCTTCCGGTAGGAAGTGACGTGTACCATGCGCGACGCCAGTATGACGCGCTCAGCCGACGAGGCCAGACTCGTAAGTGGGCGGGCGTTCAATCCTTCTATTCATATATGCTGTTCTTACTGAGCATTCGTGGTGTGCAGCCAAGCTTCTCTGCAAGTAAGCGAGACTGACAGATACGGGTGCTCCTCTGGAACTGCCTATCTAGTAACGAAAACACGTTAATAAAGTACCTATGCAAACAAGTGTGAATGTGCAGCAGTGCATGTAAGTTCTACCAGAGAGAACACTGGGTAAGAAAAGCTTGTAGGAGAACTTGACGTTGTCAAAGAGGTTGAGGAAGATTGTCTTAAGGAGTTGAGGTTTCACCTGGGCTCTGAAAGGTAAGCAGGAGTTAAATAAAAGGAGAGAGGGAACCACAGTTCAGAGGGATCAGCATTTGCAAAAACTCTGATAGGAAGAGGTCCAGTGGAAGAACTGAAAGAATGCCAGTGCAGATAGAGCAAAGAAAGCCTGAAGGGAACCTGGTGATACTGGGAAGTGGACAGAGATCATAGCGTCCAGGATCTGATAGTATAAGAACAATGGGAAACCACTGGAGAGTTTTCGGCAGGATGGGAACGAAAGGCCATGCCACATGATTAATTTTCAAACAAACTCTTTGAGATATTTGTGGATTCATATGCTTTTGTAGGGAGTAATACAGGGGATTCTGTGTACTCTTTACCGTTTCTCCCAATGGTAGTATCTTGCAAAACTGTAGTACAATATCAACTAAGATGCCGACGTTGATAGTCAAGATACAGAACATTTTCTCACTTCCAGGATCCTTCATTTGCCCTTTTGTTTTCAGGCGGCTGCATCTGGAGAGGTCTCTCCTTGTGCAGTAGGTGAAACCTCAACCCACACAGGGGAGGGTTCTTGACTCTGACAGAGAAAGAACTCACGAACAGGTCAGATGAGTGTAGATAAGGAAGGAATTCATTAAATAGAGAGTAGTAGTGAATGGCAGCAGTCATACAGGCAGTAGAGAGTAAGAAAGAACAGAGGGAGGAAAGGCAAGTTCACTGAACTGCTCAGCATGGGGCAAATTGCAAACTCCTGAAGCCAGGGTCACCTGGTGCACAGTGTCCACTTGTACATGCAGTGTGAGAACAAAGCCCCTACAACCCCAGGTTTTGGGGGCGCTCAGAGCACTGGAGTGATTATGTTCTGAGAACTTCCCCAAAGCAAGATAGTTTGGGGCAGACTACTAAAGAGCATGATTGTTCAGCTGCAGTCATCTGGGTCACCCAGGCAATGGGAACTCGCAAGCCCAAATTAAAGATCTTAATAGTCCTTTCCTACTTGTCTGAAGTAGAACAGAGAGACTTGTGCTTAAGTCTATAAAATTGAATGAAATAAACGAAGTAACAAAGACACTTACCCCGGAAAAAGGGGGTCCCAATTAATGTCTCAAGAGGCTTGGAAGAGCACAGACAAAATGCAGTAAGTTGAGCAGCAAGAAGGCTTTATTTAATGCAAAGTACACACTAGAAGAAAGGGGAGTGCGGACAGCCTCAGAGAGGAGGTGCACTTAAAGGCTTAGTATTTCAAGAATGGAGTGAAGGGCCAGGTGGGGCATACCCATGACACCTGATCTCATGATGTTTTATCTCTGGTGAGAGACATTATGTCATCATCCATTTTCAATCACCACAAGGAATTTATTAATCCTGTTCTCCAAGATAGTAGTTACCCCAAGCAGTGGGAACATAATTATTTATGACTGATTGTTGGCTAATTACCATAAAGTATGTTAGGAATATTACCTCCTAATTCCCTGCTTTTTAAAATGGAATTTTAGCCTTAAGATGGAGTCCCTCCTGATCTTACTATACTATTTATATCTCAGCATTTTTCATCATAAGCAAAAAAAATTAATCATGATTCTTGTCCCATGTACCTGGTCTATCTTTTATAGCCACACTCACTCCCTTACTTCTGGCAACCACTAACTGTTCTCCATTTCTATAACTTTCATCCTTTCAAGAATGGTATATAGGTCTTTCACTTCCTTGGTTCGGTTTATTCCTAGGTATTTTATTCTTTTTGATGCAACTGTGAATGGAATTGTTTTCCTGATTTCTCTCTCTGCTAGTTCATTGTTAGTGTACAGGAATGCCACAGATTTCTGTGTATTAATTTTGTATCCTGCAACTTCGCTGAATTCAGATATTAGATCTAGTAGTTTTGGAGTGGATTCGTTAGGGTTTTTTATGTACAATATCATGTCATCTGCAAACAGGGACAGTTTGAGTTCTTCCTTGCCAATCTGGATGCCTTTTATTTCTTTTTGTTGTCTGATTGCCATGGCTTGGACCTCCAGAACTATGTTGAATAGAAGTGGGGAGAGTGGGCATCCTTGTCTTGTTCCCAATCTTAAAGGAAAAGCTTTCAGCTTCTTGCTGTTAAGTATAATGTTGGCTGTGGGTTTGTCATGTATGGCCTTTATTATGTTGGGGTGCTTGGCCTCTATACCCATTTTGTTGAGAGTTTTTATCATGAATGGATGATGAATTTTGTCAAATGCTATTTCAGCATCTATGGAGATGATCATGTGGTTTCTGTCCCTCTTTTTGTTGATGTGGTGGATCTTCGAATGTTGTACCATGCTTGCATCCCTGGAATAAATCCTACTTGATCATGATGGATGATCTTTTTGATTTTTTTTTAATTTGGTTTGCTAATATTTTGTTGAACATTTTTGCATCTATGTTCATCAGGGATATTGGTCTGTAATTTTCTTTTTTTGTGGTGTCTTTGCCTGGTTTTGGTATCAGACTGATACTGGCCTCATAGAATGAGTTTGGAAGTATTCCCTCTTCTACTCTTTGGAAAACCTTAAGGAGAATGGGTATTCATTAAATGGAGAAGGTCTTCATTAAACGTTTGATAAAATTCAGCGGTGAAGCCATCTGGTCCAGGCGTTTTGTTCTTGGGTAGGTTTTTGATTACCGATTCAATTTCATTGCTGGTAATTGGTCTGTTCAGATTTTCTGTTTCTTTCTGGGTCAGCCTTGGAAGGTTGTATTTTTCTAGAAAGTTGTCCATTACTTCTAGGTTATCCAGTTTGTTGGCATATAATTTTTCATAGTATTCTCTAATAATTCTTTGTATTTCTGTGGTGTCCGGAGTGATTTTTCCTTTCTCATTTCTGATTCTGTTTATGTAAGTAGACTCTCTTTTTTTCCTGATGAATCTGGCTAGGGGTTTATTTATTTTGATTATTTTCTCAAAGAACCAGCTCTTGCTTTCATTGCTTCTATTGTTTTGTTCTTCTCGTTATATTTATTTCTGCTCTAATCTTTATTATGTGCCTTCTTCTACTGACTTTGGGCCTCCTTTGTTCTTCTTTTTCTAGTTTTGTTAACTGTGAGTTTAGACTACTCATATGGGATTGTTCTTCTTTCCTGAGGTAGCCCTGTATTGCAATATCCTTTCCTCTTAGCACAGCCTTCGCTGCATCCCACAGATTTTGCAGTGTTGAATTACTGTTGTCATTTGTCTCCATGTATTGCTTGATCTCTCTTTTTATTGGGTCATTGATCCATTCGTTATTTAGGAGCATGTTGTGAAGCCTCCATGTGTTTGTGGGATTTTTCATTTTCTTTGTGTAATTTATTTCTAGTTTCATACCTTTGTGATCTGAGAAACTGGTTGGTACAATTTCAATCTTTTTGAACTTACCAAGGCTCTTTTGTGGCCTAGTATATGATCTGTACTTGAAAATATTCCATGTGCACTTGAAAAGAATTGTATTCTACTGCTTTTGGGTGTAGAGTTCTGTAGATGTCTGTTAGGTCCATCTGTTCTATTGTGTTGTTCAGTGCCTCTGTCTCCTTACTTATTTTCTGGCTGGTTGATCTGTCCTTCAGAGTGACTGGAGTATTGAAGTCTCCTAGAATGAAT
Source organism: Smutsia gigantea (assembly GCA_032199065.1). Lineage (NCBI taxonomy): Eukaryota > Metazoa > Chordata > Mammalia > Pholidota > Manidae > Smutsia > Smutsia gigantea. The sequence goes on from JAVSCE010001928.1 coordinate 24,733, forward strand.
GCATCGCATTCTATATCTCCTTTTAATTCTGTTAGTATTTGTTACACATATGTAGGTACTCCTGTGTTGGGCACATAGATATTTATAATGGTTATATCTTCTTGTTGGATTGACCCTTTTATCATTATGTAATAAATATCCTTCTTTGTCTCTTTTGACTTTCTTTGTTTTGATGTCTATTTTGTCTGATACAAGTACTGCAACTCCTGCTATTTTCTCCCTATTAATTGCATGAAATACCTTTTTCCATCCCTTCACTTTTAGTCTGTGTATGTCTTCGGGTTTAAAGTGAGTCTCTTCGCTGAAAGCTTTTCATCTAAGATCGGGAACAAGACAAGGATGCCCACTCTCTCCACTGTTATTCAACATAGTACTGGAGGTCCTAGCCACAGCAATCAGACAAAACAAAGACATACAAGGCATCCAGATTGGTAAAGAAGAAGTCAAATTGTCACTATTTGCAGATGACATGATACTGTACATAAAAAACCCTAAAGATTCCATTCCAAAACTACTAGAACTAATATCTGAATTCAGCAAAGTTGCAGGATACAAAATTAACACACAGAAATCTGTTGCTTTCCTATACACTAATGATGAACTAACAGAAAGAGAAATCAGAAAAACAATTCCATTCACAATTGCATCAAAAAGAATAAAATACCTAGGAATAAACCTAACGAAGGAAGTGAAAGACCTGTACTCTGAAAACTACAAGACACTCCTAAGAGAAATTAAAGAGGACACTAACAAATGGAAATGCATCCCATGCTCTTGGCTAGGAAGAATAAATATTGTCAAAATGGCTATACTACCTAAAGCAATCTACGATTCAATGCAATCCCTATCAAAATACCAACAGCTTTCTTCAATGAACTGGAACAAATAATTCTAAAATTCATATGGAACCACAAAAGACCCCGAATCGCCAAAGCAATCCTGAGAAGGAGGAATAAAACAGGGGGAATTACACTCCCTGACTTCAAGCTCTACTACAAAGCCAGAGTAATCAAGACAATTTGGTATTGGCACAAAAACAGACCCACAGACCAGTGGAACAGAATAGAAAATCCAAACATTAATCCAAACATATACAGTCAATTCATATTTGATAAAAGTGCCTTGGATATACAATGGGGAGATGACAGCCTCTTCAGCAGCTGGTGTTGGAAAAACTGGACAGCTACATGTAAGAGAATGAAACTGGACTACTGTCTAGCCCCATACACAAAGGTAAACTCAAGGTGGATCAAAGACCTGAATGTAAGTCATGAAACCATAAAACTCTTAGAAAAAAACATAGGCAAAAATCTCTTGGACATAAACATGAGCACTTCTTCATGAACATATCTCCTCAGGCAAGGGAAACAAAAGCAAAAATGAACAAGTGGGACTATATCAAGCTGAAAAGCTTCTGTACAGCAAAGGACACCATCAGTAGAACAAAAAGACATCCTACAGTATGGGAGAATATATTCATAAAAAACGTATCTGATAAAGGGTTGACATCCAAAATATATAAAGAACTCATGCACCTTAACAAACAGAAAGCAAATAATCCAATTAAGAAATGGGCAGAGGACATGAATAGACACTTCTCCAAAGAAGAAATTCAGATGGCCAACAGGCACATGAAAAGATGCTCCACATCGCTAATCATCAGAGAAATGCAGATTAAAACCACAATGAGATATCACCTCACACCAGTGAGGATGGCCAACATCGAAAACACAAACAACAACAAATGTTGGCGAGGATGTGGAGAAAAGGGAACCCTCCTATACTGCTGGTGGGACTGCAAATTAGTTCAACCATTGTGGAAAGCAGTATGGAGGTTCCTCAAAAAACTCAAAATAGAAATACCATTTGACCCAGGAATTCCACTCCTAGGAATTTACCCTAAGAATGCAGCAGCCCAACTTGAAAAGGACAGATGCACCCCTATGTTTATTGCAGCACTATTTACAATAGCCAAGAAATGGAAGCAACCTAAGTGTCCATCAGTAGATGAATGGATAAAGAAGATGTGGTACATATATACAATGGAATATTATTCAGCCATAAGAAGAAAACAAATCCTACCATTTGCAACAACATGGATGGAGCTAGAGGGTATTATGCTCAGTGAAATAAGCCAAGCCGAAAAAGACAAGTATCAAATGATTTCACTCATATGTGGAGTATAAGAACAAAGAAAAAATACTGAAGGAACAAAACAGCAGCAGACTCACAGAACCCAAGAACGGACTAATAGTTACCAAAGGGAAAGGGACTGGGGAAAATGGGCGGGAAGGGAGGGATAAGAGGGAAAAAGGGGCATTACGATTAGCAGATGTAATGTTGGGGGGGCACGGGGAGGGCAGTACAACTCAGAGAAGACAAGTAGTGATTCTATAGCATCTCACTACGCTGATGGACAGTGACTGTAATGGGGTTGGTGGGGGGGACCTGATGAAGGGGTAGTTTAATAATCGTAATATTGCACATGTAATTGTAAATTAATGATAATAAAATAAAAAATTTAAAAAAATGAAAAAAAAAATAAAGTGAGTCTCTTGTAGGCAGCATATAGATGGGTCTAGTTTTTTTATCCATTCAGTGACTCTATGTCTTTTGATTGGTGCATTCAGTCTATTTACTTTTAGTGATTATCAATAGGTATGTACTTATTGGCATTGCAGGCTTTAGATTTGTGGTTACCAAAGATTCAAAGTTAACTTCCTTACTAAGAGTCTAACTTAACTCTCTTAATATGCTATTATAAACACAATCTAAAGGTTCTTTTTTTTTCTTCCTCCTCCATTCTTTATTTATTAGGTACCATATTCTGTATTCTTTGTCTATCCCTTGACTGACTTTGAGGATAGTTAATTTAGTTTTGCATTTGCTTAGTAATTAGCTGTTCTACTTTCTTTACTGTGGTTTTATTACCTCTGGTGACAGCTATTAAACCTTAGGAACCCTTCCATCTATAGCAGTCCCTCCAAAATACACTGTAGAGATGGTTTGTGGGAGGTAAATTCTCTCAGCTTTTGCTTATCTGGAAATTGTTTAATCCCTCCTTCAAATTTAAATGATCTTACTGGATAAAGTATTCTTGGTTCAAGGCCCTTCTGCTTCATTGCATTAAATACATCATGCCACTCCCTTCTGGCCTGTAAGGTTTCTGCTGAGAAGTCTGATGATAGCCTGATGGGCTTTCCTTTGTATGTGATCTTATTTCTCTCTGGCTGCTTTTAATAGCCTGTCCTTATCCTTGATCTTTTGTCATTTTAATTACTATATGTCGGTGTTGTGTTCCTTGGGTCCCTTGTGTTGGGAGATCTGTGCATCTCCATTGCTTGAGAGACTATCTCCTTCCCCAGATTGGGTAAGTTTTCAGCTATTACCTCCTCAAAGACACTTTCTATCCCTTTTTCTCTCTTCTTCTTCTGGTACTCCTATAATGCAAATATTGTTCCTTTTGGATTGGTCACACAGTTCTCAATATTCTTTCATTCTTAAGAGATACTTATTTCTCTCTGTGCCTCAGCTTCTTTGTATTCCTGTTCTCTAGTTTCTATTTCATTTATCATCTCCTCCACCGTATCCAATCTACTTTTAATACACTCCATTGTGCTCTTCAACGATTGGATCTCCGACCAGAATTCATTCCTGAGTTCTTGAATGTCTTTCCATACCTCCATGAGCATGTTAATGATTTTTATTTTGAACTCCCTTTCAGGAAGATTCATGAGGTCAGTGTCATTTAAATCTTTCTCAGGAGTTGTATTAATAATTTTACTCTGAACCAGGTTCCTTTGGTGTTTCATATTTGTATATGGTGCCCTGTAGTGCCCAGAATCTCTACTCCCTGGAGCTGCTCAGCTCATGAAGCAATGTTGGGGATAGCATTATTGGTGCCTGGGGGGAGGAAAGAGCTGTTTCCTGCTTCCCGGCTGCTATGCCTGTCTCCACTGCCTGAACCAGTGGGCCAAGCACACACATATAAGCCTCTATGGTTTGCATTTGTAATTGCTGTAGACAGATCTTCCCCCTGGCTAGGCTAATGACAGGGTAGGGTTTGCCGGTTTGCGAGCCAGGTGGGGCTGGCCGGGAGAAAGGCGCAGTAGGCTACATATCACGGAGGGGGTCCTTGGAGCTGTGTAGCCAGCCAGGGAGCTGGAGCACCTGAAGATCGTCTAAGGAGGAAGATTGCTTTTCCTTCTTAAATATGAGAGTCTATATGGCAAAGCTCCTAACCTGCTGGGCAGAGCACACCCAGACAATTTTGTCTACCTGTCCTCTCTCCTGAGCAGTAAGCTCTGTGCAATCCTTGCACCTTTAGCAGCCCTCTTGCTAAGGGTTCCTTGTTAGGAAGTCTCTCAGAGACTGCCCGCCTTTCTTTTGTCCCAGAGCAGCCGGATATGGATCCCTCCCCTCCACAAGTGGCTGGAATCTCAGTGTCTCCAGGAATTCTGCCTGTCTTAGCTTTCCAGCCCCGTAATCATGAGAGTATCATGCAAGCACCACGAAATGTAGGTTTGTGCTCCCAGAGCAGAACTCCGGAGTTAGGTATTCAGCAGTCCCAGGCCTCCACTCCCTCCCTGCTCCATTTCTCTTCCTCCTGCCGGTGAGCTGGGGTTGGGGAAGGGCTTGGGTCCAGCCGGGCTATGGCTTTGGTACGTTACCCTGTTCTGTGAGGTCTGTTCTTTTCTCCAGGTGTATGCAGTCTGGCACAGTCCTCTTTCCTGTTGCTCTTTCAGGATTAGTTGTATTAATCATATTTTCGTATTATATGTGGTTTTAGGAGGAAGCCTGTGTCTCACCTCTCACACCACCATCTTTAATCCAGTCTCTCCACTTGCCTATTTTCAATTTAAAAACTTAATGGTATTTTATTAGAGTATATGTAGGGATAACAGACATCTTTATAATACTGGGTTTCCCCACTAAAGAACATGGGATACCATTCAGCAGACCGATCTGCAAAAATACCTATCCATCCACTCTTCCATTTCCACTGCTTGCTTATACCTTAGTCCAACCTATCACCTTCTGGCAGGCCTATTATTAATTGGCCCAAGTGTCCCTGATTCAATCCTTGCTTCTCTATAGTCTGTCCACTTTATAGTGCAACCAGAGTTGTCTTTAAACTTAAGTCATATTATGTCACTTCTCTGTGCAAAACCTTCCAATAGCTTCTCATCTTACTCAGAATCAAAGCCTGGAAGGGAATTGGAACTAGGAAGACCAACTTAGTGGAGGGGATGTGGGCTCAAGGGAGCTGATAAAAAATGATGTGAAAAACAGGAAAAGTGAGAAGGTAAGAGAGGAGCAAGTGCTGGAGAAATGTCCACAAATAGGCCTCTAGTCATGTTTTTTTCATTTTCCTCAGAGCCTTCCCTTCCCCAAAATCTGAAATACATATCTAATGAAGTCCAGCTCTCCTGGTGAAAGCCCTTTTAGAAACACCCCTAACCCCTCTACTTCTTGCATAAAATTACTACATAACCTGGCATTCAAGATGTACAAAGCATCAAATATATGAAGCACTTACCATAGTCCTGGTTATAGTTAACTATAGGCATGGTCTTCACCCTAGTGGAATTTACGGTATAGTTGGAAAGACAAGCAAGTGAAAAATAAGTTTAGGAGTTTTGCCATAGGATAGGAAGTACTAGTCAGTGTTTAGATGCTGTAGGGATTCAATGGAAGGAAGGAGACCAATAATGTAGTAGAGATACTAACAAAATAACTACAGACCTTGAGAAATAAGAAGAGATGATGGATGGGATCCCCTCATGATATGCAGTGATTTGAGTTGTGGTAAGAGAGATCTTCAGTTGTGACTAGAAAGGCTGGGTGCTGAAGCAGATAGATTTATACATTTGATATGGGAAGATGGGTTCCAACTTCTGATGGTTCTCAATGAAATGAGGCAAAGTCTTCAGTTGGATGGAGAGGGGAGAGAAGATACTAAATGTCATCTAAGAGCAGTAACATTATGTCACACTTGTCTATTTCTCAACTCCTAGAGCTCCCTAGGTGGTGTTTCAAATTCCTCAGATTTTGATTTAATTTTCACAATTCCTTTTTGGCCAAGTCTTACTTGTTCTATCCATCTGGGCTACCACTTTTTTGTGCCACCACAGGTGGTACCTATCTCACTTCCATTATTATAAGGCACTGATGTTTGTATTTGCTCCATTAGACTAGTAAGCTTAAAACTTTGGTCTTTAACCCTTGTGTGGGGCTCACGCAGGGCATTTAAGTAACGATTTTCAAAAAATGTTTAACATAAGCTTTAATAACATACTTTTTGCCTGCAGAATCTACAACTAAGAGAATTTATTAGAGAGATATGAAAGTGCCAAGGATGAACCAATCTCTACAATAAAGCAGCTCATGATATGTGTCCTTCTAAAAATGGTACTGCATTATGGACACATCACCACACTAGTTTTCATTTAGTCCTTTTGTTTTATTCAAATGCAAAAAGATAAGTTTCATACAAATTGTAGTTATACTCAGTTGTGTTTGATTTAAAAACATTGATTATGCTTTGTTAACAACTTCCAAAACCAAATGTTAGTTGTTGTGACTAAAATGTCTCCCAGTCCATTCCTGGAGGATTACCCTCAATAATATTTAGTAGCTACTCCAATTTTTACTCTACAAAAAGGAAAATGATGATGCTATAAGAGAAAGATAATGGACAGTTATATGAAAGACTTCTTGAGAAGAACTTTTTAACCATTACTAAGAGACTTAAAGAGGGATACCTATTTCTGTTCCATACCATAGCAACCAGGCTTAAACATTGCAAACATGCACTTCTGGTCCTACCGCAGCCATAAGTAGGTATCTCACACCTCTTATTACATCATAGAAAGTCCAACTCTTTATCAACAGGATTCAGAATTTGCTAATAGCTTAAGGTTCTTTTCCTAAGGAAAAGGGGATAAAAGGAAATAAAGAGTCTATAAACCAAAAAATGAAAACAAATATTTAAATGTACTGATTTAAACAATTTCAAATGAGGTTCAACTGAATGAATAGTATAAAACTTGTATCAACATTATAGAAGGAAAGATAACTACTTAAAAGGTACCCAAGTTACTTTAATATTTCCAGAATTAAATAACTTTCATTTTTAAGCCCCCCAGATTTCCCCACTATTTAGGTTTGTTATAATGAAGGTTAATAACTTATATTTTAGCGTGAACACATTTACTTCTGCTGATAACAAAGCATATTCTTTAATGTTCTATGAAGCCAAAGAATTAGACAAATATCCAGCACCAAAACAAAAAAAACACCTAGCTGAGTACTTTAAGTAAGTGCACAATATTGAATATTTTATTTAGTGCAGCACATGGCTGTTACTATGACTGATGTATTCTACTTTTAGAATTAAATGTAGTCTTTTCTCTGAAGATTTAAGGCAGACTTCAATTCCATCTGCTCACTCATGGTACTAAAATGGATCAAAGATGGCAAATAAATCAGACAAGTCAGTAAGAGAATGGCCTTTTTTATAATGCCAGTTGGGGAGTCGGTGGTCATACATTAGCAGGTAAGACTAAGAATACAGCTAAACAGATCATCAAAATATGGTTCTTCAGGGTACTTTTTCCATGAAATTTTTAACTACCTGGAAACTACCTGTTCCAATTTTTAAGATGAATACAATTCTAATATTTTCGGGAGACAAATATGGGTAGAAAAAGGTTAAACTGAAAAATGGTATCCCAATCTTAAATTTTAAAGAATTTATTTTCCCATTTGTAGAGTAACATTATTGTAAAATCCAGTTATTGCAACACCTGCACTCCTTAAAAGAACTCTTAAGAATTTTGTTAAAGTGTATTTTTAAAAAATTGAACCAAAATAATGTACATTTTATCTCAACATTGTGTCACTGAAGTCCACATAATGTCCTCTGTATAAATCAATATGATGTTACATAATATACATGATCTGATATTTATCCTAAAGGCTTCTGACCATGTATGATATCCAAGATAGATCCAATGCTTTTAATGTCAGACTGTAGACATAGTTACAATCCTAAATAAAAGAAAGGAAAGCTTTATATACAGGACAAAAGTCTTGACAGTTTAGCTGTTCGCAGCATCAGCTTGGCGAGGCCACCCTTCTTCTTCAACTCCAGAGTCATACTCCTCTTCAGAAGATTCTTTTGTTGGAGCCCTGTAATAAAAAGCCATCAGTTTTTCTTCATAAAAATTAGGGATAAACATGATTACAGACTCAAGATAATAAATCAATCCACCTAGTGAGAAAAGCCACACAAACAAAATATTAAGAGCTCTTTTAATATTAAGATTGCTTAGTGGTGTTACATGGGAAACAGACCACAAAACCAAGAGTTTTGAGTAATTTTCCCAACATTTTCCCTACCAAATTTACAACTGAAATAAACCAACAAGGCCTCAGTTAAGAAGACAGAATCCCTTTCTCCAGGAAAAAAGTAGACTATAATTTCAACCCAAATGCTAGACATTTATAGTGCATGTCTATGGTAAGAAGTTAATAACGTCTGACCAAATCCAACTTGCCTCATGTTAGTCAAAATTATGATCAGACCACCACAATTCCTTTATATATTAATGTCATTAAACAATAAAAATAAAAAATTTTATCTATGAATCAGGTTCCAAACCAATCAACTGCCTGCTAAGTTATTTTCAAAGATAAGCAAACATCAAACAATAACATACCTTGTGACTTACTTAGAACAGAAACCTAATTTTTGGGTAGGTAACATTAATGTCAAGCACTGTATGTAAATATTTGACTAGATCAGGGGTTACAGCCTGCAAGCCAAATAATGTTGAAACCCTTTTTCTGTAACTAGAGATTTACTGGAACATAGACATGCTCGTTTGTGTTTTAAGGGCAGAGCTGAGTAGCTGCAATACATACTGCATGGCCCTAAAGTACTTATCTAGCTCTTCACAAGAAAATTTGCTCATACCCTGTAATAAATAAAGCAGTGAAAGATGTGTCAAATTTATCAACTGATACGATACAAGAGAGAAAAAACTATGCCAACCAAGTTTAGGCCTTCTGAAAGACATGAAACAAGTCTTTCACAAATTACAGAACTAGCAGCCAAGTTTATTTAAATCTCTTCATTTGGATTACTTTTATGTCTCATTTGATACTCCTTTCTTAGGGGAAAACAGTGAAGGCTAATTTTTAAGATCAATATTCAAAGACTCATAAAATACTATTTTACAAATGAAAATTAGAATATTTTTCTATAGAAAAGTTATGAGATTATCTCTTCCCTTATATGTAAGGATTTTGATGCCAAACCAATCAATAAACCATAGCAATAAATTGCTGACTTAATTTTAGATCTGTTCTAGCTTGACAATAGACCTTACCGGATGTATCCTGGTTCCTTTTTTCCTTCTACTACTTCTTTGTCAACCTCCACACATACAATATCAGAATTAGGGACTTCAAACATTGGTTCTAGTAACAGTTTTTCCTAGAGATAAAAAAGTAATGAGAAGTTTAAAGATGGCGGCATGAGAGGTGAGACAGAGGCTTCCTTCTAAAACCACTTATAATACGAAAATATAATTAATATGACTAATCCTGAAAGAGCAACAGGAAAGAGGGCCGTGCCAAACTGCATACACCTGGAGAAAAGAATAAATCTCACGGAACAGGGTGACGTAAGAAAGCCGTAGCCCGGCTGGACCCAAGCCCTTCCCCAACCTCAGCTCACCAGCGGGAGGAAGAGAAACGGAGCAGGAAGGGAGTGGAGGCCTGAGACTGCTGAATACCTAACTCCAGAGATCTGCTCTGGGAGCACAAACCTATATTTCATGATGCTTTCATGGTACTCTCATGATTAGGGGGTTGGAAAGCTAAGACAGGCAGAATACTGGAGACACTTAGATTCCAGCCACGGTGGAAAGCAGGGATCCATATCCAGCTGCTCTGGGACAAAAGAAAGGTGGGCAGTCTGAGAGACTTCCTCATAGTAAGAGGGCTGCTAAAGGGGCAAAGATTGCACAGAGCTTACTGCCCAGGAGAAAGGACAGGTAGACAAAATTGTCTGGGTACACTTGGCCCAGCAGGATGGGAACTTTTTTCGATCTTCAGTCGCTCCAGCTACCTGGCTGGCTACACAGCTCCAAGGACCCCCTCCGTGATATGCAGCCTACTGCACCCTTCTCCCAGCCAGCCCAACCTGGCTCGCAAATCGGCAAAACCTACCCTGGCGTTAGCCCAGCCAGAGGGAAGCCCCATCTACAGCAACTACAAACGCAAAGCATAGAGGCTTATACCTGTGTGATCACGATTGCCCCACTGGTTCTGGCAGTGCAGGAAGGCATATCAGCAGGGAAGTAGGAAACAGCTCTATCCTACCCCCAGGCACCAATACTGCTCCCTGCGACCCCCCACATTGCTTCAGGAGCTGAGCAGCTCCAGAGAGTAGAGCTTCTGGGCACTAGAGGGCGCCATATACAAATATGACATGCCAAAGAAACCTGGTTCAAAGTAACATGAATGCAACCCCTGAGAAAGATTCAAATGAAATTGACCCCATGAATCTTCCTGAAAGGGATTTCAAAATAAAAATCATTAACATGCTCATGGAGGTACAGAATAATATTCACTGAATCCGGTCAGAGATCCAATCGCTGAAGAGCACAATGGAGGGTATTAAAAGCAGATTAGTTACGGTGGAGGAGATGATATATTAAATAGAAATTAGAAGAGAGGAATACAAAAAAGCTAAGGCACAGAGAGAAAAAAGGATCTCTAAAAAATTAAAGAATATTAAGAGAACTGTGTGACCAATCCAAAGGGAACAATATTCGCATTATAGGGGTACCAGAAGAAGAGGAGAGAAAAAGGGATAGAAAGTGTCTTTGAGGAACCAACTGCAGAAAACTTCCCCAACCTGGGAAAGGAGAGTCTCTCAAGCCATGGAGATGCACAGGTCTCCCACCACAAGGAACCCAAGGAAGACAATACCAAGACACATAGTAATTGAAATGGCAAAGATCAAGGATAAGGACAGACTATTAAAAGCAGCCAGAGAGAGAAATAAGATCACATACAAAGGAAAGCCCATCAGGGTATCAACAGACTTCTCAGAAGAAACCTTACAGGCCAGAAGGGAGGGCATGAAGTATTTAATGCAAGGAAGCAGAAGGGCCTGGAATCAAGATTACTTTATCCGAACCAAGATTACTTTATCCAGCAAGACTATCATTTAAATTTGAAGGAGGGATTAAACAATTTCCAGATAAGCAAAAGCTGAGAGAATTTACCTCACACAAAACATCTCTACAGTGTATTTTGGAGGGACTGCTATAGATGGAAGTGTTCCAACAGTTTAATAGCTGTCACCAGAGGTAATAAAACCACAGTAAAGAAAGTAGAACAGTTAATTACGAAGCAAATGTGAAATTAAATCAACTATCCCAAAGTCAATCAAGGGACAAAGAGTACAGGATATGATACCTAATATATAAAGAATGGAGGAAGAAAAAGAAGGAGAAAAAAACCTTTAGATCATGTTTGTAATACCATATTGAGTTAAGTTAGACTCTTAGTAAGGAAGTTAACCTCGAACCTTTGGTAACCACAAATCTAAAGCCTGCAATGCCAGTAAGTACATACGTATCGATAATCACCCTAAATGTAAATGGACTGAATGCACCAATCAAAAGACATAGAGTCACTGAATGGATAAAAATACAAGACCCATCTATATGCTGCCTACAAAAAACTCACTTTAAACCCAAAGACATACACAGACTAAAAGTGAAGGGATGGAAAAAGATATTCCATGCAACTAATAGGGACAAAAAAAGCAGGAGTTGCAGTACTTGTATTAGACAAAATAGACTTCAAAACAAAGAAAGTCACAAGAGACAAAGAAGGACATTACATAATGATTAAGGGGTCAATCCAACAAGAAGATATAACCATTATAAATATCTATGCGCCCAACACAGGAGAACCTACATATGTGAAACAAATACTAACAGAATTAAAAGGGGAAAAACAATGCAGTGCATTCATTCTGGGAAACTTCAACACTCCCCTCACTCCAAAGGACAGATCAACCAGACAGAAAATAAGTAAGGAGACAGAGGCACTGAACAACACATTAGAAAAGATGGACCTAATAGACATCTACAGAACTCTACACCCAAAAGCAGCAGAATACACATTCTTCTCAAGTGCACATGGAACATTTTCAAGTACAGATCATATACTAGGCCACAAAAAGAGGCTCAGTAAATTCAAAAAGATTGAAATTGTACCAACCAGTTTCTCACACCACAAAAGCCTGAAACTAGAAGTAAATTACACAAAGAAAATGAAAAATCCCACAAACACATGGAGACTTCACAACATACACCTAAATAATGAATGGATCAATGACCAAATAGAAAGAGAGATCAAGCAATACATGGAGACAAATGACAACAATAATTCAACACCACAAAATCTGTGAGACGCAGCGAAGGCTGTGCTAAGAGGAAAGTATATTGCAATACAGGCCTACCTAAGGAAAGAACAATCCCATATGAGCAGTCTAAACTCACAGTTAACGGAACTAGAAAAAGAAGAACAAAGGAGGCCCAAAGTCAGTAGAAGAAGGCACATAATAAAGATTAGAGCATAAATAAATAAAATCAAGAAGAATAAAATAATAGAAAGAATCAATGAAACAGACCTGGTTCTTCAAGAAAATCAACAAAATAGATAAACCCCTAGCCGGACTTATCAAGAAAAAAGAGAGTCTACACACATAAACAGAATCAGAAATGAGAAAGGAAAAATCACTCCGGACACCACAGAAATACAAAGAATTATTAGAGAATACTATGAAAAATTATATGCCAACAAACTGGATAACCCAGAAGTAATGGACAACTTTCTAGAAAAATACAACCTTCCAAAGGCTGACACAGAAAGAAACAGAAAATCTGAGCAGACCAATTACCAGCAAAGAAATTGAATTGATAATCAAAAAACTACCTAAGAACAAAACTCCTGGACCAGATGGCTTCACTGCTGAATTTTATCAAACATTTAGTGAAGACCTAATACCCATCATTCTTAAAGTTTTCCAAAGAGTAGAAGAAGATGGAATACTTCAAAACTCATTCTATGAGGCCAGCATCACTCTAATACCAAAACTAGGCAAAGACACCACAAAAAAAGAAAATTACTGACCAATATCCCTGATGAACATAGATGCAAAAATACTCAACATAATGTTAGTAACCAAATTCAAAAATATATCAAAAAGATCATCCATCATGATCAAGTAGGATTTATTCCAGGGATGCAAGCATGGTACAACATTCGAAAATCCATCAACATCATCCACTACATCAACAAAAAGAACAAAAACCACATGATCATCTCCATAGATGCTGAAAAAGCATTTGACAAAATTCAACATCCATTCATGATAAAAACTCTCAACAAAATGGGTATAGAGGGCAAGTACCTCAACATAATAAAGGCCATATATGACAAGCCAACGTTATACTTAACAGCGAGAAGCTGAAAGCTTTTCATCTAAGATCGGGACCAAGACAAGGATGCCCACTCTCCCCACTTCTATTCAACATAGTTCTGGAGGTCCTAGCCACAGCAATCAGACAACACAAAGAAATAAAACACATCCAGATTGGTAAGGAAGAGGTCAAACTGTCCCTATTTGCATATGACATGATAGTGTACATAAAAAACCCTAAAGAATCCACTCCAAACTACTAGATCTAATATCTGAATTCAGCAAAGTTGCGGGATACAAAATCTGTTGCATTCCTATACACTAACGGTGAACTAACAGAGAGAGAAATCAGGAAAACAATCCCATTCACAATCACATCAAAAAGAGTAAAATACCTAGGAATAAACCTAACCAAGGAAGTGTAAGACATACAAGACACCCTTAAGAGAAATTAAAGAGGACACTAATAAATGGAAATTCATCCCATGCTCTTGGCTAGGAAGAATTAATATTGTCAAAATGGCCATCCTGTCTAAAGCAATCTACAGATTCAATGCAATCCCTATCAAAATACCTACAGCATTCTTCAATGAACTAGAGCAAATAGTTATAAAATTCATATGGAATGACAAAAGACCCCGAATAGCCAAAGCTATCCTGAGAAGGAAGAATAAACCAGGGGAAATCTCACTTCCCAACGTCAAGCTCTACTACAAAGCCACAGTAATCAAGACAATTTGGTACTGGCACAAGAACAGACCCACAGAGCAATGGAATAGACTAGAGAGCCCAGATAGAAACCCAAGCATATAGTCAGTATACGATAAAGGAGCCATGGATATACAATGGGGAAATGACAGCCTCTTCAACAGCTGGTGTTGGCAAAACTGGACAGCTACATGTAAGAGAATGAAACTGGACTACTGTCTAACCCCATACACAAAAGTAAACTCAAAATGGATCAAAGACCTGAATGTAAGTCATGAAACCATAAAACTCTTAGAAAAAAATATAGGCAAAAATTTCTTGGATAGAAACATGAGCAACTTCTTCATGAACATATCTCCCCAGGTAAGGGAAACAAAAGTAAAAAGAACAAGTGGGACTACTATCAAACTAAAAAGCTTCTGTACAGCAAAGGACACCATCAACAGAACAAAAAGGCATCCTACAGTATGGGAGAATATATTCATAAAAGACATATCCGATAAGGGGTTGACATCCAAATTATATAAAGAGCTCATGCACCTCAACAAACAAAAAGCAAATAAGCCAATTAAAAAATGGGCAGAGCACAGTTTGAAAAAGACAGATGCACCCCTATGTTTATCGCAGCACTATTTACAATAGCCAAGAAATGGAAGCAGCCTAAGTGTCCATCAGTAGATGAATGGATAAAGAAGATTTGGTACATATACACAATGGAATATTATACAGCCATAAGAAGAAAACAAATCCTACCATTTGCAACAACATGGATGGAGCTAGAGGGTATTATGCTCAGTGAAATAAGCCAAGCCGAAAAAGACAAGTACCAAATGATGTCACTCATATGTGGAGTATAAGAACTAAGAAAAAAAAACTGAAGGAAAAAACAGCATCAGACTCACAGAACCCAAGAACGGACTAATAGTTACCAAAGGGAAAGGGACTGGGGAGGATGGGTGGGAAGGGAGGGACAAGGGGGGAAAAAGGGGCATTACGATTAGCAGATGTAATGTTAGGGGGGCACGGGGAGGGCTGTACAACCCAGAGAAGACAAGAGGTGACTCTATAGCATCTCACTATGCTGATGGACAGTGACTGTAATGGGGTTGGTCGGGGGGACCTGATGAAGGGGATAGTGTAATCACCATAATATTACTCATTTAATTGTAGGTTAATGATATCAAAATAAACTTAAAAAAAAATGGGCAGAGGAGCTGAACAGGCACTTCTCCAAAGAAGAAATTCAGATGGCCAAGAGGCACATGAAAAGATGCTCCACATCACTAGTCATCAGAGAAATGCAGATTAAAACCACAATGAGTTGGGGGGGGGCACGGGGAGGGCTGTACAACTCAGAG
The DNA here is from genome assembly GCA_032199065.1 of Smutsia gigantea. NCBI lineage: Eukaryota > Metazoa > Chordata > Mammalia > Pholidota > Manidae > Smutsia > Smutsia gigantea. Next base: position 40,312 of record JAVSCE010001928.1, read on the forward strand.
AAGACAAGTAGGAATTCTATAGCATCTCACTATGCTGATGTACAGTGACTGTAATGGGGTGGGTGGAGGGAACCTGATGAAAAGTTTAATAACCATAATATTGCACATGTAATTGTAGATTAATGATACCAAAACAAATCATAAAAAAAATAAAATAAAATAAAACCACAATGAGATATCACCTCACACCAGTTAGGATGGCCACCATCCAAAAGACAAGCAACAAATGCTGGTGAGGATGTGGAGAAAGAGGAACCCTCCTACACTGCTGGTGGGAATGTAAATTAGTTCAACCACTGTGGAAAGCAGTATGGAGGTTCCTCAAAAAACTGAAAATAGAAATACAATTTGACCCAGGAATTCCACTCCTAGGAATTTACCCTAAGAATGCAGCAGCCCAGTTTCAAAAAGATATATGCACCCCTATGTTTATCGCAGCACTATTTACAACAGCCAAGAAATGGAAGCAACCTAAGTGTCCATCAGTAGATGAATGGATAAAGATGTGGTACATATACACAATGGAATACTATTCAGCTATAAGAAATAAATAGATCCTACCATTTGCAACAACATGGATGGAGCTGGAGGATATTATGCTCAATGAAATAAGCCAGGTGGAGAAAGACAAGTGCCAAATGATTTCCCTCATTTGTGGAGTATAACAAGGAAGCAAAACTGAAGGAACAAAATAGCAGCAGACTCACAGACACCAAGAAGGCACTAGTGGTTACCAAAGGGGAGGAGCGTTGGAGGGCAGGCGGGAGGGAGAGAGATGGGGATTGAGGGGTATTATGTTTAGTGTGTGAGGTATCACGGGAAAAACAGTGTAGCACAGAGGAGGCAAATAGTTAATCTGTGGCACCTTACTACACTGATGGACAGTGACTGCATTAGGGTATGGGTAGGGACTTGATAATATGGGTAAATGTAGTAACCACATTGTTTTTTCATGTGAAACCTTCATAAGAGTGTATATCAATAATACCTTAATAAAAAAATAAAACAAAACAGCGAATCTGTGGTATCTTACTACACTGATGGACTGTGACTGCATTGGAGTATGGGTGGGGACTTGATAATATGAGTAAATGTAGTGACCACATTGTTTTTTTCATGTGAAACCTTCATAACAGTGTATATCAATAATACCTTAATAAAAAAAGAAAAAAAGTAATGAATTACATGGGAAACTGAGGTTATATACAAAATACTTGTAATCTTAAGGCCATCTATCATAATCAGTAACTCAACAAATATTATTGAGTCCCTATTGTGCACCAGGAACTGAATGTTGAAAAATACCAATTTCAAAGTCTTTCCTATTAAAATAGCTTCTAGTTCTACAGGGAAGGCTATTTTCCTGTAGTTCTGCCTATTTACGTCACAATGCACATACAAAGACTAACCTGTTGGATTCGAATGTTATTCAGAAGCAATCCTGGCATATTCTATGACCAAGGAACTCAACTGGTAATCCTTACTTTGAAAATGATTGAATCCTAAATCATGTCTGCCAAGCTCTTCAATATTGAACTGCAACTTCAAATAAGTATTTGTGTCAAGTGCTGCAACAGATCTAGAGTTCTTTACTCAGGAAAACTAGTTTTGCTTACAGGTAGGGGCTGGATTATATTCCATTTTAAGGAAAATACTGCTGGAGTTCATTAAATTTCCTAAAAAATATCAACTATTACCACCTACTCTTCTAGTTTGCATGTTTGTAAATCTTTTCTTAATCTGTGACATCTGAAGTCCAGGCCTTCATTAGAGTATAATCTCAAACTCGGCAATGGATGTGTAGTTCCTATCATAAGTCCCACAAAGATGCGAGAAGTAGTATTATCAGTGAAATCCTTAGAAGAGAATAGGAATATGTAAGAAAACAGTCATCTACTGTACAGCCAAATCTGCAGGGTAGGGGAGCAAACCCTAAGGAACAGAGTGAGTAGTGGATGGAAATAGGCTGGGTCTCTAGGATTGTAACAAAATAAAAAATAGTGAATTTATACCATACTGAAGAATTAAGGAGTAAAATATCATTGGTATCTGAAACTTAATTTCAAACAAACAAGAATGAGGATTTCAGTGGGTCTGAGGAGGTAGACTGTGGTGTGGTCAAAAGGCCATGAAGAATTTCTTAAATTCTCCTTCTCATGGCCTTGATTTTCTCTATTTCATTAATCACACTATGTGTGTATTCTTTGTTGCAAACATCTTAAAAGTTCCTTTTTTTTTTTTGGTATCAATCTACAGTTACATGTGCAACATTATGGTTACTAAACTCCCCACTTCATCAAGTCCCCCCCACTTACCCCATTACAGTCACTGTCCATCAGCGTAGTGAGATGCTATAGAATCACTACTTGTCTTCTCTGAGTTGTGCAGCCCTCCCCGTGCCCCCCCAACATTATGTCTGCTAATTGTAATGCCCCTTTTTTCCCTTTGGTAACTGTTAGTCCATTCTTGGGTTCTGTGAGTCTGCTGCTGTTTTCTTCTTTGCTCTTATACAAAAGTTCCTTTTTTTAAAGAAGAAAAATATAATCTATCTCACCAAAAAACCTCCACAAAAACATATAGGCCAATTCTTGGGATATACTTCCAAAGGAAAAACACAGAGACTTAATGTTCTCAAAACCCAGACCAAGAAATAATCTAGCTTTATATAATAATGCCAACTTACCATTATGGACCGAAGGCCTCGTGCACCTGTTTTTCTTTCTAGTGCCAATCTGGCTATAGCTTTCAAAGCATCTTCAGTAACATTCAGTTCACACTATAAATATATTTAAAAAAAAGAAAAAACTTAGATAATACTTGATATTTTCCTAATATAAACATACAGCATTAATCTATTAATTATACTACCTACCACTCCTACTGGTCTTTTTAGAATAAAAAGGGAACAATGCCCTGGCTTTACAGATAAAGAAATAAGTTAAGTTCCACAGGGTTAAGTATACTGATTCATTAATACTTAGAAACACAGGGTCCGAGTCTTTATGTATTGATTGACCCTATCCCCTTTCAGATTAAAGCATTTTTAGATTATCACTTTCTCCCTAGGAAACATCTATTTTAAAGAGTTCTACTAACCCTGTCATCCTATCGAAGGCAAAACTTTAGACAAATCTAAATTACCACAAATTTCAAAATAATTTAAATTACTGAGAATTTAATATACCAAAAAAAAACATTAAAATACTTTGGAACATCAGAATTCACAAATCTTGGTATTAAACAACTTTGATTATTAATTTCTACCTCCAGAATGTGTAAAATCTAAGTGAGATAATTATCTCTCATGGTGCTTTAAGCAACTGGAAGCACTTACTTCTATCAATTAGCATATGAAAAGGCATCAGTGTTATGAATCATAAATTTGTCCTTTGTCATTGAAGAGGTTTCCTAGATTAACATGGACTTTCTAGGACTTTATTCAACTTTTATTGAGCCTAAGCATGTTTATATATTAGAGACTGAATAATAAATTAGACACCATCTTTGCTCTGAAGGAACTTCGTCTATTGGGTGGTGACAAATTAACAAACTAGCATTTACAGTACAGTGTATTATATGGTGCTAAGGGAATACGAAAGTGGGGGAATCTAAATTAGGCTAGGGGACCAGTGAAGAATTTAAGGAGGGGAGTAGTTTTGTGTTTATTCATTCAGTAAATATTTAGCTGGGCACTGTGTTCAGTAATTCAAAAATAACCCACTCTGGAAGTAAAGTGGAAGATAATGTATTTGGGTGGTAGTGGTCAGAGACAGATTTCAAACAGGGAGACCAATAAGGAATCGAATGCATGAGTCAAGGTGAAGAATGACTGAAGCAGCTTGACTTGAAGTAGTGGTGGTGGCCATGGAGAGGAGACTGACATTTAGAGACACTAAGTTCATAAAACAAAACATTGCTATCTGACTGGATGTGTGAGTTTGAGTTTTACCTCTAAGTGTCTGGCTGCAGAGAATTAGATATGGTAGCTAATAAAACTTTAGACAAAAGTATGTAAAAGTATACACAGTATGGCACAACAAGCATTTAGAGTATCAAGGCTGAAAGGCCAATCCTGCATGTCTCACTTGAGGGGTTAGGAGTAGGCTGCTGTCATAACTGCTCTCCATGTACTGCCTTGGGTTTCAGGCTACAATGATAATTAAGAAAAAAATAAAGCTAACTCCTAAATGTCTAAGGTAACACAATGCTTTCTCTGATACCTAGATTCATATTTAGTGAGGACTAGGCTGGTATTCCAGATGAGAAGAATTGCTTTTTAATTTGTTAGGCTAATTTATGCAGAATTTCCATAGCAAAAAAACCCATAACTTAACTATTTAAAATAAAAATCTAACCTTATCCATGCTGAATAAGGCCTGGTACTGAGGAATAACAGCATTACGTGGCTCAGTGAGTATTTGTACAAGTGTTTTCTCATCTAGGCTATGCAAAGGAACTACGACAGGCAACCGTCCCACAAACTCAGGAATCATGCCAAATTCAATGAGATCTCTGGCTTCTACGTGACGTAATAATCGATCTTTTTCTTCAATGTCTTGGTGGGTATTTGATTCTCCACTTCTGTTGGCAAGGTCTGCAGCAGCTGCAGCCCTTCTGCCTTTTCCCAGATTAGATGGTGTTCCAAACCCAAGATACTGCCAAAGACAAGACAGATATTAAGAACAGTAAAATGAAGCTACACTGTACCAAGTACTTTACTACATGCATAGCTCATGTGGCCTCAGCAACAAAAAAAGTTCTATTATCATTCACATTTTACAAATGAGAAAAACCTTAGAAAGGTTAAGTATGTTGACTAAGCTCTCCTTGCTGTAAGTGGTAATGCTACAATTCAAACACAGGTCGATCTGCTTTCAGAATTGAGAGATATATAATCACTACATAATAACCAACTCTCAAAGAATGAATCCTAGTAAAAGTAGCTAAGTAAGAACTACGAAGGGGAGTCCCTCAGAACTCAGCTACTGATATTGCAGGGTTTTTCTGAAATCCCTAGACTAATGTTGCTTCCAAAATTGTGTAATAACTGAAAATAGAGATAGTAATTATTTTATAACCAAAACTAACTTTGTGTATTGTAAATAGGAGTAATGCCTATGGAACAAGCAGCCTTATAAGGAAATTATCCACAGATGTCTTAAGCATTTTATTAAATTCATGATTGGGGTTGCAAACATCACCCTGAGTTAGACTAACAGATATTTATCATCTTTTGTAATATATGAGAATGACCTCAAAGAAGAATGCTAACTTTGCAGCAAAGTTTTGGTATCAGGTGTATGGATCTTGCTTCAGTCATTATGAAAGAACTATACTCCAGGCCAACTGTCAGAAAGTTTAATTTTGATATGTCATAGAGCTTTTTTCAAAAATACAAGTACATGATATGTGAGAAAATAGCCCAAATTACAAATCCATTTCTCAGAGTCTCTAAGCTATGTACGTGGACAATTAGTGTATCAGAAAGCAAAATGCCTTCTACTTAGTAATTTGAACATTTATTAAGCACTTAGTATATATATAAACATATATAGTAATAAATATATATACATATAAATATTTACTAAGCATTATGATAAAACACTGGAGATACAAACCTGAAGAGTAAGCCCTTACTTAAAGGGTCTTACTTAGAGTAGGAATACATCAAAGTATTAAAGTATCATAGGTATAATGAAGGACCACTGTACAGGAAACTGGGGTGGTGGAAAGATGGAAAAGGAGCACATATTAGGGAGAGAGGAAAGCGATCAAGAAAGCCTAGTCATTTAACAGACTGAGTCTTAAAAGATGAACACATATTTGCCAACTGGATAGAGGCAGAGGAGGGCATGAGAAAAAGCAAGAGGAATAAAACTTAGGACTGCAAGCAGTTTGATATGGTTGGAATATAGGTACATTATTTAATATTATACTCCTGGCTTTCAACAAGGATTGATAAAAACAATAGCCACATGGATGTATTTAATCCTCTATAAAATCACTCTTGAAGACTCTTACATCTGTCTCCTTTCATAAAGATCTATGTGACAAACTCTTCTTTAACCTTTGTCTCTCCTGAAGACTTCATATGCTTCCTCTTTCAGATAATAAGAACTAGAGCCCAATGTTTAGTACACATGCTGTGGGGGATCATGGGGAAAACAGTGTAACACAGAGAAGGCAAACAGTGAGTCTGTGTCATCTTACTACACTGATGGACAGTGAATGAATTGGGGTATGAGTGGGGACTTGATAATATGGGTAAATGTAGTAACCACATTGTTTTTTCATGTGAAACCTTCATAAGAGTGTATATCAATAATACCTTAAAAAAAAAAGAACTAGAGCCCATAGTTCCTCCCTATTTTTCATTAAGAAATTCAAAGCTAAATGCAGTGACTTAATTTTCACTGAGTTGGAACAATGACCTAAACCTTCCTTCTACATGTTTCTGACCTCTTTTCTGAGATTACTTTTAACTATTCTTTCCTATGTGTTTCTAGTTTTAATTTTTTTTGAAGTGTTAATTATAAGTAAATATTAGAACATGGTCCCTGCTTTGGTTACAGAATTTCAAATACACAGTTATTTCCCTCTCTCACATACACATGAAGAAAAAATTTCTTCATTCTAATTTGTTAGGCTAATTTATGCACAACTTCAAAAGAAAAACATTAACTAGTACAAAAATTAAAAATCTAACCTTATCCATGCTGAATAAGGCCTGGTACTGAGGAATAACAGCATTACGTGGCTCTGAGTATTTGTACAAGAGTTTTCTCATCTAGGCTGTGCAAAGGGAAGTACCACATGCAACCATCCCATTGGCAGCATTATTTTTTTACTACTATTAAACTGCTACTTAAACTAGTACAGAAAAGGCCAAGGAGACTTACAGCAAGCATTGCAGCAAAGAGTTCATCTATAATATATTCATTTAGATAGAATAATTATGTGATATAAAAGGGATCATTTGTAGCCACCCATTGTGCAAAACACAAAAACATGGAAAATGCAGGTGTGTTTTGGACTTCCTGCCACTATGCTGACATTACATTTCATGGTGATCAATCAACAAATAGGACTGGGCACATACCTTGAGGATACAAAGAAACAGGCTTATCAGAATGTTCAAGAAACATAAAACTAGGTGGGATCACAACCCT
>JAVSCE010001929.1:0-33155 GCA_032199065.1 Smutsia gigantea
AATAGACTTTCCGCTTAGCATGGCCTTCGCTGCATCCCACAGATTTTACAGTGTTCTATTATTGTTGTCATATGTCTGCATATATTGCTTGATCTCTGATTTTATTTGGTCATTGATCCATTGGTTATTTAGGAGCATGTTGTGAAGCCTCCATGTGTTTGTGGGATTTTTCATTTTCTTTGCATAATTTATTTCTAGTTTCATACCTTTGTGGTCTGAGAAACTGTTTGGTACAATTTCCATGTTTTTGAATTTACCGATGCTCTTTTTGTGGCCTAGTATATGATATACTCTTGAAAATGTTCTTGTTCACTTGAGAAGAATGTGTATTCTGCTGCTTTGGGGTGTAGAGTTCTGTAGGTGTCTGTTAGGTCCATCTGTTCTATTGTGTTGTTCAGTGCCTCTGCCTCCTTACTTATTTTCTGTCTGATTGATCTGTCCTTCAGAGTGAGTGGCGTGTTGAAGTCTCCTAGAATGAATGCATTGCACTCTATTTCTCCTTTTAATTCTTTTAGGATTTGTTTCACATATGTAGGTGCTCCTGTATTGGGTGCATAGATATTTATAATGGTTATATATTCTTGTTGGACTGACCCTTTTATCATTATGTAATGTCCTTTTTTGTCTCTTGTGACTTTGTTTTGAAGTCTGTTTTGTCTGATACTAGTACTGCAACTCCTGCTTTTTTCTCCCTATTATTTGCATGAAATATCTTTTTCCATCCCATCACTTTCAGTCTGTGTATGTCTTTGGGTTTAAATTGTGTCTCCTGCAGGCAGCATATAGATGGGTCTTGTTTTTTTATCCATTCAGTGAGTCTATGTCTTTTGATTGGTGCATTCAGTCCATTTACATGTAGTGTGATTATCGATAGGTATGTACTTACTGGCATTGCAGGCTTTAGAATCATGGTTCAACATTAACTTCCTTACTATCCAAGAGTCTAACTTAGCTCACTTAATATGCTATTACAAACACAATCTTAAGGTTCTTTTTTTTTTCCTTCCTTCTTTTTCTTCCTGCTCCATTCTTTATATATAGGTGTCCTATTCTGTACTCTTTGTCTATCCCTTTATTGACTTTGGGGAAAGTTAATTTAATTTTGCATTTTCTTAGTAATTAGCTGTTCTACTTTCTTTACTGTGGTTTTATTACCTCTGGTGACAGCTATTAAACCCTAGGAACACTTCCATCTATAGCAGTCCCTCCAAAATACACTTTAGAGATGGTTTGTGTGAGGTAAGTTTTCTCAGCTTTTGTTTATCTGGAAATTGTTTAATCCCTCCAAATTTAAATGATAACCTTGCCAGATAAAGTATTCTTGGTTCAAGGCCCTTCTGCTTCATTGCATTAAATACATCATGCCACTCCCTTCTGGCCTGTAAGGTTTCTCCTGAGAAGTCTGATGATAGCCTGATGGGCTTTCCTTTGTATGTGATCTTATTTCTCTCTCTGACTGCTTTTAACAGTCTGTCTTTATCCTTGATCTTTGCCATTTTAATTATTATATGTCTTGCTGTTGTCTTCCTTGGGTTCCTTGTGTTGGGAGATCTGTGTACCTCCATGGCCTGAGAGACTATCTCCTTCCCCAGATTGGGGAAATTTTCAGCAATTACCTCCTTAAAGACACTTTCTATCACTTTTCCTCTCTCTTCCTCTTCTGGTACCCCTATAATGCGAATATTGTTCCATTTGTGTTTGTCAGACAGTTCTCTCAATATTCATTAGAGATCCCTTTTTCTCTCTGTGTCTCAGCTTCTTTATATTCCTCTTCTCTAGGTCCTATTTCATTTATCGTCTCCCCCACCTTATCCAATCTCCTTCATTGTGCTCTTCAACAATTGGATCTCTGACTGGGATTCCTTCCTGAGTTCTTGAATATCTTTTCATACCTCCTTGAGCATGTTAATGATTTTTATTTTGAACTCCCTTTCAGGAGGATTCATGAGGTCGATGTCAGTTAAATCTTTCTTAGGAGTTGTATTAATTTTACTCTGATCCAGGTTCCTTTGGTGTTTCATATTTGTATATGGCTCCCTCTAGTGCCCAGAAGCTCTACTCCCTGGAGCTTCTCAGCCCCTGAAGCAATATCAGGGGTCACAGGGGAATGGTATTGGTGCCTGAGGGGAGGAAAGAGCTGTTTCCTACTTCCCGGCAGCTATGCCTTTCTCCACTGCCTGAACCAGTGGTCCAAGCACAGAGGTATAAGCCTCTATGTTTTGTGTTTGTACTTGCTGTAGACAGATCTTCCCTCTGGCTGGCCTAATGCTAGGGTAGGGTTTGCTGGTTTGCAAGCCAGGTGCAGCTGGCCGGGAGAAAGGCACAGTAGGCTGAGTATCACTAAGGGGGTCCTTTGAGCACTGTAGCCAGCCAGGAAGCTGGAGCACCTGAAGATCTTGAAAGCTCCCAACCTGCTGGGAAAAGTGCACCTCGACAATTTTTTCTACCTGTCCTCTCTCCTAAGCGGTAAGCTCTGTGCAATCCTTGCCCCTCTGGCAGCCCTCTTGCTGTTAAGAAGTCTCTCAGACTGCTTGCCTTTCTTTTGTCCCAGAGCAGCCAGATGTGGATCCCTGCCTTCCACAAGTGGCTGGAATCTCACTCTCTCCAGGAATTCTGCCTGTTTTAGCTTTTCAACCCCGTAATCATGAGAGTATCATGTAAGCACCATGAAATGTAGGTTTGTGCTCCCAGAGCAGATCTCTGGAGTTAGGTATTCAGCAGTCCCAGGCCTCCACTCCCTCCCTGCTCCATTTCTCTTCCTCCCACTGGTGAGCTGGGGTGGAGAAAGGGCTTGAGTCCCACCGGGCCACAGCTTTGATATGTTACCCTGTTTTGTGAGGTCTGCTCTTTTCTCCAGGTGTATGCATTCTGGTGCAGTTTTCTTCCCTGTTGCTCTTTTAGGATTAGTTATATTAATTATATTTTCGTATTATATGCAGTTTTAGGAGGAAGCCTGTGTCTCACCTCTCATGCCGCCATCTTTAGTCCACCTTACTGAGAGATTTCATTACATTTTCAATTATTTTTCTCTCAGCTTTTTCCTCCATTGAATAAATTATTATTCTGAACCAAATCTTCAATGAATGTGTAATTTTTCAAACACACCATTTAAGTGTCAGTGCTCCCATCAGAATGAAGGAAAGCAAGTGACATAAGATGTGACAGTAAAGGATGATCAAGCATATGGCTATTCAACAAATGCTGTGATTTAGAGATTTTTAGTAATCCTTTATATAGCTATCTGGAGGTCTTATGTACATCTTGCTCTCACTCTGCCTGTGAATTGAATAGGATAGTGCATCTCCAGTGGACAGATGTGGAAATTGAGGTTCAAGAGGGTGAGTAACTTGTACAAAGTTACATAGCTAGCATAACTAGTAAGTAGTGAAGCTCAGACCAGTACCCAGGTCTTGACTCTCTGTCCATGTTGCCTTTTGGAAGAATCCTTTTACCTAGTGACCCAAGCTGAAAGTGTGGATGTCATTATCCTCTTCTTCTCTCCCTCCTATACTTCCTAAATACCTTTACCAGCTGTTCACTTTTTTAACCAAACCACAAATCTGATCCAAGTGATCATACATTTGTATGGCAGCCTCCACCTGTTGGTCTGTCTGCTTCTGGTCTTCCTCTATAACCTATGCTTTGTTTAAACTTATATCAGTCTAATTGCTCTTCTGTTCAAAACCCTTACATGGCTCCATAACTCCTGAACCTGGAACCCAAAACCTTGTCAACTTCATGTGGTTTCATTCTTCCTCTCCTTTCTAATTTGCTACCACTGGCCCCCCAGGATGAAACTACATGCAGTTGATTTCTTATTTCTGGACCATTTGATGTGATGTTCTCTCTGACTTTATGAAAATACTTTTTCTTTCTCAAGCCTACCTCCCATGTGGTTTGTGCTTATTCACTTTTTAGGCCATTAAGCAGATACCACCTCTTCCAAGAGGACTTCCCTAAAGTTCCAAGCTCACCATAGTGGCCTTTTATCTATGAGGGCAACAGCCTTTCATGCTTAGACTTACAGTATTTATCACACTGCAATGTAATTATATACTGTATTTCTTATTAGGCTGTAGCTGTATTCAGATAAGCAGCACTAGGTGACATGGGTTTTATTTAAGTCACCTTGGGGAACTGGAAAACATAATTGCAACATTGCTATAGGAGTTGGTGGGAGGGCAGTTGCATTTGATTTGTGTACTGTGGACCTGACCTCTATTCTAAGCCAGGTCATGCTTTACTTATATCAGTAGTATTTGAAAAATTGACTCCTGCATAACAATGGATGAGTAACAACTAGGCAATAACTCATGTGATTCCTTCTTTAAAGGTTCATTCTAAAGTGGAATAAAACCAACTCACGAAAAAAGAGGGCTGGTTTTATTTAACAGAAGTGACATCATGTCCCCTAGCCATAACCTTTCTGAAATACCACCTGAAATGTATTTAGAATTTATTATTGAAGCACTGTTGTCAGAAGTCAGATTACTAATAACATAAGTAATCATGGCTGTTGTGATAGTGCGAACATGCCATTATTTGATACAAATAGTTAAATTTGGGCCCTGGGCTGCTCATGGGTAGGAACCACTGTTTCATGTTCAGTACCTAGCCCAGTGACATACAATATTTGACTGGTAAACCTATTAAAAAATTAATCTTTTCACGTATATTAGCTTGATTGATTCTTAAGTTGTTTGGCTTTCAGGGCGGATCTTTTCAAGATCCCAAACAAACAAACAAAAGCAACAAAGAAACAAAAAACACAATACTTAGAGATGTAACAAAATAGACAAAATTCCATTTGTCAGAACACCTGTCAGGGGGAATAGTCCTTGGTGGGGTGCCTGGGGGCATGCTTGATTAATAATAGCTAGTCATCCAGTTTCCTTCTGGTGCTGGGCCTTGTTATAGTCAAGACTTTTGTTTGTGTAAAGATATGGTCACAGAGCTGAAATCCTTGGAAAGATAGTGGAGGAACTCAGAGTTTGAGTGCAATGTAATGGAAGGGTGCAGACAGTGTGCCCCAGCTAGGCAAGATGAGTGGAGAGACTATGGAGAAAGAAAATCAAATAACAAAGCTCTCTTCTATCTCTCCTATGAATTCTTCAATGAAATCTACATGTTTCCCCAATACCTTTACCGTAAGTTCATTCTTTTTGAGGAGTATGACAAAGTACTGACTCTCAGACCTAAAGCCAAAGCTGAACATTTCAGTGCCTAGAGGTTAAATAACATGCCCAGTCATTTGGATAGTGGGTGATGTTGGAAATGCATTTATTTATTATGAAAATATTTATTGAATATCTTCTAAATGGCAGGCACTGAGAATATAGCAGTGAACCAGTTTCCCAAGGACTCCTTTCTTGTGGAACTTTCATTCTAGTAAGAGAGCCAAAAAAAATGTAGTGCAGACACAATAAAGCTTGTGATAAGTGCTTTGAAGGAAAAAAAATAGTCATATGTGACAGATGATAAAATTGAGAATACTTTCAATAGGATGATCAGAGAAGGTCTGTCTGAGGGGTGATGTTTCAAGGTAAGATTTAAAAAAGAGAAAGAACAACCTAGGTTAAAAGAAGGACGAAGAGAATTCCAGGCCTTTAGAGCACCAAGTAAAAACACTGAGCCAAGTGATAGACTGGCATGTTCCAGAAATTGTCAGAAGAACATTATAAGTGGAAAAAGTGGTAGAAGGGCATGAAATGATACCAAAATAGAGAATTTATAGGAATTCCTAGTTTAAGATTTGTTTTAGTCTGGGCCACCATAACAAGAGTGTCATAGACTGGCTGACTTATAAACAACAGATGTTTATTTCTCACAATTTTCTGGAAGCTGGAAAGTCAAGATCAAGGTACCATAAGATTCTGTGTCTTGTAAGGTCCTATTTCCTGGTTCATGGACAGTTGTTTTTTTTTACTGTGATCTCACATGGGAGAAGGATTGACAGAGCTCTCTGGCTTCTTCATCTCATGACCCCATCAACTCCCAGAAGGCCTCATCTCCTAATACCATCATATTGGGGATTAGGTTTCAACATAAACATTCTCTGTGTAGCAACATTCTTTCCACTTTACTTCTATAGCTAACAATGATGATAAAATGTTAATGGCATTTACATTGGACTGTCCACTTGGAGTGGTAATGAGTAATGTTGAATGCAACATATTTTAGTGCAAAATTTTAATTAGGAAGTCTTCCATATATTGTTCTCACTGTCAAAGGAATTACCTTTTTTTAGTGACACTGGCTGCTGCCTTATCTCAGAACATCTATTTTACCTTGTTGCCTTTTCCAAAAAGATGGGAAGAGTTTTATTTCTTCACTACAAATGACAGGAGAGCATTAATGTGATGAATAGCTTTAATTTCAATAAGTGTATTCAAACCTGAAGAAGGCCAGGATTGAAGCATTCTGCTGATACATTCCAGAAACGATGTCATTGTCCATCAATAGTTACTTAATCAGTCCGTCCAAAAACCCCAAAAGCAAAATTGGATGTTCAGAAATAAATGGACTTATGAAAAAGAATCTCAGAGCTTTTTCATGAGGGTCTTTGCTTTGCATCTGACAAGAAATGGAAAGGCATAGTTTCCACCTATGAACTAAGCCAGGAAAACAGGCTAGGTTCCAACAGCTCTGACAATTTTCATGATGTAAAAAGGGCATAAAACACCTCTGCCTTAAAGCAGATTTCTTACACTCAGGCTTTTATGAAGCCCAGTAGGCTCCTCATTTCTGACTTTTAACCACTCTTCACAACTGAAGTGCTTAGAAAGTCATAAACATTGGCCAAAATGAAATGCCACAATGGAGTGGATTCATCAACTAGAGTCTCTTAAGGAATAACTCTCCTCCTATATAATTCTTAACATGGTGCATATTCATGAGAACTTTCAAAATGACATTAATAAGAAAAGCATAGTCAGTGTCAACAGTATAGGTTCTGAAGTGCAACTGTCTGGATTTGAATTTGGGTTCTTTCAGTCATTAACTGTGTGACTTTGAGCAAGCTGCTTAATCATGGCATGCCCACCCCAGTTTTCTCATCTGTAAAATGGTGATAATAATAGCTTATAGAGTTATGAAGATTGAGTTAATGCATATAAAGACCATAGAACTTTTTCTTCAGATCCAATAAGACCTCAATAAATGTAAGCTATTTTTATTATTCTACTCCAAAATATTATATGTTAGGATAATCACCTATATACTCTATGGGTAAAGAGCCCTATTGCAAATTGTGCTGTAACATACTGTTTCTGCTAAAGGCATATTAATTGAAAAGAAAACACATACACACCCACACACAATTAAGAAGTCTGGTTATATCATACTGGAAAAATCTTGTAGTCATCTTTTTTAGAAACTTTTTTTGAAGAAGTATGCTTTTTAAAAGCCCCAGAATACTAAAATTCTCACAAAAAAAAAATCTCTGGATGTCAATGACTTCTTATTTGACACAGCAATTGCTTACTCATGTAATCAATTATTTTGTCTAGAGAAGTAAAGCATGTTTCTATAAGGGGAAAATTACATGTCCATTTAGTGAGGATGTATCCTCTCTCTGTTTGAAAGCATAAGGTTGTTCTAATTTGTGAACCCTAAGACACAAATAAAAATACATAAACGCAAAAGCAGAGAAAGAGTGGCTGCTAAGAGAGTGTGGGTAGGATAACAAGACAGCCCAGGAAGAAGGAGGTCAGATGTAAGTCTAGTACTGTAGGGAATTTGTAAACCAAATCAGGCAAAGAAGAGATGTCAGTCAACAGGCAAGTGTATATAAGGCCTGGCAAAATGTTCAGGTTTGCTTTATCTGAGATCCTGATTGATCAACTGGAGGACCTGTTAAATTTTATTTCATACACTTTTATCCACATTTCATATGGATGCAACTATGTCTCATTGCAGAGAGAGATTTTGGAAGCTGGAGCCAATGCTCCCTGTTCAATCATAGTGCTCCAATGATGTTAAAGCTACCATCCTCTGTGTCAAGCATTTGGCAAGCTGAAGTATGTGTCCATTATGTACTAATTCTTGTGGAGACATAGTGTACAATGGGGAACACTGAGCATGCATTTATAATTAGTATTCTAATAACCATCCTTAATGCTCCCCAAAGTATGAAGAGAAAAGGTTCATTTAATTTTTGTAGAATAAGCTGTGATTCCAACTGAGATATGGTACTTCACCATTCAGACATGCCACACAGATACATCACATTCTCCAAATACCTATTCAACTATTAGAATGACACAGTGCAGTCTTTTGCCTTTGCAAATATGAAATGCACATTTACCATCAATAAGAAGGGGCATGTCCTGGCACGTGACCATCAGCTTTGATCATTTTGTTTCCTTCCCTCTTGGAGACGGTGCTTACAGAGATCACAGAAACTCTGAAAGTCATTTAAGTACCCTATTTTTCTCAGTGGAAAGATATTCTCTACCCTGCCTTTGAGCTTACTTTAATACTTTAATCATGTAGTTTATATATAAACACTAATTGTGTTAGTATTAACCTGGAAAATGTTAGAGTGAAAAAAATAACAATCATCCTAAAAAAACATGCCTTCTAAAAAATGGGTTTCGTGTAATATAAAATATATGAGAATTTCTGTGTTTATGGGGCATGAATCTGTGGCAGTAGTACAAACAGGGAAAATGTTTGCAATAGTGCATACAGGAAAGAAATGTAATAGAGGTTGTCTCAAGTCGGGCAGTGATTCTAAACCTTTATGTGGCATGACCTATAATAAATTGTGATGCTTAGAAATACTTTTTTAAACTACCACTAGTATTTTTTTAATTAAAGTATTATTGATATGCACTCTTACGAATGTTTCACATGAAAAACAATGTGGTTACTACATTTACCCGTATTATCAAGTTCCCACCCATACCCCATTGCAGTCACTGTCCATCAGTGTAGTAAGAATTCACTATTTGCCTTCTCTGTGCTACAATGTCTTCCCTGTGACCCCCCACACCATGTGTACTAAACATAATACCCCTCGATCCCCTTCTCCCTCCCTCCCCACCCACCTTCCCACCCCCCTCCCCTTTGGTAACCACTAAAGGTAGTCCCTTCTTGGAGTCTGTGAGTCTGCTGCTATTTTGTTCCTTCAATTTTGCTGTTTTGTCATACTCTGCAAATGAGGGAAATCATTTGGCACTTGTCTTTCTCTGCCTAGCTTATTTCACTGAGCATAATATCCTCGAGCTCCATCCATGTTGTTGCAAATGGTAGGATTTCTTTCTTATGGCTGAATAGTATTCCATTGTGTATGTGTACCACCTCGTCTTTATCCACTTATCTACTGATGGACACTTAGGTTGTTTCCATATCTTGGCTATTGTAAAAAGTGCTGCAGAAAACATAGGGGTGCATATGTCTTTTTGAATCTGAGAACTTGTATTCTTCAGGTAAATTCCTAGGAGTAGGATTCCCAGGTCAAATGGTATTTCTATTTTTAGTTTTCTGAGGAACCTCCATATTGCTTTCCACAATGGTTGAACTAGCTTACATTCCCACCAGCAGTGTAGGAGGGTTCCCCTTTGTCTGCATCCTCGCCAGCATTTGTTGTTCTTCGTCTTTTGGATGTGGCCCATCCTAATTGGTGTGAGGTGATATCTCCTTGTGGTTTTAATTTGCATTTCCCTGATGATTAATGATGTGGAGCATCTTTTCATGTGCCTGTTGGCCATCTGAATTTCATCTTTGGAGAAGTGTCTCTTCATATCTTCCACCCATTTTTTAATCAGGTTATTTGCTTTTTGGCTGTTAAGGAGTGTGAGTTCTTTATATATTTTGGATGTTCACCCCTTGTCAGATATGTTGTTTACAAATATATTCTCCCATACTGTAGGATGCCTTTTTGTTCTGTTGATCGTGTCCTTTGCCATACAGAAGTTTTTTAGTTTGATGTAGTCCCATATGTTCGTTTTTGATTTTGTTTCCCTTGCTCGAGGAGGTGCGTTCAGGAAGAAGTTGCTCATGTTTATATTCAGGAGATTTTTGCCTATGTTGTCTTCTAAGGCATTCATGACTTACATTCAGGTCTTTGATTCATTTCGAGTTTACTTTTGTGTATGGGGTTAAACAATAATCCAGTTTCATTCTCTTGCATGTAGCTGTCCAGTTTTGCCAAAACCAGCTGTTGAAGGGGCTGTCATTTCCCTATTGTATGTCCATGACTCCTTTATCATATATTAATTGACCATATATGGTTGGGTTTATATGAGGACTCTCTAGTCTGTTCCATTGGTCTATGGGTCTGTTCTTGTGCCAGTACCAAATTGTCTTGAGTACTGTGGCTTTGTAGTAGAGCTTGAAGTTGGGGAGCATTATCCCCAACCTTTATTCTTCCTTCTCAGGATTGGTTTGGCTATTCGGGGTCTTTTGTGGTTCCCTCTGACTTTTAGAATGATTTGTTCCAGTTCATTGAAGAATGCTGTTGGTATTTTGATAGGAATTGCATTGAATCTGTGGATTACTTTAGGCAGGATGGCGATTTTAACAATATTAATTCTTCCTATCCATGAGCTCGGGGTGTGTTTCCATTTATTGCTGTCTTTAAGTTCTCTTATGATTGTCTTGTAGTTTTCAGAGTATAGGTCTTTGACTTCCTTGGTTAGGTTTATTCCTAGGTATTTTATTCTTTTTGATGCAATTGTGAATGGAATTATTTTTCTGATTTCTCTTTCTGCTAGTTAATTGTTAGTGTATAGGAATGCAACAGATTTCTGTGTATTAACTTTGTATCCTGCAACTTTGCTGAATTCAGATATTAGATCTAGTAGTTTTAGTGGATTCTTTAGGGTTTTTTATGTACAATATCATGTCATCTGCAAACAGGGACAGTTGAAATTCTTCCTTACCAATAGAAAATGCCCTTTATTTCTTTGTGTTGTCTAATTGCTGTAGCTAGGACATCCAGAACTATGTTGAATAAAAGTGGGGAGAGTGGGCATCCTTGTCTTATTCCTGATCTTAAAGGAAAGGGTTTCAGCTTCTCACTGTTAAGTATGATGTTGGCTGTGGGTTTGTCATATATGGCTTTTATTATGTTAAGGTACTTGCCCTCTATGTCGGTTTAGTTGAGAGTTTTTATCATGAATGGATGTTGAATTTTCTCAAATAGTTTTTCAGCATCTATGGAGATGATCATGTTTTTTTTGTCCTTCTTTTTGTTGATATAGTGGATGATGTTGATGGATTTTTGAATGTTGTAACATCTTTGCATACGTGGAGTAAATCCTACTTGATCATCATGGATGATCTTTTTGATGTATTTTTGAATTTGGTTTGCTACTATTTTGTTGAGTATTTTTGTGTCTATGTTCATCAGGGATATTGGTCTGTAATTTTCTTTTTTGTGGTGTCTTTGCCTGGTTTTGGTATTAGAGTGATGCTGGCCTTGTGGAATGAGTTTGGGAGTATTCCCTCCTCTTCCACTTTTTGGAAACCTTTAAGGAGGATGGGTATTAGGTCTTCACTAAATGTTTGATAAAATTCAGCAGTGAAACCATCTGGTCCACAGGTTTTGTTCTTAGGTAGTTTTTTGATTACCAGTTCAATTTTGTTGCTTGTTGGTCTGTTCAGATTTTCTGTTTCTTCCTGGGTCAGCCTTGGAAGGTTGTATTTTTCTAGATAGTTATCTATCTCTTCTAGGTTATCCAGTTTGTTAGCATATAGGTTTTCATAGTATTCTTTATTAATTTGTATTTCTGTAGTGTTTGTAGTGATTTTTCCTTTTTCATTTATGTTTCTGTTTATGTGTTTAGACTCTCTTTTTTTCCTGATAAGTCTGGCTAGGGGTTTATCTATTTTGTTTATTTTCTCAAAAAACCAGCTCCTGCTTTCATTGATTCTTTCTATTGTTTTATTCTTTTCTACTTTATTTGTTTCTGCTCTAATCTTTATTATGTCCCTCCTTCTATTGACTTTGGGCCTCATTTGTTCTTCTTTTTCTTGTTTCCTCAATTGTAAGTTTAGGCCATTCATTTGGGATTGTTCTTAATTCCTGAGGTAGGCCTGTATTGCAATATACTTCCCTCTTAGCACAGCCTTTGCTGCATTCCACAGATTTTTTGGTGTTGAATTATTGTTGTCATGTGTCTCCATATATCAGAGACATTTGATCCATTGATTATTTAGGATCATGTTATTAAGCCTCCATGTGTTTGTGGGCTTTTTATTTTCTTTGTGTAATTTATTTCTAATTTCATGCCTTTGTGATATGAGAAGCTGGTTGGTACAATTTCAATCTTTTTGTATTTACTGAGGCTCTTCTTGTGGCCTAGTATGTGGTCTATTCTGGAAAATATTCCATATGTACTGGAGAAGAAAGTGTGTCTTGCTGTTTTGGGGTATAGAGTTCTGTAGATGTCTGTTAGGTCCATCTATTCTAGTGTGTTTTTTAGTGCCTCTGTGTCCTTGCTTATTTTCTGTCTGGTTGATCTGTCCTTTGGAGTGAGTGGTGTGTTGAAGTCTCCTAAAATGAATGCATTGCATTCTATTTCCCTCTTTAATTCTGGTAGTATTTGTTTCACATATGTAGGTGATCCTGTGTTGGATACATATATATTTATAATGGTTGTATCCTCTTGTTGGACTCCCCCAATTATCATTATGTAATGTCCTTCTTTGTGTCTTTTTACTTTCTTTGTTTTGAAGTCTATTTTGTCTAATACAAGGATGGCCACTCCTGCTTTTTTCTCCCTGTTAGTTGCATGAAATATCTTTTTCCATCCCTTCTCTTTTAGTCTGTGTATGTCTTTGGGTTTCAAGTGAGTCTCTTGTAGGCAGCATATAGATGGGTCTTGTTTTTTTATCCATTCAGTGACTTTATGCCTTTTGATTGGTGCTTTGAGACCATTTACATTTTGGGTAATTATCGATAAGTATGTACTTATTGACATTGCAGGCTTTAGATTCGTGGTTACCAAAGGTTCAAGTTTAACTTCCTTACTATCTAATGGTTTAATTTAACTCAATATGCTATTACAGACACAATCTAAAGGTTCTTCTTTTTTTCTCCTTCTATTTCTTCCTCCTCCATTCTTTATATATTAGGTATCATATTCAGTACTCTTTGTCTATCCCTTGACTGACTTTGGGGGTAGTTGATTTAATTTTGCATTTACTTAGTAATTAACTTCTACTTTCTTTACTGTTGTTTTTTTACGTCTAATGACAGCTATTAAACCTCAGGGACACTTCCATCTATAGCAGTCACTCCAAAATACACTGTAGAGATGGTTTGTGGGAGGTAAATTCTCTCAGCTTTTGCTTATCTGGAAATTGTTTAATCCTTCTTTCAAATTTAAAAGATAATCTTGCCAGATAATGTATTCTTGGTTCAAGGCCCTTCTGCTTCATTGCATTAAATATATCATGCCACTCCCTTCTGGCCTGTAAGGTTTCTGCTGAGAAGTCTGATGATAGCCTGATGGGCTTTCCTTTGTATGTGATCTTATTTCTCTCTCTGGCTGCTTTTAATAGTCTGTCTTTATCCTTGATCTTTGCCATTTTAATTATTATATGTTTTGGTGTTGTCTTCCTTGGGTCCCTTGTGTTGGGAGCTCTGTGCACCTCCATGGCCTGAGAGACTATCTCCTTCCCCAGATTGGAGAAGTTTTCAGCAATTACCTCCTCAAAGACACTTTCTATCTCTTTTTTTCTCTCTTCTCCTGGTATGCCTAAAATACGAATATTGTTCCGTTTGGATTGGTCACACAATTCTCTCAGTATTCTTTGATTCTTAGAGATCCTTTTTTCTCTCTGTGCCTCAGCTTCTTTGTATTCCTCTTCTCTAATTTCTATTTCATTTATCATCTCCTCCACAATATCTAATCTGCTTTCAAAACCTTCCATTGTATGCATCATTTCTGATATTGTGTTCTGTAATGACTGGATCTCCGACTGGAATTCATTCCTGATTTCTTGAATATTTTTCTTTACCTCCATAAGCATATTTATGATTTTTATTTTGAAATCTCTTTCAGAAAGATTCATGAGTTCAGTTTGACTCTTTGGTATATTTATAATTTTACTTTGGACCAGGTTCCTTTGACGTTTCATATTTGTATGTGTCCCCCTCTGGTTTCTAGAAGCTGTACTTTCTGAGGCTGTTCAGCCCCTGGAGCAATGTCGGTGGTCACAGGCAAGCAGTGTTGGTGACTGTGGGGAGGAAAGAGTTGTTTACTGCTTCCAGGCTGCTATGCCTGTCTCCACTGCCAGAACCTGTGGGCCAAACACTCAGGTGTAAGCCTCTATGCTTTGCTTTTGTAGCTGCTGAAGGCGGGACTTCCCTCTGGCTGGCCTTTTGCCAGGGCAGGGGCTGCCGATTTTCCAGCCAGGTGCAGTCTGTCCAGGAGGAAGGTGTAGCAGGCTGTGTATCACAGTGGGGGGCCTTGGGGGCTTCATAGCCAGCCAGGGAGCTGGAGCACCTGAAGATCGTGAAAGTTCCCATCCTGCTGGACAGAGTGCACCCAGACAATTTTGTCTACCTGTCCTTTCTCCTGTGCAGTAAGCTCGGTGCAATCCTTGCCCCTTAGCAGCCTTCTCGCTGTTAAGAAGTCTTAGACTGCCCGCCTTTCTTTTGTCCCAGAGCAGCTGGATATGTATCTGTTTTCCATCAGTGGCTGAAATCTCAGTCTCTCCAGGTAATCTGCCTGTCTTAGCTTTCCAACCTCCCTATTCCTCAGACCACCATGCAATGTAGGTTTGTGCTTCCACAGATCTCCAGAGCTAGGTGTTCAACAGTCCCAGGCCTCCACTCCCTCCCCACTCCATTTCTCTTCCTCCCGCTGATGAGCTGGGGTGGGGGAAGGGCTTGGGTCCCGCCAGGTCTCGGCTTTGGTACATTATCCTGTTCCTTGAGGTCTCTTCTTTTCTCCAGGTGTATGCAGTCTGGCGCAGCCTTCTTTCCTGTTGCTTTTTCAGGATTAGTTGTATTTATTATATTTTCATATTATATGCGGTTTTAGGAGGAGGCTTCTGTCTCACCTCTCACACTGCCATCTTTAATCCTCAGACTACCACTAGTTTTTAAAAATTTTGACCATCTATTGTAATGGCCAAATTATCTCTCTATAGTACTGACATGAAAGGATATTACAAAATTACTGTCATATGAATAAGCAAATAATATTTAGCCAAAAATGTAGACAAGTCTAACAGAGGTGGGTCCGGAAGTTAATTGATTGTTAAAATGCTATGTTTCTAGACTTAGTGATTTTTGTATTAATTGTCATCTTTGTAAATTGTGTAATTTTTCTGATTTTTCTCCCTATTCTAAAGACATATTCATGTGCTTACTCAATTTACAAGTTCATATTTTGCGTTGTTTCTGTCAAAATTATATTGTGGGTAATGCACTGAAAATTCTGCAAATATTAAATACTGAAAATATTGATGTATACCAATGTTAATTTAACTGTTACCATATTATTAGACATCAATTGGTTTGCATATTTTGACTGAAAATTAAACATGACAATTATGATGAATATCTTTGATAAAAAACATATCTTTCTGTGGACTTTGGGTGGCAATGGTGTGACAGTATAGGTTCATCAGCTGTACCAAATGTACTCCTATGGTGGTAAGTGTTGTTGATGGGGAAGGCTATCATTGTATTGGGGCAAAATTTTTATCTTACTCTTAATTTCACTGTGACCATAAACTGCTCCAAAAAAAAAGCATATTAAAAAAAAACTAACATGCAACAAGCTGTACTTAAAAGTAACTTAGAACAACAACATGAGAAGAAGAAAGTCTTTGCTCCTGTAACATTATTTTTACTTAAGCTTATGGTTCTTGTTCTCCCTCTGTCTTTCTTTATCAAATCCTTTTCAGAAGGGGTTTGATAATTTACATTCCCATTAACATAACTCCATCAGCACTATGTATTGCCATTAAAAATAACACTTGTCAATTTGTTAAGAACAAAGTATCTTGTATAAATTTACATATGTATGTTTTTTGCTCTCTACTGACCATTTGTATGTCCACCAGTGAAATTAACTGCTCATATCTTTTGAAAGAAGTCTTTATTGTAGTCTTGGTGCTTTCATTATTGAGTTGTATAATGTATCCAGGCATTTCTTCTACAGTTTGAAGTTTCCATAAAATGATTTGTGTATAATGTGATCCATTAACTAGGCAATGTAATTTTCAGTTGGTTTTAACATGCTGGCCATCTAAAACTGACACCAGAAATGCAGGAGGAAAAAAAAATAGAAACAAAATCCTTGGTAACAGGTTTTCATCACTTTTTTCTTTACCCATAAAAACCATGAGTGATGAAAGTGACAAAAATAAGTAAAAAAAATGAACTAAAGATGGTGGTAGTGATGCTAGCGTTAGGCAGAAAGATAGACATGAGTGGGATGTAAAGAGAGTGGGGGCCACCAAAATTGACTCAGGGAGTTAAAGGTCAGAGATCCAGAAATGACTCAGAAAGTTAATCAGATGAAGCCACAGGGGCCAAGAGTGACTCAGGAAATGTCTAGGATGTCCCCAGATAAGAAACATCAGTGCGCAGGCATAGCCCAGCCCAGAACCTTATTTCACCAATCAGATCAGGCCTAGAGGGCCAAGAACTGTCAATCAAGGACTTTTCTGCCCTGCCAAAAACATCATAAGGGAGGCCTCACAGCTGGCAGTGGGGGCCTGTCAGACATTAGGTCAGGGCCCGCTCCATTACAGAGTGTAATGAAATTGCTTGCTTGCTTTCTTGACTTTGATTTCACTCTTATCTGACTTCCCTGTGACTCCAAACTAAACTCCTTCTTATCACTAGGAAAAGAAAACCTTCAACAAAAGGTAGATACCATAATAATAAAATTGGATTTGCTTAGTGATGCTTAAGTTATATAACTATACAATCACAGCTCTAGAAAAATCTAATCAGAATATCCCTGCAGAAAAACAACTACTGTTGAATCTAAGTCTCTCCAGCTTCTAATTTTTTCCCCTTTTCTCCTTTTGCAACAATTATTTTCATACACAATTGGTGATAAAGTAAATTGCTTACATATATATCTATTTTGGTGTGCAACAGATGTATTTACTGGTTAATTGGTTTATTAACCCTCTGTGCTCTTTGTCACAATTTTCCCTTATTTATTTTTTGCCTTTGTTCTTTGATTAATAAAATGATTTTGTAGGTAGTGGAATTAATTTTAATTTTAATTTTTTTAATGGCTTTCATAGTCTCTGTGCTAAGAGAGTTCTTTCCATTTCTATATTTATGTGACTATTATAAATGTTAATCCAAAAGGCATATGTGCTCTATGATTTCTTTTTATATTTAATTATGATCCATCTAACACTTAGTTTAATATTTGATGTGAAGAATTCTACGTTTTTAGTCAATTTAATTTATTAACGATTATGTATACTTGGCCTTATTTCCTTAATGTTATATTAAAATTCTGTAAAGAATAGGGTCTGCTTCTAAGATACCTTTAAGTGCTTTTTCAACCACCACATTTTTATAATCACTTTACAACATATTTTCATATTTGACAGTGCTGCCATTTTTTGCTCCAAATATTATGGCCACAAATACCCATGTTCATTAATTTTCATAACAGTCTATTTTAAGAAGAGAATTGTCAACATGATTACAACAACAAAGAAACCTACAAAACAAAAGCAAAGCAAACATCTTGTTTTTTCAAGAAATCAATAGGATAAAAAAGAGGCCATTTACCATACTTATGTATGTTTAAGTGTCCTTTACTGCTGGTTATTTATAAGCTAATTAAGAGAAAATTAGTGCTTAATTCTTTGATTTTACCCCTTCTTACTCTTAATACATACCATGATGTATTGGTTCCAAAAGCTTTATTACCTAGTGGAAAAAGGAAGCCGGTGGCCTGACTTAAAAGAATCAATAATTTTACCTACCTGTGAAATTGTTATGGAACCTGGACTGGATCGCCTGATGGAAGAACCAAGTGGCACTTGGAGGTCTTGAAGGGTAGGAGGTTTATTTCACACTGGTGGGCTCATAGAAGAGTGATCTCCTAAGGTCTGAACCCCGAGCACAGGCAAGGGGAGCAATTTATACTTTCTTACTTCCATATACGTGGCAGTTTGGCACGTGCAGCAAGCAGGGTGGAGGAAGAACCCGGGAGGGTCACAAGGGTGGTGGGGGGGGGGGGACTGAGATTCTTCTGTCAGCCCTATCAGCCATGTTGAAAAATGTTATTTTCCTTATCACTTCCCCCTCTGATTCACCTCTAAACATTTTGTTTTTAGGGCACATCATCCTAATCATGATAGACTGATAGCCTTGCAGAGCCATATAAGAGTGATGGCTTGATTTGTAACTTTATGAGAGCATTTAGTACGCAGGGGCCAATAGTGATGAGGAGGATGGAGATGAGGGTCCCAGCCAGTGGGAGCAACCAGGAGGACCACTGGCTAAGTCCCCACATCTCTCCTGTCTCTAATTCCTTTCTCCTTCTTAATATTCTACTATTCCTGATTGATTCACATAATAACAGCACTCTTCCCTTAGATATACACAAGTTCCTCCCTTTTGGTGTCCTTTTCAATGTAGAATTGCTACTTCTTTTGGGAGCCAAATGGTCTCGAGGAGTTTCAGTATCTCTTCCTTGTTCTTGATTGCTTTTCATGCTGCACTGAGGAGACCTCCTTCCTTGTCGATTGCCCCATGTATGTGTACAGTGGCAAAGATATATCAGGAGTTGGTGTAGATAGTGGTTCACTTGCTCTCGCTGATGGTGAGGGCTCAGATTAAGGCATGTAATTCGGCCCATTGTGCTGACCATCTGCCCAGTAGGGCTTTAGCTTCTATGGACCTCTGGAAGTGGTCACTGTGTAACCTGCTGCCCAGACACCTTCTTGTGAGCAACTGCTGCCCTCACTGCTGAATTCAGTGTCCTTCCTGTTTCAAGAGTGACCCATGGGTTTTCACAGAGAAGCCCTTGGTATTGGGCCAGCTGGGAGTTGGAGAGGAAGCGGTGTCCCTGTGTATTCATGAGGGACACAACAGCATGGGGGACCTTGACATTTAGTTCTTGTCCCAGGGTGAGATTATCTGCTTCCTTAATGAGAAGAACTGTGGCTGTCAGTGCCCTGAGGCAGGGTGGCCATCCTGCCACAACTGGGTCCAGTCTCTTTGACAGGTGTGCGACTGGCTGCTGCCAGGGCCAACAGTCTGTGTGAGAACCCCGAGGGCCACTTTTTCCCTTTCACGTACAAAGAGATTGAAAGGCTTTCCTATATCTGTCAGGCCTAGGGCTAGTGCCTGCCCTAAAACAGCCTTTATTTCCAGGAAGGCAGCTTTTGCCTCTGTCCAGACAGGGGGCTCTCGGTCTGGCCCCCCGAGGAGGCTGTAGAGGGGTCTTGCCATTGCCGAGAATCCGGGAATCCAGATTGGGCAGAACCCGATGGCCCCCGGGAATTCTCGTATGCCCTTCTTCGTCTGGGGCTGCGGTAAGGAGGTAATGACCTTTTTCCTCTCCGGCCCTAGTGCCCTCTTTCCCTGGGTGAGGAGGAAGCCTAAGTGCCAGACTTGTTGTTGGCAGATTTGTGTCTTTTTCCATGAGGCTCAGTATCCTGAGTCTGACAGGAGCTACAGGAGGGCCTTTGTGCCTTTTGCACAATTTTCCTGCGTGTCATTGCCAAGGAGGAGGTAATCTAAATACTGCAGGAGGGCGCAGCATGTGGCTTCCCTTGGAAAGCTGGCAAGGTCTGTGGCCAATGCCTCTCCAAAAAGAGCGGGTGAGTTCTTGAACCCTTGTGTAAGCCACATCCACATTAACTGCATCTGCCACCCTTTATCCAGTTCAGTCCATTCAAAGGCAAACTAAGGGCTGGCTCTGGGGGGCCAGCCGGAGGCAGAAAAAGACATCCTTTAAGTCTAGGCAAGTGAACCATTTGGCAGACCTCGGGATCTGCCTGAGGAGTGTATACGGATTTGGGACCACGAGGTGTAAAGAAACAGTCACTTTGTTGATGGCTCACAGGTCTTGAACAGGCCGGTACCCTCCTCCTGCCTTTCTGACTGGTAGAAGCGGGGTGTTCCAGGGTGACTGACACTCGATGATCAGAATGCCTGCCTCTTTGAGTCTGATCAGATGTTCCTGGATGCCTGCTCTCACCTCTTGCGAGGGGGGGGGTACTGCCGCTGTCTTTGTGGCCGGTCCCCCAGAGTTAATTCTACAATGACAGGGGCTTGGTTATGAGCAAGTCCAGGTGGGTTGTCTTCAGCCCATACCAAGGGGAAGGCAGCTCCGAATTCAGGTGGGCTACTTGAGAGGGCCCGGACACAGAACAGCCTCCACTCGTCTTCCCTAGGTGTGCTTATTGCCAGTATGACGGACCCAGCTCTTCTTGGCCTGGGTTTACTTTGAGGCTAGTGCATCCAGTTGGTTCAAAAGTTATTTGGGCTCCAAGCTTTGAGAGCATATCTCAGCCGAGGAGGGGAATGGGGCACTTGGGCAGGTAGAGAAATTCACGTTGGACCTTGTGGCCTCCAAGTTCACACTGGTGGACTTGACAAAAGTGTTGCTGGACTGCTTTTGTCCTGGTGGCTCTGAGAATAGTTGCAGTCTTTTCACTGAAGGGGGCTACAGGGATTGTGACCACAGCGTGTTCTGCCCCTGTGTCAACCACGAAAGTCATGTTTTGGCCCCCCACTTTCATTTTGACCGTGGGCTCATGGGGGCCGAGAGTAAGAGAGCCCCATCCTTGTGAATCTGAGTGTGCTCCTGCCAGGCCAATGAGCCTTTCCCCGTGAGGCTCCTCCTGGTAGTGACTGGGCTTTGGGGCTTTGCCTCAGTTGGGGCATTCGTTCTTCCAATGCCCCTTCTCTTTACAGTAAGCACACTGGTATCTGGCTAAGGGGGTTCTAGGTTTCCCCCTTCTTGGCAGCCGGCTTTTCTCTGCCTTTTGGTCATCTCTTTCTTTTAGGGAGGCTACCAGAAGGCTGAACTTTCTCTTCATTAATTTTTCAGCCACCCTATCAGCCTGAACTTCTCTGTTCATGTATATTTTGTTCGCAATTTCAATCAGGTCAGTGATGTTCATCCCAGCGAAGCCTTCAAGTTTCTGGAGCTTCCATCTGATATCCAGGGTAGCTTGGGCCATGAATGAGGTGTTGACTATTTGTTGGCTCTCTTGTGACTCGGCATCGAAGGGGGTATAGATGCGATAAGCTTCACACAACCTCTCATAATAGTCCTGATTGTTGGGGGACCGAAGATATTTTGGTCATGTTCATGGGCTTTTTCGACCTGGCTTTGATCTCTTGGAGAAGAGCATCCTGATATCAGTGGATCTGGTGCTGTTGAAATCCCACCTGGGGCGCTCCTCGGGGACAGCAATTTCAGCGCATGTACCCCAATCAAGGACCCTGGCTGATGCACGTTCTTCCAGGTATTGGTGGGCCCCTCTGATAATCCACCTTCTTTCTTCCATGTTAAATAGGATGCAGAGAAGCTGTTGGCAGTCTTCCCAGGTCAGCCAATGGGTTTGGAAGAGGGATTAACCTGGACTTGTGGCTTCTCTGAGTATGGCAGGGTGTTGTGTGGTTCCTCCTTTGGGTCACCAGCAAGAATTTGTGGAGGCTCAGGCTTCTGTTGATCTTCTGTAGGCCGCTTTGTCAAGGTGACTAAGACTCTATCTTGTCCCTGCCTGTTGCAAGCAAATCGCACCTAAGGGGGAAGGGTCTGGGCAACTCCTAACCAGTAGTCAATATATGGGAACTGATTAGGGTGACCTGTATCTCCAGTGATGACCCACCAGACTTGGTGAACCATTGGGACATCTAGAGTTCCTTCTGAAGGCAATCCTACACTACAGGAGGCCCATTCTGATTCACACAGGGTTTTCAACCTGCTGGAGTTCATTTTTACTCTGTAGTCCCTCAGAATTCCCTTCCTGAAATTTTTGATCATGGTTTTGAGAACTGTGGGTTTGCTCTGTCCTGACCTCATGACGTTTCCATGAGTTGGTGCCATGAAGACAGACAAGGGAGGGAGTGCCTCCTTCTGAGAGGAGACCAGTTAGATGCCCGTCCATTCACTCTCCTCAGAGAATTTGGTCAGCCTTGACTAAGGTGCACCCATATAAGTCCCGGGTCAGGTCAGCCAAAGCTGAATCACAGTTATGTTGTGACGGCTGACTGTGAATATGGCAAAGAGCCCACTCAGATTCCGTAGTGCAGGCCATGGAATCAAAGATTCAGCTCAAACTGGATAGTTTCAGTTGCTCTGTACAATCACTCGCATACTCAGACCAGATGTCATTTGTTTGCATATTTATTGAATTATTCATCAAAACACTCCATTGAAAAAGTGGATGGCTTGATAGTAAACTTTTATCACCATGGAAAAATTCTAAACATTCCCTCCCTGGGTATCCCAACCTGTGAGACCTCTAACAGGTCTCTGGGAGGTGATCAAGCTCCCCTTCCACCCCAACGGGTAGGAACTGGCTGGGTCAGGGGCCCCGGGGCCTTACCGTAATCTGACGTCAGATCCAGGTCCTCACCTGCCAAGTCTCCTTGAGTCCAGCGGGAACAGCGGAGCAGGGCTGGTCCAAGGTGACTGGGTGGGAGACTGCCAAAAGTTTAGGCAGGGCGCACCTTCTCTGTTATGATTACCCATTCCATCACCACCCCACCGTTGCCCCAAACCGGTGGCAACAATGGGCCAGTGCAGTTGGGTTTCCCAGTCAGGGAACCAAATGTTACAGAACCTGGACTGGATCGCCTGACGGAAGAACCAAGTGGCACTTGGAGGTCTTGGAGGGTAGTAGGTTTATTTTACACCAGTGGGCTCAGAACAGAGTGCTCTCCAAAGGTCTGAGCCCTGAGTACAGGCAAGGGGAGCAATTTATACTTTTCTACTTTCGTATACATGACATTTTGGCGTGCACAGTAAGCAGGGCAGAAGAGGAACCCAGAAGGTCCCAAGGCAGGGGGTGGGGTGGGGTGGGGGCACTGAGATTCATCTGTTAGCCCTATCATCCATGTTGAAATATGTTATTTTCCTTATCAAAATAATTCTTGGCATTTTCTAAATCTGTATCTTTAGATTTTGGGAAATCTTATAGGCAGCCATTTGTGGTACATGCTATCCTTTGTAAATTCATCTCTGTAACGTTTCACCATTGTATTAAATGCCATTTTCATTTTAATAAATTTCTCTTGATGCTATTTCCACATGAATAAATTTTCCATGCTGATAAAAATTTACTATCAAGACATCCACTTTTTCAATGGAGTGTTTTGATGAATAATTCAATAAATATGCAAACAAATGACATATTTATACATACAGTAATGTGTGTTTTCAAATTTAGGTAAAGTCAATATTCCAAACTTATTCGGTTGAGAAGGAAACCTTTTCTTATTGGTTCACCATGTCTAACTAGACAGTGAAAGACAGTAGAGTTGCTGAAAGTGATTATTCTTTGCATTAGACCTCAAAATAACATTTAAAAATATTAATACATTGCAAAATCTGTGTGTATAAGTAAACAATCTTAGAACCATGTACTCTAGGAAGCAAGTAGGGTCTGGATTTACCACTTTAAATTCTTCCTCCACTTATCATTTGTTTCCAGATTACTGTTTTAATTGCCTGCTTACTTTATGGGGTATGTTCCCATTACGTAAATGATTAAAGAAGCCAATAAGGAGGGTTTTATTTTTCCCAAAGCCAAACCTTAAAACAATACCCATACATTCAGGCCCAAACCCCCAAGCACCCATCTTTACTATTCTATGCTCATTGAAAATGGTCCTACCTCTAAATATTGCCATATCTGTTAGCATATGGTTGAACCCATACATGTCTGCATATTTATTCTGACATGTGCCTCTTCATACTGGGAATAAGAAACCTATCTCCTTACCCATTGCCATGCCTTAAGCCATGTACAGATTGTGCACAACAAATCACCATGGCCATATCCAGGCCTATAAAACATATCTATTCCCCTAACCTCACCCATTCACATGCCTACATCCTATAATATCACCTGTGACCAAAATATAAGATGACACAGAAATTCATTCACCTTCTGGTATAATGCTAGCACACACTGTGATAGCTGGAATTCACAGATGATTCCTGATTGACTCAGATGTCCTTATATAATCTCTTCATTTTGAATACAGGAAGAATTTGTGAGTTGCTTCTAGCCAAAAGAATATGTCAAAACAGATAGGATACACATTACTATTACTGCATTATGTTATATATGAATTTTTCTTAGCAGACTGAAACAAGAGATTTTCCTGTTGGTTTTAAAGAACTAAGCTGCCGTGTTGTTTGAGTTCCATATGACTAGGACCTAAGGACAGTCTCTAGGAGCTGAAGCCAACTGCCAGTAAAAAAATGGCGCCTCATTACTAAACCTCAAAGAACTGAATTCAGCAACAACTACATGAGCTTAGAACAGAATCCTGAGCTCCAGAAATGAATGTGGCCTCACCCACACCTGGATTGTTAATGCCTGAGTAGGCAGGGAAGTTGGGCATAAGCCTAGGCCTACCTGGGCATGACATTGTTCTCTATGCAGGTCTTCCTGGTTATAAATATGTCCAGCTAGTATGACTGTTCAGTTATAAGTTTGAATTAGACATGTTTCATTTACTTGTCTGGGTGTTTGTGTCCAGACACAGTATATAAGGTACTAGCTTTGAATGTGGGCACATCTGGACATGTACAAGGGTTAAGGCATAGGTAAAGGTGTGTGTCTTTTTCCCATTAGTTTTATGAGCATTGTATAAGTTTAAGGTGTACAACACAATGATGTGATATGTGTTATATTGTGAAGTGACTACCACAATATGTTTAGCTAACATCCAAGGTATCTTGGATGTGTCTTTTAGCACATTTCATATTATATTCAAATTTCATGTCTCCTGTCACTGCTAACTAGACTTAATCTTATTTTTATTATTATTATTTTTATACTACTATTAGTAGCTTTTGTTTATTGAATGCCTTCTACGATCTGGGAACTTTACATAGTCATCATCTCTAATCTTTGCAACCAGCTTGCCTAAGGTATTATCATCTTGCTTATATGATGAGCAAATCACGAGAGTCTAAGAAACTTGCCCTAGATGACATGCGATGGACCATGGTGGTAGGGGTAGGACTTAAAAGCTTTGACTGTTGGCCTTGGAGCTGAGCTTTTCCATCATGCTTCCATACTGCTTCTTTCATTTCTGCCAAGCTTCATCTCCTCAAACTCACCTCTGTCGTTGAAATGAGTTTTGTGTCTTCACTCTGTTGCTCTCCTCAAGGCCAATTGCAGATTCTGACACATACTAGGTATTTTATACATATCTTAGTGTAAAGTAATCTATTGTTTTATTTTTAGTTCTAAATTATGAGATATTGCAGATTAAGATTTTTCTTTTCATTTTGAAATGATTTCAAACTTATGGAAAAGTTAAAGGAATAGTACAAAAAATTCCAGAGTCCCTATTCAAGTTTCACCAAACATACCAATAGTGCCCTCTGCAGCAAGACAATCCAATCAAGAGTAATAAATTGCACGGTTATTAAGTCTCTTCAGTCTCCTTCAATCCAGAACAGTTACCTAGTTCTTCTGTGACCTTAGCACAATAAGACTTTAATAGATTGTCATCCAGTTATTTTGTAGAATGTCCCTCAATGGACATTTGCCTGATGTTCTCTTACTATTAGATTCAATTTATGTGTTCGGCAGGAATATCAAAGAACTGATGCTGTGTCCTCATAGGGTCCTATCAGGAAGCATGCAATGTAAATTTATCCTACCTTTGAGGATAATTTGGATCACCTGAATAGGGAGATGTCTGCAGGATTCCTGGTGTAAAGTTACTCTTCTTTGGTCATTGATATGCAGTTTGTGGGGAGACAGATTAAGACTGTTGAAGTATTTTTTTTCTCCTCCAACTTTCACCCAGAGGTTTTAGCATGTATTTATTCCTTCCTGAATTATTTATTACTTTGATGGCTACCAAGTGGTGAGTCTCTAATATCATCATTGCCTCAATATTTGTTAATTTGTTTTCTATTATAAGGAAGCACTTTCCTATCTCTCCCATTTATTTATTCACTTGTAACAGTGCAGACTTATGTATTTCTACTTTTTATAATCTGTCACTAACATTATTTTTTAATTTTCAAATTTTCTAAGACTTGGCCAGTAAGAGTCTCTTTGAGAGCATACAAAGATGTCCTTTGAACATGTTCTTATTATTCTTAGAGTGACTCCTTTCTTCTTGGCAAAATGAGATATTCTAGGCTCATCTACTTTCTTCTGCTCAATCCTGGAATCAGCTATTTCTCCAAGAAGTCCTGGTTCCTTGTAGTGCTGAGTGGTTTTTAGAAACCAAGCTCTGGAATGTTAGATGTACTCATGGATTATATACATATACAACCTTATAGTTATACATAGTTCCAATTCTTTCTATATATTGAAAACCATAACTTCATGCCTCTGATTCCTGTCTAATACTACAGTACAGAATCCACTCTAATTTTTCTCTCTCCCCATAATGTTAATTCTCGTCAATGAAAAACCTGGAACCCATTAATATAATATATTTATTTACTTCTTAACTTAATCCCCTTGGATGTGACTAATCCTCAGAACCTCTCCGTCTGTTGCCCCACTTGCCACCTTCTTTCCTATGGTTTGCCTAAAGGCTTTTTGAGTGAAATACTCAGGAAGGAAAGAAGGAGAGGAGGAAGGGAGGGAAGAAATATATGCATCCACTTCTAGGTGATTTCTTCATTGTATGTATCAGGGACAAATTTTTAAAATCCCTCTACAGGATTAGTCTGTTATATTTTGCATTAACTCATGCACACAGATACCATAAAATTGTGGAAATATATGGCAAGGATGAAATGAAAGCCTATACTTTCTTCTCTGTTCGCATAATTCTCTAGGTCCCTGTAACTCCCCGGGGGAAAATATTTTCCCCACCCAGGGAAAAGTACCTTTAACCTAAATCAGTCAAAGGGAGAAATAAAGTGGGAAAAACCCGTTTATTGGTTACAAGCCCTCGTCCACTTCTGCTCACCCATGTCTCTTGCGACCTGGCTGCAAAAAGGGGCCCTACCCAAACCTCTGTGATCCAGATATGCCCTCACTCCCCTTTGTAATTACCTATTGATATGGAGATGCACTAAGGCCAAGTGAGGGATTCTAGAAATACTGCAATTTTACCCACAGTCCCCTTTCAGAGACCCCTTAGGCACTTGAAAGTTTTGTTCCATACCAAGACTTGCAAGGAACAAAACATTTTTCTGAAACTTAAGTCTTCAAAGAACCAATTGAAATGTTAGTTTTCTACTCAACAGAATTCCACAGAGGGAATCCAAAGGGTTAAGGCAGTTAAGAATTTTGAAATTCTACGACTTTGACACATAGGTGCTTTAATGAGAATGTAAGGATGTCAATATTGCTTTGTACTGAAGTCCTATTTTTTATTTTGTATTTTTTTCTTGTTTGGTTTTGTTCTAAATGCAAGTTGTTAAATAGAGTTTGATCTTCTCATACTTCAGTGAGAAAATGTACACAGCAAACAGTGGTTCTGATTAGAGTTGTGTCTTATGAATTTTACGGTGGTTGACATATGTTGTTTTATAACAGGTCACTACAAAAGCAAGGAGTTTCAGCTGCAGCCAGGGCTGGGGGATGGAACAAACCTGGTTAATGGCTTGAACCCACAGGGAATATTCTGTTGTGAGATAATCCCTTGGTCCACCCCAGGGGCAATTTATTATCTCTATTTTGTTAGCTTAATAGAAAGGCTGACCTCCGTTTTCCCACAAGAGCTGCACCAATCTAGGACACATGTTCCAAATGCATGTACAGATCTGAGAGAGCTTCTCCATACAATGTAGTGATTAAGTCTGCAGACTACTTTACTGGGGTTCCAATCTTGACTCCACACATGCTAGTGAGTGACCATATGCAAGTTAATTACTCTCTGTGCCTCAGTTTCCTTGTCTGTAAAACAGAAGTGATATTAATAATACCTCTTTCATAGGGTGGTCATGAGGATTAAGTGAGCTAATAGATATAAAGTGCTTTGAAGAGTGTGCAATAAAAGGAAAAGAAGGGATGCGAACTCCACAGTCCAAGCAGGTTTATTGCTAAACCTGAGCGGGACCCCTCTGTTCTGGTGAGCAGAACAAAGAAGGCATCTCTTACAGGCTAAGAGGCTTTTTATGGCCGGGTTTTTTGGCAGGCTTTTGAGGGGATGGGTCAGGGAAAAGGTGGGCTTGTGGCTTGCTGATGCGTCCTCCAGAGAATGAGTGTAGCCTAAGTAAGATGAAACCTAGGTCTCTCTGAGATGGTGGGTGGGTTTATTCAGAAAGATGGTACTCCTGTCTGGGTTCTATCATGCAACACTTGACAATCCCTTTAGAAGCACACAGGAAGGAAACACTAACTCTGTCTTGGTGTGTGTATCTGTGTGTACACGTGTGTGCACTGAGGAGTGGGGATGAGATGGGGTGGGAGAGTCAGAGAAGATTTGGGAGTATAAGTGATTCTTGGGAAATCTTGAAGAATAAGTAGTTTTCCAGGCAGACAAAACGAGGAGTTTGAATATCCCAAACAGGGACCACTTACAGAAAAAAATGTGATGCTCTCTGTGAACTGCAAGTAATCCAGCAGAGCTGTAGGGAATGTGTTTTGGGGAGTGGCAGGAGGTGTCTGTTAGGACTGCATTAGGTTGTGAATCTGACCTGAAGTTGTGTCCACTGCTAGGACCCGTGCATATCTGGGAAAGCCTAGATAACTGGAGGGATGAACTCAATAGAGCTATTTGAATGATGGGGGGTTTGACTGAGGAGCTGCCTGAGACAGAATGTATTGTAAGAAGAAAGATCCAGTGAGCTCAATATACTAATCAGGTCTTGGTTGTGGAGGGGGGAGGTGATTCAAAGGTCAGCATGTAGGATGACCCCTGGGATCTGACTGGTGATCTTGATCCTATGGGCCTCATGTCTGGTCATAATAACACAACCTTGAGTTTTCTGCCTGGCTGCAAAGGTGTGAATAAATAGCTGCACACGTCCCTGGTGAGGCCCCTGTCAGGTGATTGTATTTTTCAGAGGGATTCATTTACTGCCTGCCATTCCAGACTGATAAAGGAATTCCACGCAGACCATTTGGCTGGCTGCCTTCCATGTGCGGCAGAGGAGGTTTTTGCCATCAATGCCAAGGTTTCAAATTGGCATTTTCATAAAAACAGTCAAAGCATCCCATTATCTAATTGATGTCCATAAATTACGGTGGCTGAGGGAGGCAGTGTCAATGCACATGGTGTTCAGCATGTTTTGGAATGCACTCGGTGTTAGGCTTGGAATGTTCTGTGTACAAAGAGAGGCTTAGATTCCTTTACTAAAAAAGAATTTCAACTTCCTCATTTGAACAGCTGTCACATACACAATCTCTGGAAGCAAACATAGGACTCTTTACCAAGTTCTCTTTGCAATCTATTACAAGAAAAGGAAATGTACCATGACATTTTAAGATGAATTAGAGGTGACACATAATACACCTGTACCTAACTCTTAGCACAAACAAGCTTCCTGCCTAAGAAGTGTTTTTCTGTTCGGGTGTAATTACTCTAGAAAACGATCAGCCAGCTTCATCTTAGGTTCCTTACACCTCAATAATGACAACTATCCTTGACTTGTTACCAGATGAAACTCAGTGTCATAACTGATGTGCATGGTATACCACTTAAGGGAGTCAAAGTGAGAACTGAGACAGCTTTGGGAAGAGGAGGCATTGCTTTTGCCGGCAAAGGCAGGACCATGAGGATAACAAGAATCAAATGACATGGAGGCAGAAGACTCAACCTCCACCCCACCCCAGCCCCACTCAGATTGTTTGAGCTGGCCCTACATGGGTGGCCCAAGCAAGTTCACAGCTATGCTTCTCATTGTCCAGGTTTCTCAAACTCAACCAACACATTCAACTTCTCCCATGCAGCCTCTAAAACAAATAAGCGATGTTTCCCACTCACATCAAGTTGCACTGAATACCTGCCTGCCATGTGCCAAACACCGTGCTAAGATTACTGGGAATAAGAGCTCACAGGTGTTGACTGTTTACATGAGCTGAGCACCAGTTCAACTACTTTATGTGGATTAACTCAAAAATCTTACCCACCGCCATTACCTCCACTTGCAGGTGAGACAAATGAAGCATGGAGACTAATTGGCACATGGTCACACAGCTAAGAAACGGAGGAGTCAAAATTTGAAACCTGAGAATGAGGTCTAGCGTGCACAGGCTTCATCAGTCTCTACAATGGATCGGGTTGCATCCATACCATGAAGGAACACTGAATCTAGGTAGGAAAGTAAACACAAAAATGAATAAATTATTATACCATATCGTATGAATTTGAGCTGGCCTTGAAGGCACAGAGGACAGGGCACCGAAGTTTCCAATTATCAAGTACTTACTAAGTGGCAGGTACAATGAAAAGTACTATATTGGCATTTCATTTAGCTTTTATAGTATAAGGATCTTCTAAGTGGTTAAGGTCACCATAGGATCACCAAAATAATATAGACAGTACAGCATTTCAAAGAAATACTTCTGTATTCATCATTTTCCTTAGTATGTGTAAGGAAACAGCTTCTCTATTTTTATAACAATTTTATTGAGATGTAACTCACATAAAGTTAAATTTACCTTTTTAAACTGTACAATCCAGGGGTTTTTAGCACATGCACAGAGTTGTACAACCATCACCACTATCTAACTTCAGAAATTGTCATCACCTGAAAGGACATCCCCTATGTCATTAGCAGTAACTTCCCGTTTCTCCACAGGGATGCTTGAAACAATGGCCAATGGTCTGCCTCCTTTTTTTTTAAAATAACAACTTTATTTGGATATAATTCACATACCATACAACTGACCCATTTGTAGTGTACAATTCAGTGTTTGTTGTTTATTCCCAGGATCATGCAATGATCACTTTTCTCTAAGTCCAGAATCCCAGGCTACCACAGAGCTGAGGAGAGGAGGATGAAAGGAGTGCAGTTGTCACAAAGCTTTGTTCTGATGAGGAAATACTCAGAAAGATCCCTCCCCCTCTTGTCAGGTGTGGTGAGAAGCCAAGAAAGCCAAGGAAACAGGATTTCTATTGAGGCTTAAGAAATATAGAGGAATCACAAGGTGCTTGGATAGTTGGGATTGAAACAATGTAACAATGTATTCCTCCTGAATACACCTATAATGACCTAATAGCTCCTACTGCAACAGTTTCTGGGTGCTGACTTCCCCCTTAGCTTTATAATAAATGTATAAAAGGCATGGCTCTGCTGTACTCAGGGCTCAGACCCTTGGAGATCACTCTCCTCTGAGCCCACCAGTGTAAAATAAACCTCCACCCTCCAAGACCTCCGAGTGCCACTTGGTTCTCCGTCAGCAATCCAGGCCAGGTTTTCCGGTTTTCTGTAACAGTTCTTATAAAAATTCATCCATATTTCTTGAATAAGAGCTCCTTGGATTGTTGTAAGACTTTGCTTAATTTCCAGAGTTCTGAAAAAGTTCATTTTGACAGTTTTTACCCATGTTCTTACTGCTTTTCTGGAGGATTGAATTTTCAGGGTTTCTTACTCTGTCATTCCTTTGGAAATAATTTCTTGTACACAATGAAATGCAAAAGCTCTCAGTTGCTCCAGGCCCATTTATAAACTAAAAACTCCATCTTTCTTCATACAACAAACCTTTCTTTGACTTACCTCTGTGAACTCAACACCAGTTGTATCATATAGTTATGTATTTAAGTCTCTTTCCTTTTACTTTTTTTCCTGCCATAAATATTTATTGAACATCTACTATGTACCAGGATCAGAGCCAAGTGCTGGGGGTAGAAAGCTGAATAAAATAGAATTTATGCTGTCATGGATTTTAGAGTGTTGTGGTACAGACAGACAA
Source organism: Smutsia gigantea (assembly GCA_032199065.1). NCBI lineage: Eukaryota > Metazoa > Chordata > Mammalia > Pholidota > Manidae > Smutsia > Smutsia gigantea. The sequence continues at coordinate 31,984 of JAVSCE010001929.1, forward strand.
TAAACATATGCAAGGACATCAAGGGCAGATACTAAAGTATATGCAATTGTGTATATATATATGTGTGATTAGAATTGGTATTCATAGTGCAGGGGCACTGGGGCCTATTATTACCTCCTTCTTCCACTGAAGCTTTGATGAAGGATAGGATTCTGGGATTCATTTAACAATATGTCATGTACCAGCACTGTGCTGAATGCTTGGAATATAGCAGTAAGCAAATCAGACACCGCTTCTGGCTTCAGACAGGTCATGGTCTAAGGCGGAATCTGTGAAGTCCACAATTCACCTGATTCTAGGCACTGTATCCATTCACTACAGAGTGTGGAAGAGATTACAGTAGTTCTCGTGTGGAATAACACAAAACAAAATAAAGGGAGAGAACATTTGGGAATCCTAGAACAATGCTGGTTATTGAGCATGATTTCAGACTGAGCCTTGTCATAGCATGACCAGCCATGCCAGTTTGCCTGAAACTTTCCTGGATTTAGGACTGGAAGTACCACCCCCTGTTCCAGGACAGTTGATGACCCTACTTATTAATTAGTATTTGCTATGGTAAGATCAGAGAGATATAATATATATATTACAGGATTAAATATACATAAATTTATATATAAAGATGTATGAATATATATGTATAATTATAAAATTAAATATGTAATTAAACACACACACACACACACATATATATATATAATGAAAAACACCTTTTATTTAGGAAGATCACCAAAGTGTGGGTGTGAAGTTGTACTGGGACAGACAATGTATATAAATTCGGCATTACTGATAATGTCCCCTTGTAGTAACAACAGATGAACAGATCAACTTTGAAGTTATGCTGGATTATTTATTTTCAACTCTGTCACACTAGAACATGTGTTTCTTGGAACCCCCTTCCCTGTTTGGCTCAAGGATAGAGTTAGCTGAAAGGGTGTTCGGGAGATTTGAGAGGCAGAAGTGAAGCAGCAGCTGTTTGGAAGGTTGTCACTGTTTAGCTGCAGTAAGAGACAGATGCTGACTTGCTGGCTGTTCCAGGTTTGCCTTCTATCCTCCCCTCTCCGCTTGTAGCTCTCTTTCCAGATTACCAGTTCTGCTGATTAGAAGCAATCCACGCTGCCACCAGAGCATCCCTGAGAATGTACACAGGTGGTTAATGCAAGGAGTCAACA
>JAVSCE010001930.1:0-13883 GCA_032199065.1 Smutsia gigantea
GTATAATGCTGCAATAAGGAGGTAACATTTTACACTTAGTAAAGTTTTCCTTGAAAAAAAGACCAAACAAACCTCTGTTATCATGCGTGGACCATTACATTTTCAGCTTTCCTGTCTTCCTTGGTGTACTTCTCATGAAGCAGGCTGGTTTTCTCTGATAAATTACCTATGGTAACTCCATGGTCAAGTACATACATAGTAAAACTCCATCCATATCACCCCTGCTCTAACTTACTGTGTGAGGCTATAAAGTGGAAATGATTTCAATTAAATTCCAATTTAAGGTGAAACATCTCTTCTTGTATCTTACCAAAACAATTACATAATATTCTGTTGATGGGAGGTATTTTAAAAATTAATATATTCTCAAGTGAGTTCATGTCCCTATTTAACCTACTGGTTAAAAAGTATTGTCTTCCTGCAGCTACGTCAGAATTTATAACAACTCTGACAGAAGGCAAACACGTTTCCATGCTCTCCAAACACTCTTACTTCCATGGTTACATGGCAGAATTCACTGAGGAAAACATTCTGCTTAAGTTCGAAGCACTTCGTAGGTTCTTTGGAGGCCAAAAGATTTCTCATGTAAATACCACAATTTTTATTTTCATTTGTTATATAAAGCAATTCTTATAAAATGTGAATACCATTTATAAATGAATGGTGTTGATGATGGTGACTTTTTTTATATCTATCCTATATCAAGTAAAATTTTTGTCATTTTCGTATTAAGCCAATGATTACAAATTTAGAGAGGCTCTGCTATCAGGGTAGTTATGGAAGTTGGACAAGAAGGCAGCTGATTTTATGATGAATACAGGGTTGGTATTTAACATGCTGAACTCCTAGAGTAGAGATTCTCAAACTGTGTTCCCAGAGACCCTAAGGGTCTGCAGACATATTTCACAAATGCCAAAGGACATGGGGCAGGGAAGATGCTAGGGGAACGTATGATGTGTGAAACACTGTTCACCTAGAATAGTTCTTTCATTTTATATCTTGGGGCTCCCCCTTCAGTTTGACGTAAATAAATGGTTTCATTTTGTTTTAAAAAAATACTTGAAAATCATTGCCTCCCCATTGCATCCCTTTGGAGGCTCAGCCAGCAAAAATAAAATTGGAATAGATGCATTATGGTTCTAACCTGGTACAATACTTCTAACCTTGAACATTTAAATCTCTGAGAATTTGATGGACTTGATGTGGAAAATGCATTCAGAAACTCAGAAGAAATTTCTCCTCGTTAAGTTTGCCTGATAAAATAGTGATGATGATTTTGGTGGAGGGCTTTACTAATTACAATATACATTCATTCCTTTGCAGGTGACATGGCTACATGCACAACAGTGAGCTGGCTAAGCATTTGCAAGGAATATCAAGAACTGTAGCATAGGCTTCTTGCTTTTAAAGTTCCTAAAGCTACTACTGATTAGCTTAAAAAACAGGAAAGAAAATAGTAAGTGGCATAAGGTACAAGCAGTACGTAGGGTGGCTACAGCAGCAGAGGTGATCACACTTTGTCAGGAAGTGGGATGCTTCAAGAGAAGGTGGACCTGAGCTGTCCAGGAAAGATGGGTAGAATTCCACAGCATAGAACGTGGAGGAGAGCACTTTTAGGCCGGCTACAGGATGAGCAAAGGCATCAGCAGGTTGGAAAATCAGGAGTTAGTTAGGAAAACAATATGTCTAATTTGGCTGGAGCCTGGGGTATGTGACAGGCGACAGTAACAAAGGGAAGAAAGGAATGGTGGATCAGACTGTAAAGGGATTTGACTGTAAAGTCAAGGAGGTGACACTTAATCCTTTTAAGAAAGCAATGAGAATTTCAAATTTAAGTATCTACGTTCTCCCCCTGCCACCTAGTGATTGTTCTGTGCCAGGGCCTGTGAGGTGACAATGAGATGCTGGGTGGGAAGGAAAATTGTAAGGAACTCTGAAGGCTGGTTTACAAAATAATGGCCCAGGATATCAAGGAGAAGATGGGTGGAGTTGGGGAAGGGATGCCGGCCTGGGCATGGGAAAGCAAGTTACTGGAGGAAGTTTTAGTGGGGACAAGAGAAGTGTGGGAGAGGCACCTGTCGTGATGAGTTTTAGGAAGATTTGCTGCGTGGTGTGCTGTGCCATGGAACTCCCTTCTCCACTCCTAGAGGTACCTTCAGTATAATCAGATTGGTTCCCAAGGCTTCCTGGAGGCAAATCTGTTTCCTTTTGGTTTTGGTGAGAAAGGTTTTAAGGGAATGGGATGGCTCAGTTTTATTCAGTTCACAAACTCTCTGCACAGAGAAATGCACTCTGAGTGTAAAGTAAGGCTCAGAGAACTTTGATGACTTGCTGAAGGCTGAAAGCTGGTGTGAGCACAGCTAGAGTTAAGAGCATTTTTACTGAACAGCCCTCTCCCCCAGCCAATCAGGTATGTTCTTTTCAATCTATTAAGATTTAAGATATTTTGAGCCTGTCCTTTCTTAGACTTAGTTTCTACAGACAGCAAAATTCCTGTCTTCTTAATCTGAGGTTACATGTCAGGTTAATTCTTGTACCCCCTTATTTCATAGCTCTATGCCACCCAGTTATGCTTGTTTGCCCCCAGCTGGGTGTCGGGGGGGGGTGAGAATGAAGAAAGACACTTTGCCTCAGAAGATAATGGACTTGGCATTAGGTTCTAAACTTACTGCTGACATCAACTTTCTGTTTCCCTTTACACCAACATACATGCCAGATGGAACAAAGGTTAGAAATGATGACTCAAGCTATCAGTGTGCTAGGAGAAAACACAGGAAACAAATTTATGATCTCTGAGTAACAAAGCTCTTCTTTAGTATGACACAAAATCCTGAAGCTGTAAAATAAAAGCACATGAAAAAAAATACATTTCCACATGGAGAAAAACCACCTTAAGCAAACTCAAAAGAAATCCAACAAACTGAAAGATTTTTGCAATGCATGTTATATACAAAGGCCTACTTTGTAAGTGTATCAAGAGTTTCTATGAATCTACAGAAAGAAACTTCACAATAGAAAAAGGAAGGGAAAGACATGAACAGAATTCCCAAAACAGGAAGTACAAATGGGTCTTTGTAGCAATCATGCTTCCAGCTTCTGTAACATTGACACTTTAGCACTGCCTTACGTGCCTATGCTGGATACACCTTGTTCTAGACAACCTGATAATATGCCTGAGTCACCTCGCCTTGGCCTCCTACCTCCCTTATCACCTCCTCTTCCGCCCATTGAAAGGAGTCCTCCTCCTGGGGGCACACTTTTCAAATGGAAACCATCCAACCCAGAGTCCACACCCTCAGCCATCTCCTTTATCAGGCTCCCACACTCAGACCACCGTACAACTGACCTAATCATTCCAATGCCAGGTGCCACACAAGTAGGGACATCCTCTGCCCCAGGGCCTGCTGAAATTATTCACACTAGCCAATCCTAAGGCTGGTTGCTCTGCCTTACCCATTCCTTCCAGAGGAAACCCCAGTAACATCTCTTGTCCACAGTTCCCTCCTCTCCCTTTGCCACCTGACCAACTCTGGTGCTTCCCTGTGGGGCTCCCCTATGGCACAACTTGCCCCTTTCTGTTAGGAACTGTGAGTAATAGCCTATCATTTCAATGGCAGTTGTCTCCTGATCTGTTGGCCTTCCTATACCTCACATTTTCTATTGATACATTATATTTTAAAATAGCCTTAAACATATGAAAAGGAGCTTCAGTCCACTCACTTTAAGATAAATGTAAATAAAGCCTATGACGAGATAACAATTTCCCTCCGTCAGAGTGACAAAGGTCAAAAAGTGAGGCGGCAGGCATTACTGGTATGAGTAAAGAGACACTCATTTATTATTGGTGGAAACAAATTATTACAACATCTAGGGAGAGCACTTTGGCAATAAATACACAATTTAAAAAATTACAAATTCATAATCCAGCAATTCCACTACGGATATATAGTCAAAAGAATTGCAAGCAGGATCTCAAAGAGATATTTGTACACCATGTTCATAACAGCATTTTCTTAATAGCCAAGAGGTGGAAGCCACCCAACTGTCCATCCACAGATGAGCAGATAAACAAATGTGACATATACATACCATGAAATATTATTCAGTCTTAAAGATGTCACATGCTAGGAGGGAGAGAAACTGCCAGTTCTTTTCTGTCCCTGATTTTCAACTCTCTTCTGACTCCCGCTTGCCACTGATCACAGCCTGTTCAGAGAGCAGAATTTTTCTGACAACACCGATTCCTCACCAGGATCAATCTTCTGTTTTTGTATTTTGAAGTGTAAGGATATCCAATATAGAAACTTGTTTTCTCTTACCCTGAACTCGGCTGCAGTGTATGATTTTTTTTTTGACTGAATTTAGGAGTGTTAATATACTTTGCGAAGTGGAATATGGCTTGTATTCTTATAACCCTAATATAAATCTTTAAATCTCTGTAAATAGGTCTGAGTTATGTCAATACGCAAATATTTAAGTATGTCCCAGGCATGTCCCAAGATCTCCTTCCATACTGGGAAGGTTTTTAAATTTCCACCTATTGTCAGAGTAAAAAAAGAGAAAGCTTTCTGGGAAAAAAGGAACCTATCTGTATTGTTTAATAAATTATCAGTCTGTTTAAAGTTTCTTGACAGCCAAACAAAATCTTGAAAAATTATTATTGCAAGACTGCCTGGATGTCTGAAGGAAAAGTGAAAACACGCCAACAAGAGCAACTTGTAGAAAGATTTTAAGAAGAAATTTAGTAGTTTTTTCATGTACATCCTCTAAAAACAGCTATTAGTGAGGTGTGATACCTAAGAAAAGGACAGGGAAACTTAGGGAAAAGATTTAAATAGAGCGTTAAATATTTATCTTTATTTTTCTTTTAATATACAGTTTACTTTGAAAGTCAATTTGTAAAATCCTAAAATAGTAGTGTTTAAATGTGTGAATGTCAAATGAAATGTGTGCTAAGGTAGGAGACAGGAGACTGCATTCCTTGCCTGCCTCTCCATCTGTCCTAAGGCAAGTCTCAATCTTTCAGCACCTTTAAGATGGAAATAATGATATCCCCAAATTCCTATTCCTTATATAATAATTATAAGAATTAAATTACATTCTTGAAACTATTTTAACTGTAAACTCCTTGAGGACGGGACCTTATATTTTCATCTTTGTAACCAGTTACTCGATTAATTAATTCATGTATGAAAGAAATAAAAACTGTTTTCATTCTTTGAAAAACACATTCTATTTTATTACAGATTTTCTTGAGAAACTCTAAGAAGGTCCAGTATTGAAAATGAAGGGAGCTTTAGTAGCATGAGAGAAATACCAATATTTTCAGTAATTCATTTAACATTTTTTAAATTAAAAATTCCAAAATTTATTTTAATCTGTTACCAGCCTTAAGAGAACAAAATGTATAAAAAATAAAAATGTATCTTTTGGACATACAAATACCTAGTAAAAGAGATAATTTTTGAAGTAGGGAATTAGGTAAATGATGGCAACATCTTTTTATAAGTACACCATGGTAGTTCTGTTAAATATGCTTAAAAAGCAATTTGCAATCCTTACTGAAAGCAATCTGAATACTATCAAGAACCTATTACATCTATATCTTCAGGCCAGAGACTTCCCCGGAAGCTCGAGATCCACATATTGGATTTTGGGCATTCCCCTCAGACCTGTTGCTTTTCAATTCTGTCACTTAGAGTACCAGAATCCAGCCACTTCCCTAAATCAGAAATCCAGGCACCAATTTACCCTTAACTCTCCCTCACAGCTACCTGCCCCCCACCCATTCAGACACAAAGCCTAGCATTTTAGACTTCTTTGATACCTCTCCTGTATGTATTCTACCCTTTCCACATTGGCACTATCTTGGTTCTTTCATCACACCTTGTCTTGGTTACTGAAATGGCATTCTAATTGGTAACGTGGCAGGAATGGAAAAGAAGTAAATTCAATAGTTATTTAAGAGAGAGAACCAACAGAGAGAGTACAAGAGGAGAACTGAGTTTGAGAGGAGAATAATGAATTTAGTTCTGAGCCTGTTTAGTTTGAGGTACCTCGGGGCCATCCAGGTGAAGATATTCCAAGTATGTGCATCTGTGGGTGTGGGCACAGCTTAAGGATAGAAAAGTAGGTCTCCTCCAGTCTTTTTGTGTCTGAGTCTATTTTTGTTTCTGTTTTGCTTTGTTTTTTACATTCCACATATAAGTGAAATCATATGGTATTTGTCTTCCGTAGGGGATAAAGAGGCACAAAATCTCATTATCAATTAGTCAAAGGAATGAAAGTATAGCAGAGAGAATATAGTCAGTAGTACTGTAACATCTTCCTATGTTGTTAACTGTCAAATCACTATGTTGTATAGAATATTGTATATCAACTATACTTCAGTTTTAAAAAGTACCAGGAACCAATAAAAAGTAGGTTCACTGTGGACGCTCTGGATATGGATGAAATACCCACTCCCATGTCCTACCACCTTCAAAATGCTTTTTCCAGATCATCTCATCCCATGGTAATTTCTCCTTCCACTCAATGCTACTAATACTGTTTGCACCTTCCAGGTTCACATCATAGCCTTTTGTTGATATTTAACATTTCAAGTTCTCTTTTCCAAGTTAAGCTTCAAAAGAATAGCAACATTTTATATGCTTTATGCCTATGAATGTGCACGGTATAGAGCACTACGCAGCACACAGAGGGTGCTCAAAAAAAAGGAATATTGTTGAGGGATAATTTTGATTTTAGTAGCTTTAATACTAACAATAATAAACATCTCTTAGAACAGAGCCTGGCACACAGTGGGTGCTGAATTAGTATCTGTTTAATAATTAAGACTTAATGTCTTCCAGTAGTCTTTAAAAACCTTCTTGATGTCTCAATTCTTTTCAAATCTGACATGCAACTAAAACTTGGACACAAATATATTTATTACACATTTTCTAAGAAGTCCGACAATTCATAGTTTTATATACAACCTGTTTCAGTGAAAAGGCCACAGAGCAACTGCCTAATCCATCTTCATCTACTCACCCACGATACTCACACACCTCCACACTCCACCCTCATAGAATTTAGCATTCCATACTGACTCACACTTTTCCTTCCTCAGTGTTTCCCTCCAGTGTTCATATTGCCCCTTCACACCTCCAAATCCCCCTGTGCTACCTTTTCTCTAGCTGTCGACTAAGTCAGTTCAAAGACTTAATAAAGATTGGCACAAGAATTATTTTGAGAAAATGAAGAGAAGGGAGGAGGCTTAGGCAAGATCATTTCATGTTTTGATTTGGCTTGGGCATTAAGACAAAAGTGGCTTTATGGATTCCAAGTCTTGGAAAAGTCCAACATCAGACACACTGACATCTGACACCTGAGGTCACACTTATAAATCAGTGCTACTTTACACAGCCACGTACAGATAGATGTAGAAACCCTAACTTGGGGTATACTGTGAAAGCTACAACTTATATTAAACCTGGAAAGGCTTTTTGGAAAGCCATTTGAAGGTATCCACTACAGCTGAATATCAACCTAGACTATGCCTAGACTATAATAACCCCACTCCTAAGTATAAGGCACACACAAGAATGACCAGGGTAATTTATTGATAATCATCCAAAATAGGAAACAACCCAAATTTCTAAACAGAATAGAATGGACAAGCAAATTATAGTATATTTACACAAAAGAACACTACACTGTACAGCAATAAAAAAGAATCAAACAACTGCCACATGCAATGTTATGAATGATCACAGGTACAATGATGAGCAAAAGAAGACAGACACAAAGGAAAACTCACTGTATGATTCCATTTACAAGCTGTTTAAGAAGAGACAAAACTAACGATAAACATTACAAACAGAATATACAAAACAAATATTAGTGATAAGTTAGAATAGAGGTTAACTTTAGTGGGAGCAATGGCCGGGAAAATTCTCAAGGGACACCTCCTGGGCTGCAGGAAATTTATCTTAATCTGAGTGGGAATATGGCAGGAATGGAGAAGAGATAAATCCAAGAGATATTTAAAAGAGACACTTATCTCTCAGACTGACAGAGAAAACACAGGAGGAGAATTAGAATTGGGAGAAGAATGATGAATTTAGTTCTGAATATGTTGTTATAGTCACAGGCAAACATTCGCTGAGTTGTACACTGAGTATTTGTGAGCTTTACTGTATATATATTATACCCTAATAAAAAAATTTAAATAAAAATAAGATCAGGATCAAATTTTTGTGGGACAAGAAAAGTCTATGGAGTGCCAGGCCTCATTGTTAGGCCACAATGACTGAGTTGGGGAGCAGGTGTCCAGCATTAACCCTCACTGTCACTGATGGAAACCATGTGGCTTAGTTTCCAAAAACTGAACTTCCATTCCAAAGTGTTAATTAACATAGTGTAGTTCCTGCATTAGGTCATATTGCTTAATATAATCACAATGTCGAGGGGAATTCCAAATTTTCTGTGCAAGATACTATATGAGAAGATGTTTAAAAAATTTTGTTTATTTTTTTAATGACCTAGTACAAAGGGACAAAGCCTACAAATGTAAGAGTTCAGAGACTGAAGAAACCACTGTAAGCTGGCTGCTCAGGCAGATTTTCTGGAAGGACATGAGGATTTGTGGACAGCCATGACCTTGTATCATGCTTTGTGAATATGCACCAATTTCTTAGGATCTGAATATGAGAAAGTCACTATAAGGGGAATAACACAAACAGATCAGGAGAGTCTAATTATTAGATGGCAAAAATAATCTGGGCCCAAATTGCAGAGTGCTTGGGAATGCCATACTGACTACATTCTGCCAGCAATACTAGGTGAGGGCATGTCATGCATGTTTTACAGCTCAGTAGTGTTGGGACAGTTGTGTGACTAGCATTAACGACATCAAATGCTGTATGCAGCTTCTGGTTCTTTCACTGTGATGCCAAGCATCTGGACCTTTTGAATTGGATTTCTGACTGTTTTCTTTCAGTTGCCATCTAAATTGTTACTATTTGTCAGATACAGTTTCTGTTTAGACAACTGAAGGAGGAGAGAGTATATAAAGTAGGTTAAAAAATGTGCAAGACTCATAAATCTTAAAGGAATGTTCAAAAAGAATTAGAAAATAAAGCTATAGATGCAATAGGAACAATTTTAGTGGTGATTATTATGAAAATAAAGTTGCTTGAAGCCAATAACTCATTCTGCAGGTTTTGCTGGCTTCAAGAACAGTTCTTATACAGTAAAATTACTGATGTAATTACTAATGTACTTTTACACTACTCAAATGGGTAGACAAGACAGCTCTTTGATATTGAGGTATTCACTTTATTAGGGGCTGGTGATACCTAATGGTTAATACTATAATTTATACAAACATGTATATTGAGAAGTTCTTGAAATATTTAATAAATTGCAACATTGAAGATCAATCTGCAGGAGAATTTGTCTGGTGTTTTCCTTGGAATTAACAAAACAAACCTTTTATGCTTATCTGTGGCTTAGAAAATTGACTATAATTTTTATTATTAGCATAACCTTTGGTAGAAATAAACTCCAGTTTAGCCTTAATTTTTTATTTGAAAGAATTAATAAGGGTAGTTGTGTAAAAGTAGAACTCCTATTGCAAAGTGAGACATATGAAGGATTTCAGCAGAACCCTGATCATTTAAAAATGTTAAGATATATGTATGTGTACATGTGTGTGTTTGTATGCATGTATATATATGAATGTGTATATATGTCCATGTATATATATATAATGAAAATTCGACAGTAGTTGCAGCAATTGTTTAAAATATTTAGGTGGGGATTTGGTTTTGCTTCTTGGTTTGAAACAAACTCTGCTTTTGCTCAAAGACTTTTTTAGATTATTTTTATTATGACCTTATCAAAGTTCTTTGATGTTTTATTCAGTTATATTCACATAAAATTAAAAGTCGAGAACACACATGTCCTCTAAACTATTTTCTGAAGTGCAGCTTCCAAGCATGACAAGGTAGTAGTTGTATATATGGTCGGTTATTACTTAAAAAATGATATGGGTATTTCCTAAATGTTCATCTTGTGTTTCTTAAAATCAGACGAGACAAAAATCAGACAAAAATCATATCACCCATTTTTGCTCCTCAGCTAACCGAAAACAGCAGTTTTCAGTACTCTACTACATTTAGTTAGGTAAATGTATATTCTTTCTATCCTTATAAGACAACATCTTTTATCTTTGTTTTATGGGAAGTAAATGTAGTACATTCAATAATGAAAGAAACCTCTTTCATTTACAACCCATGGAATGTACTAAACCGACAGCATATATTTAAATATTTATGATGCTTTAAAAGAATCAGAATCTACACTACTACATTAGTCCAGAATTATATGATAAGCTATTGAAAGAGAAGGTAGGAACTATTTTATTTTAAAATGCTTCCAATTGTACATACTGCCTACAGGTTACATGTAATAAATTATTTTGATAATATTACATTCATCGGAATTTTTATATAGAGAATTATTCAGGTCCTACTATAGCAACATATAGAGAGAAATATACCTCATGCAGACAGATGAAAGCTGGAGTTGTCGCTAAATCAGCAAACCGCTCATCTCGGATATTAACTGTGGGCACTGCAACATAAATGGCCTCTTCTTGATCCTTCTCATCTTTCTCTTCTTCCTCTTCTTGTTCTGTGTCTGTGGTACTGTCTTCCATTTTTCAAAATTCTAAAATAAAAGCATTCCATATTCATCTATTTAGGATGTCTTTACAAAGTAGAATTAATGAGACAGAAAAGCAAGCAAAATTCATCTGGAATTAAGTTATTTTCCAGTGAAATAATAGGTCAGGAAAGTCAGCTATAAATATGTTATTATAAGAGGCTGCTTTGTTTTAAAGACACTCTCTGTTGCAATACTCAAATCAATAATTCTAATTTAAAAAAGTAAACTATTATTACATTAACTGAAAAAAAATTATATAGCCAGAAAGTAAGCTTCAAGCGGGCAGAAAAGGAATTTTGTTTACTGAGCATTGGCACTCAATTACTATTCATTGATTGGGTAAATAAATGTAAAGTTCACCCTTAAAATAGAACACAGAGTTAATTAAAATTATTTTTGGAAGAATGAAAACCAACACCCCATGGTGCCACAGTCTGAGGCCTGCATCTGTGTACCAGGCCACCAGCCTAATTGCCCAATTCCTGCACCACCTGCTATGGCCACAGCTCAGGCCTATGCTTGTGTGCACTGCCACCTGTCCTCTCTTTGCGGCTCATGTGCATGCTCGATTGTCATATCAGACTTCTCTTTCAAAACATAAGCTCAAAAATAAAATTATTAAGGGTTTCAAGATGGTGACACCAGAGCATTAAACCAAGTGCATGGCCCTTCTGAGAATGGGTCCCTATGTGACTGCCCAGGTCATACCCTTAGGAAGCCAGCTCTGTATACAGGCCTTGACTTGCTCATGTATTCAAGGGCACTCAGAGCAGTTCCTAAAAGGACCCCGTCTTGGCTTGTAAGCTCTCTCTTAGTCCATTTTGGTGGCATTCTGATGGCTACCCTTCCAAGAGAAAACTGCAGAGAGGCCTCCATTGCATAAGAGTATGCCAATCTAATCACCAGTTCTTTTTCTCTCTGACATATATGAATCTCTGCTCAACAGAGGGTATACCAGCACTCTTCTCTTGCCAGAGAAGATAATGCCAACTGTTATAATTTTAAGATCTGGGTCTTCTGTTGAACATGATTATCTCTCATATTTATCAGATGAGCTACTCCTTGATGATAGGGATCCCCATTCTTTTTTTTTTTTTTTTTTTGGTCTAGGAAGGGTTTTTTCCTTTATTTTTAATTGAAGTATAGTTGACATTCAGTATTATATTAGTTGTAGTTGTACAACATAGAAATTTGACATTTGTATACATTACAAAATGCTCACCATGACAAAATAGTTACCATCTGTCATCAAAGAAATTAAAGTATTATTGACTATATTCTTTATGCTACACATTTTGTCTCCATGACTTACTTATTTTATAACTGGAAGTTTGTACCTCTTTATCACCTTTACTTATTTAATCCACCCCTCCTCCCCCCCTCTTTTTTTTATATAATTTATTTTATTATCATTAATTTACAATTACATGTGCAATATTACGATTATTAAACTACCCCTTCATCAGGTCCCCCCCACCAACCCCATTACAGTCACTGTCCATCAGCGTAGTGAGCTGCTATAGAATCACTACTTGTCTTCTCTGAGTTGTACTGCCCTCCCCGTGCCCCCCCAACATTACATCTGCTAATCGTAATGCCCTTTTTTCCCTCTTATCCCTCCCTTCCCGCCCATTTTCCCCAGTCCCTTTCCCTTTGGTAACTATTAGTCCGTTCTTGGGTTCTGTGAGTCGGCTGCTGTTTTGTTCCTTCAGTATTTTTTCTTTGTTCTTATACTCCACATATGAGTGAAATCATTTGATACTTGCCTTTTTCGGCTTGGCTTATTTCACTGAGCATAATACCCTCTAGCTCTATCCATGTTGTTGCAAATGGTAGGATTTGTTTTCTTCTTATGGCTGAATAATATTCCATTGTGTATATGTACCACATCTTCTTTATCCATTCATCTACTGATGGACACTTAGGTTGCTTCCATTGCTTGGCTATTGTAAATAGTGCTGCAATAAACATAGCGGTGCATCTGTCCTTTTCAAATTGGGCTGCTGCATTCTTAGGGTAAATTCCTAGGAGTGGAATTCCTGGGTCAAATGGTATTTCTATTTTTGAGTTTTTTGAGGAACCTCCATACTGCTTTCCACAATGGTTGAACTAATTTGCAGTCCCACCAGCAGTGTAGGAGGGTTCCCTTTTCTCCACATCCTCGCCAACATTTGTTGTTGTTTGTGTTTTGGATGTTGGCCATCCCCACCGGTGTGAGGTGGCATCTCATTGTTGTTTTAATCTGCATTTCTCTGATGATCAGCGATGTGGAGCATCCTTTCATGTGCCCGTTGGCCATCTGAATTTCTTCTTTGGAGAAGTGTCTATTCATGTCCTCTGCCCATTTCTTAATTGGATTATTTGCTTTCTGTTTGTTAAGGTGCATGAGTTCTTTATATATTTTGGATGTCAACCCTTTATCAGATACGTTTTTTATGAATATATTCTCCCATACTGTAGGATGTCTTTTGTTCTACTGATGGTGTCCTTTGTTGTACAGAAGCTTTTCAGCTTGATATAGTCCCACTTGTTCATTTTTGCTTTTGTTTCCCTTGCCCGGGAGATATGTTCATGAAGAAGTTGCTCATGTTTATGTCCAAGAGATTTTTGCCTATGTTTTTTTCTAAGAGTTTTACGGTTTCATGACTTACATTCAGGTCTTTGATCCACCTTGAGTTTACCTTTGTGCATGGGGCTAGACAGTAGTCCAGTTTCATTCTCTTACATGTAGCTGTCCAGTTTTTCCAACACCAGCTGCTGAAGAGGCTTTCATCTCCCCATTGTATATCCAAGGCACTTTTATCAAATATTAATTGACTGTATATGTTTGGGTTAATGTTTGGATTTTCTATTATGTTCCACTGGTCTGTGGGTCTGTTTTTGTGCCAATACCAAATTGTCTTGATTACTGTGGCTTTGTAGTAGAGCTTGAAGTCAGGGAGTGTAATTCCCCCTGTTTTACTCCTCCTCCGCAGGATTGCTTTGGCTATTCGGGGTCTTTTGTGGTTCCATATGAATTTTAGAATTATTTGTTCCAGTTCATTGAAGAAAGCTGTTGGTAGTTTGATAGGGATTGCATTGAATCTGTAGATTGCTTTAGGTAGTATACTCATTTTGACAATATTTATTCTTCCTAGCCAAGAGCATGGGATGCATTTCCATTTATTAGT
>JAVSCE010001931.1:0-14500 GCA_032199065.1 Smutsia gigantea
TTCTCCACATCCTCGCCAACATTTGTTGTTGTTTGTGTTTTGATGTTGGCCATCCTCACTGGTGTGAGGTGATATCTCATTGTGGTTTTAATCTGCATTTCTCTGATGATTAGCGATGTGGAGCATCTTTTTTCATGTGCCTGTTGGCCATCTGAATTTCTTCTTTGGAGAAGTGTCTATTCATGTCCTCTGCCCATTTCTTAATTGGATTATTTGCTTTCTGTTTGTTAAGGTGCATGAGTTCTTTATATATTTTGGATGTCAACCCTTTATCAGATACGTTGTTTATGAATATATTCTCCCATACCGTAGGATGTCTTTTTGTTCTACTGATGGTGTCCGTTGCTGTACAGAAGCTTTTCAGCTTGATATAGTCCCACTTGTTCATTTTTGCTTTTGTTTCCCTTGCCCGGGGAGATATGTTCATGAAGAAGTTGCTCATGTTTATGTCCAAGAGATTTTTGCCTATGTTTTTTTCTAAGAGTTTTATGGTTTCATGACTTACATTCAGGTCTTTGATCCACCTTGAGTTTACCTTTGTGTATGGGGCTAGACAGTAGTCCAGTTTCATTCTCTTACATGTAGCTGTCCAGTTTTTCCAACACCAGCTGCTGAAGAGGCTGTCATCTCCCCCATTGTATATCCAAGGCACTTTTATCAAATATTAATTGACTGTATATGTTTGGGTTAATGTTTGGATTTTCTATTCTGTTCCACTGGTCTGTGGGTCTGTTTTTGTGCCAATACCAAATTGTCTTGATTACTGTGGCTTTGTAGTAGAGCTTGAAGTCAGGGAGTGTAATTCCCCCTGTTTTATTCCTCCTTCTCAGGATTGATTTGGCTATTCGGGGTCTTTTGTGGTTCCATATGAATTTTAGAATTATTTGTTCCAGTTCATTGAAGAAGGCTGTTGGTAGTTTGATAGGGATTGCGTTGAATCTGTAGATTGCTTTAGGTAGTATAGCCATTTTGACAATATTTATTCTTCCTAGCCAAGAGCATGGGATGCATTTCCATTTGTTAGTGTCCTCTTTAATTTCTCTTAGGAGTGTCTTGTAGTTTTCAGAGTACAGGTCTTTCACTTCCTTCGTTAGGTTTATTCCTAGGTATTTTATTCATTTTGATGCAATTGTGAATGGAATTGTTTTTCTGATTTCTCTTTCTGTTAGTTCATCATTAGTGTATAGGAAAGCAACAGATTTCTGTGTGTTAATTTTGTATCCTGCAACTTTGCTGAATTCAGATATTAGTTCTAGTAGTTTTGGAATGGAATCTTTAGGGTTTTTTATGTACAGTATCATGTCATCTGCAAATAGTGACAATTTGACTTCTTCTTTACCAATCTGGATGCCTTGTATGTCTTTGTTATGTCTGATTGTTGTGGCTAGGACCTCCAGTACTATGTTGAATAACAGTGGAGAGAGTGGGCATCCTTGTCTTGTTCCCGATCTTAAATGAAAAGCTTTCAGCGTCTCGCCGTTAAGTATGATGTTAGCTGTGGGTTTGTCATATATAGCCTTTATGATGTTGAGGTACTTGCCCTCTATACCCATTTTGTTGAGAGTTTTAATCAGGAATGGATGCTGAATTTTGTCAAAAGCTTTTTCAGCATCTATGGAGATGATCATGTGGTTTTTGTTCTTCTTTTTGTTGATGTGGTGGATGATGTTGACGGATTTTCGAATGTTGTACCATCCTTGCATCCCTGGGATGAATCCCACTTGATCATGGTGTATGATCCTCTTGATGTATTTTGAATTCGATTTGCTAATATTTTGTTGAGTATTTTTGCATCTACGTTCATCAGGGATATTGGTCTGTAATTTTCTTTTTTGGTGAGGTCTTTGCCAGGTTTTGGTATTAGAGTGATGCTGGCTTCATAGAATGAGTTTGGAAGTATTCCCTCCTCTTCTATTTTTTGGAAAACTTTAAGGACAATCGGTGTTATTTCTTCTCTATATGTCTGGTAGAATTCAGAGGTGAATCCATCAGGCCCGGGGGTTTTGTTCTTTGGTAGTTTTTTGATTACCAATTCGATTTCGTCACTGGTGATTGGTCTGTTTAGTTTTTCTGTTTCTTGCTTGGTCAGTCTTGGAAGGTTATATTTTTCTAAGAAGTTGTCCATTTCTTCTGTGTTTTCCAGCTTGTTAGCATATAGATTCTCATAATATTCTCTTATGATTCTTTGTATTTCTGTGGGGTCCGTCGTGATTTTTCCTTTATCATTTCTGATTGTGTTTATGTGTGTAGATTCTCTTTTTCTCTTAATGAGTCTGGCTAGGGGTTTATCTATTTTGTTTATTTTTTCAAAGAACCAGCTCTTGGTTTCATTGATTTTTCTCTATTGTTTTATTCTTCTCAATTTTATTTATTTCTTCTCTAATCTTTATTATGTCCCTCCTTCTGGTGACTTTGGGCCTCATTTGTTCTTCTTTTCCAATTTCAGTAATTGTGTCTTTAGACTATTCATTTGGGAATGTTCTTCCTTCTTTAAATAGGTCTGGATTGCAACATACTTTCCTCTTAGAACTGCCTTTGCTGCGTCCCACAGAAGTTGTGGCTTTGTGTTGTTGTTGTCATTAGTCTCCATATATTCTTTGATTTCTGTTTTGATTTGGTCATTAACCCATTGATTAATTAGGAGAGTGTTGTTAAGTCTCCATGTATTTGTGAGCCTTTTGATTTCTTTCTAAAATTTATTTCTAGTTTTATACCTTGGTGATCTGAGAAGTTGCTTGGTAGGATTTCAATATTTTTGAAATTACTGAGGTTCTTTTGTGGCCTAGTATGTGGTCTATTCTGGAAAATGTTCCATGTGCACTTGAGAAGAATGTGTATCCTGTTGCTTTTGGGTGTAGAGTTCTGTAGATGTCTGTTAGTCCATCTGTTCTAGTGTGTTGTTCAGTGCCTCTGTGTCTTTACTTATTTTCTGTCTGGTTGATCTGTCCTCTGGAGTGAGTGGTGTGTTGAAGTCTCCTAAGATGAATGCATTGCTGTCTATTTCCTCTTTTAATTCTGTTAGTATTTGTCTCACATATGCCAGCACTCCTGTGTTGGGTGTATATATATTTGTAATTGTTATATCTTCTTGTTGGACTGACCCCTTTATCATTATGTAGTGTCCTTCTTTATCTTTTGCTACTTTCTTCGTTTTGAAGTCTATTTTGTCTGATACAAGTACTGCAACACCTGCTTTTTTCTCTTTGTTGTTTGCATGAAATATCTTTTTCCATCCCTTCACTTTTAGTCTGTGTATATCTTTGGATTTGAGGTGAGTTTCTTGTAGGCAGCATATAGATGGGTCTTGCTTTTTTATCCATTCTGTTACTCTGTGTCTTTTGATTGGTGCATTCAGTCCATTTACATTTAGGGTGATTATTGATAGGTATGTACTTATTGCCATTGCTGGCTTTAGATTCGTGGTTACCAAGGTTCAAGGGTTGCTTCTTTACTATCTAACAATCTAACTTAACTTTCTTGTTAAGTTATTGTAAACACAGTCTGATGTTTCTTTGTTTCTCTCCCTTCTTATTCCTCCTCCTCCATTCTTTCTATAATAGGTGTTTTATTCTTTGCCTTTAGTTAGTATTTGGATGGTCTGCTTTCTTTGCTATGATTTTATTTTCTCTGGTGACATCTTTTAGCCTTAGGTGTGCTTCCATCTAGAGCAGTCCATTTAAGATATCCTGTAGTGGTGGTTTATGAGAGGCAAACTCTCTCAACTTTCGTTTGTCTGGAAATTGTTTAATCCTCCATCATATTTAAATGATAATCGTGCTGGATACAATATTCTTGGTTCGAGGCCCTTCTGTTTCATAACGTTAAATATATCATGCCATTCTCTTCTGGCCTGTAAGGTTTCTGTTGAGAAGTCTGATGATAGTCTGATGGGTTTTCCTTTGTAGGTGATCTTTTTTCTCTCTCTAGCTGCCTTTAATACCCTGTCTTTATCTTTGATCTTTGCCATCTTAATTATTATGTGTCTTGGTGTTGTCTTCCTTGGGTCCCTTGTGTTGGGAGATCTATGAGCTTCGGTGGACTGCGAGACTACTTCCTTCCCCAGCGAGGGAAAGTTTTCAGCAATTATTTCTTCAAAGACACTTTCTATCCCTTTTTCTCTCTCTTCTTCCTCTGGTACTCCTATAATGCGAATATTGTTCCGTTTGGATTGGTCACACAGTTCTCTTAATATTCTTTCATTCCTAGAAATCCTTTTATCTCTCTCTGCCTCAGCTGCTCTGTACTCCTGTTCTCTGTTTTCTATTCCATTAACAGTCTCTCGCATCTCATCCATTCTGCTGTTAAGCCCGTCGATCGCTTGTCTGATTTCTGTATTGTCTTTCCTCAGTTCCCTCACTTCCTCCCTCAGCTCTTGCACATTTCTCTGTAGGTCCATCAGCATGGTTATGACTTTTATTCTGAATTCTTTTTCAGGGAGGCTGTGCATTTCCATCCCTTCAGACTCCCTCTCTGGGGTTGTCTGGTTGATTTTGGTCTGAACCATATTCCTCTGTCTTTTCATGGCTGTATAATTTGGTCACTGATAGTTGCCACGTATGTCAGCTGGGCTCTTTAAGACCGCCTCTGGGGTGCCGAGTCCTCTCCGGTGTAGCTGCACGCTGTGCGCTTTCCTGTGTATTCTCCTCTCTCTTTTAGGAATAGATGTATTTTCTGTGTTTTCGTAGATAAATATAGTGTTGGGAGGAGATTTCTGCCGCCCTGCTCACACCGCCCTCTTCCCGGAAGTCCTGAATTTCTCTGCCCATTTTTTAATTGGCTTATTTGCTTTTTGTTTGTTGAGGTGCATGAGCTCTTTATATATTTTGCATGTCAACCCCTTATCAGATATGTCATTTATGAATATATTTTCCCATACTGTAGGATGTCTTTTTCTTCTACTGATGGTGTCCTTTGCTGTACAGAAGCTTTTCAGCTCGATATAGTCCCATTTATTCATTTTTGCTTTTGTTTCCCTTGCCCAGGGATATATGTTCATGAAGAAGTTGCTCATGTTTATGTCCAAGAGATTTGTACCTATGTTTTTCTCTAAGAGTTTTATGGTTTCCTGACTTACATTCATGCCTTTGATTCATTTTGAGTTTACTTTTGTGTATGGGGTTAGACAGTAATCCAGTTTCATTCTCTTACATGTAGCTGTCCAGTTTTGCCAACACCAGCTGTTGAAGAGGCTGTCATTTTCCCATTGTATATCTATGGCTCCTTTATCGTTTATTAATTGACCATATATGCTTGGGTTTATATCTGGGCTCTCTATTCTGTTCCACTGGTCTATGGGTCGTTCTTGTGCCCGTACCAAATTGTCTTGATTACTATGGCTTTGTAGTAGAGCTTGAAGTCATGGAGCTTAATTCCCCCAGCTTTATTCTTTCTTCTCAGGCTATTTGGGGTCTTTTGTCATTCCACATGAATTTTAGAACTATTTTCTCTAGTTCATTGAAGAATGCTCTTGGTATTTTGATAGGGATTGTATTGAATCTATAGATTGCTTCAGGCGGGATAGCCATTTTGACAATATTAATCCTTCCTAGCCAAGAGCATGGGATGAAGTTCCATTTATTATTGTCCTCTTTAATTTCTTTTAAGAGTGTCTTGTAGTTTTCAGGGTATAGGTCTTTCACTTCCTTGGTTAGGTTTATTCCTAGGTATTTTATTCTTTTTGATGCAATTGTGAATGGAATTGTTTTCCTGATTTCTCTTTCTGCTAGTTCACCGTTAACGTATAGGAATGCAACAGATTTCTGTGTATTAATTTTGTATCCTGTAACTTTGCTGAATTCAGATATTAGATCTAGTAGTTTTGGAGTGGATACTTCAGGGTTTTTTCTGTACACTATCATGTCATCTGCAAACAGAGACAGTTTGACTTCTTCCTTACCAATCTGGATGCCTTTTATTTCTTTGTGTTGTCTGATTGACATGGCTAGGACCTCCAGAACTATGTTGAATAAAAGTGGGGAGAGTGGGCATCCTTGTCCTGTTCCGAATCTTAAAGGAAAAGCTTTCAGCTTCTCACTGTTTAGTATAATGTTGGCTGTGGGTTTGTCATATATGACCTTTATTATGTTGAGGTACTTGCCCTCTATACCCATTTTGTTGAGAGTTTTTATCATGAATGGATTTTGAATTTTGTCAAATGCTTTTTCAGCATCTATGGAGATGATCATGTGTTTTTTGTCCTTCTTTTTGTTGATGTAATGGATGATGTTGATGGATTTTCGAATGTTGTACCATTCTTGCTTCCCTGGGATGAATCTCACTTGATCATGATGGGTGATCTTTTTGATGTATTTTTGAATTCAGTTTGCTACTGTTTTGTTGAGTATTTTTGCATCTACGTTCATCAGGGATATTGGTCTGTAATTTTCTTTTTTTGTGGTGTCTTTGCCTGGTTTTGGTATTAGAGTGATGTTGATCTCATAGAATGAGTTTGGGAGTATTCCTTCCTCTTCTACTTTTTGGAAAACTTTAAGGAGGATGGGTATTAGGTCTTCACTAAATGTTTGATAAAATTCAGAGATGAAACCATCTGGTCCAAGAGTTTTGTTCTTAGGTAGCTTTTGGATTACCAATTCAATTTCTTTGCTGGTTATTGGTCTATTCAGATTTTCTGTTTCTTTCTGGGTCAGCCTTGGAAGGTTGTATTTTTCTAGAAAGTTGTCTGTTTCTTCTATCCAGTTTGTTAGCATATAATTTTTCATAGTATTCTCTCATAATTATTTGTATTTCTGTGGTGTCTGTAGTGACTTTTCCTTTCTCATTTCTGATTCTGTTTATGTGTGTAGACTCTCTTTTTTTCTTGGTAAGTCTGGCTAAGGGTTATTTTGTTTATTTTCTCTAAGAACCAGCTCCTGCTTTCATTGATTCTTTCTATTGTTTTATTCTTCTCAATTTTATTTATTTCTGTTTTAATCTTTATTATGTCCCTCCTTCTACTGACTTCGGGCCTCATTTGTTCTTCCTTTTCTAGTTTCATTAATTGTGAGTTTAGACTGTTCATTTGGGATTGTTCTTCTTTCCTGAGGTAGGCCTGTATTGCAATATATTTCCTCTTAGCACGGCCTTCACTGCGTCCCACAGATTTTGCGGTGTTGAATTCTTGTTGTCATTTGTCTCCATATATTCCTTTATGTCTGTTTTTATATGGTCTGATCCATTGATTATTTAGGAGCATGTTATTAAGCCTCCATGTGTTTGTGGGCTTTTTCGTTTTCTTTTTTTTTTCTTTTTAATAATTTATTTTAGTATCATTAATCTACAATTACATGTGCAATATTATGGTTATTAAACTACCCCCTTCATCAGGTCCCCCCCCCACCAACCCCATTACAGTCACTGTCCATCAGCGTAGTGAGATGCTATAGAATCACTACTTGTCTTCTCTGAGTTGTACAGCCCTCCCCATGCCCTCCCAACATTACATCTGCTAATCGTAATCCCCCTTTTCCCCCTCTTATCCCTCCCTTCCCACCCATCTTCCCCAGTCCCTTTCCCTTTGGTAACCATTAGTCCGTTCTTGGGTTCTGTGAGTCTGCTGCTGTTTTGTTCCTTCAGTTTTTTTCTTTGTTCTTATACTCCACATATGAGTGAAATCATTTGATACTTGTCTTTTTCGGCTTGGCTTATTTCACTGAGCATAATACCCTCTAGCTCCATCCATGTTGTTGCAAATGGTAGGATTTGTTCTTTTCTTATGGCTGAATAATATTCCATTGTGTATATGTACCACATCTTCTTTATCCATTCATCTATTGTTGGACACTTAGGTTGCTTCCATTTCTTGGCTATTGTAAATAGTGCTGCGATAAACATAGGGGTGCGTCTGTCTTTTTCAAACTGGGCTGCTGCACTCTTAGGGTAAATTCCTAGGAGTGGGATTCCTGGGTCAAATGGTATTTCTATTTTGAGTTTTTTGAGGAACAATCCATACTGCTTTCCACAAAGGTTGAACTAATTTGCATTCCACCAACAGTGTAGGAGGGTTCCCTTTTCTCCACATCCTCGCCAACATTTGTTGGGCTTTTTCGTTTTCTTTGTGTAATTTATTTCTAGTTTCATAGCTTTGTGATCTGAGAAGCTGGTTGGTACAATTTCAATCTTTTTGAATTTACTGAGGTTCTTTTTGTGGCCTAGTATATGATCTATTCTTGAAAATATTCCCTGTGCACTTGAGAGGAATGTGTATCCTGTTGCTTTTGGATGTAGTATTTTGTAGATGTCTGTTAGGTCCATCTGTTCTAATATGTTGTTTAGTGCCTCTGTCTCTTTATTATTTTCTGTCTGGTTGATCTGTCCTTTGGAATGAGTGGTGTGTTGAAGTCTCCTAGAATGAATGCATTGCGTTCTATTTCCTCCTTTAATTCTGTTAGTATTTGTTTCCCATATGTAGGTGATCCTGTGTTGGATGCATAGATATTTATAATACTTATATCCTCTTGTTGGACTGACCCTTTTGTCATTATGTAATGTCCTCTTTGTCTCTTGTGACTTTCTTTGTTTTGAAGTCTGTTTTGTCTGATACAAGTACTGCAACTTCTGCTTTTTTCTCACTATTAGTTGTATGAAATATATTTTTCCATCCCTTTACTTTCAGTCTGTATATGTCTTTGGGTTTGAAGTGAGTCTCTTGTAGGCTGCATATAGATGGGTCTTGTTTTTTTATCCATTCAGTGACTCTATGTCTTTTGATTGGTGCATTCAGTCCATTTACATTCGGGTGATTATTGATAGGTATGTACTTACTGCCATTGCAGGCTTTAGATTCGTGGTTACCAAAGGTTCAAGGGTAGTTCCCTTACTATCTGACAGTCTAATTTAACTCACTTCATATGCTATTACAAACACAACCTAAAGGTTCTTTTCTTTCCCCTCCTTTTTCTTCCTCCTCCATTCTTTGTATGTTATGAATCATATTCTGTACGCTTTGTCTATCCCTTGGGTGACATCTATTTAGCATTAGGAGTACTTCCATCTATAGGAGTCCCTCCAAAATGCACTGTAGAGGTGGTTTGTGGGAGGTAAATTCTGTCAGCTTTTCCTTATCTGGAAATTGTTTAATCCCTCCTTCAAATTTAAATGATAACCTTGCCAGGTAGAGTATTCTTGGCTCAAGGCCCTTCTGCTTCATTGCATTAAATATATCATGCCACTCCCTTCTGGCCTGTAAGGTTTCTGTTGAGAAGTCTGATGATAGCCTGATGGGTTTTCCTTTGTATGTGATCTTTCTCTATCTGCTTTTAAAAGTCTGTCTTTATCCTTGATCTTTGGCATTTTAGTTATTATATGTCTTGATGTTGACTTCCTTGGGTCCCTTGTGTTGGGAGATCTGTGTACCTCCATGGCATGAGAGACTATCTCCTTCCCCAGATTGGGGAAGTTTTCAGCAATTACCTCCTCAATAACACTTTCTATTCCTTTTTCTCTCTCTTCTTCTTCTGGTACCCCTATAATGCGAATATTGTTCCGTTTGGATTGGTCACACAGTTTTCTCAATATTCTTTCATTCCTAGAGATTCTTTTTTCTCTCTGTGCCTCAGCTTCTTTGTATTCCTCTTCTCTAATTTCTCTTCCATTTACCGTCTCTTCTACTACATCTAATCTGCTTTTAAATCCCTCCATTGTGTGTTTCATTTCAGATATGGAATTTCTTAATGATTGAATCTCCAACTTAAATTCGTTCCTGAGTTTTTGAATATTTTTCTGTACCTCTATAAGCATGTTTATAATTTTTATTTTGAACTCTCTTTCAGGAAGATTGGTGAGTTCAGTTTCATTTGGCCCTTTTTCTGGGGTTTGTGAGATTTTGGTCTGAACCATGTTCTTTTGATGTTTCATATTTCTGTATGGTGCCCACTGGTGCGCAGAAACTCCAGTCTCTGGAGCTGCTCAGCCCCTAGAGCGAGGTTGTCGGCCGTAGGTGAGCAGAGCTGGTGCCCAGGGGGGAGAAAAGATCTGTTTCCTGATTCCCATCTGAGGTGCCTGTCACCAGTGTCAGAGCCAGTGGGCCAAGCACACACACTTGTAAACCTCTGTGTTTTGTGTCTGTAGCTGTTGTAGGTGGGGCCTCCCTCTGGCTGGCCTGACGCCAGCGCAGTGACTGCCGGTTTGCCAGCAGGTACCTGCAGGCCAGTAGGAAGGTTTGGCAGGCTGTGTGTCACAGTGGGGGGGCCTCAGAGCTGAGTAGGCAGCCATGGGGATGGATCACCTGAAGCTCCTCAAAGTTCCCAACCAGCTGGGCAGAGTGTGTCCAGACAACCTTGTCCAGCTGTGCCTTCTCCTGCACAGCAAGCTCTGTGCAAACCCCGCCCCTTCAGCAGCCCTCTCACTGCTAGGAAGCCTCTCAGACCGCCTGCCATTTCTCTGACACAGAGCAGCCGGGTGTGGATCCCATCCTCCACAAATGGCCAGAATGTCAGTCTCCCAGGCCCTCCGCCCGTCCGAGCTCCCCAACGTCCAGAGCACCACACAACGTAGGCTTCCACTCACAAAGCAGATCTCCAGGACTAGGTGTTCAGCACTCCCAAGCTTCCACCCTCTCCCCACTCTGTTTCCCTTCCTCCTGCTGGTGAGCTGGGGTGGGGGAAGGGCTTGGGTCCCTCTGGATCCAGGGTTTCGTATGTTACCCTGTTTCGTGAGGTCTGCTCTGTTCCTGAGGTCTATATGCAGTCTGGTTCAGCCTTCTTTCTTCTTGCTGTTTTAGGGTTAGTTGTATTAATTAACTATATTTTTGTGCTTTCTGTGGTTTTGGGAGGAGTTCTCCGTGTCTGTCCCCTCTCACGCCACCATCTTCTGGATCACATTTGTTATATAAAGCAGTGTATCATTAGAGGTACCCTATTTGATTTTAAAGTTTGAGAAATACTTCTGAAATGGCTTGGAGAAAATGTGAAGTTATTACATTTTTTAAAAAGTGTGCTTTAATTCCTGTTTGAACATTGTTTTGGAGAGAGATTGGAAAGTTAAAATTAATTTCACTGTGTTGGCAAGTTTTTTTCCTGTAGTAGAACATTGCAAATATTGGATTAACAATGTTCTTACTGATTATTCCATTAATAAAAGACTAAAAGACTCATTGCTCCTGATGGTGCATTCCTGAATCTGCCAACTGTGTATTTAGTGTGTCAGGGTTCTATATATTTACTATGTGCCTGTGTGACTCTAGCAGTCCAAAACTTATGTACCCGGGAAGTGTCTATGTAGATTAGATCTCATAATTAGAAATTAGAGGTCGACAATGATAAAAAGAAACCCTTGGATTTAATTATAAAGGATTTATAGAAGATTTTGAATAGTTTTCTTATCCTTTCTTAGGAACAGCAGGGCAGCTCAGGGAAAGTAATATAACATTTGCTGCAATTTGCATGGCTGGTGAAACAAAGTAGAAAGGGAAAAACATTCTGCTTTGTTCTGAAAGACAGTGTTGTCCCTGGGTACATAGGTCATCCAACCTGAGAGAATTTCGCCTCAGCAAAGACCCAACTTGTGAAATTGTAGCTTCCCTTAGAGAAAGTGTTATTCACAGCCCATTGGAGTCATGTTTTCTACAGACTGAAGTGACTGACTCAGTGTGTAAGTGACTGCAGAAGGAAGGTTAAAAACTTCTAGAATTCCTGTGCAAACAAATCTCAAAGGACTTTTCTTATCTTTAACACACATTTCACAGTGAATTTCTCAGCTGGAATAACTTAATTAACTGTGTGTTCTTTCTGGCTCCTGAAAGAACTTGTGATTATGAACCATTTCAGAGCTGATGATTCTAAGATACAACTTTGACCCTGTGCCATTTGAAGTTCACAAGGAAATGTTTGCTTTCATAGCTGTAGTCATGATGTTGCTTTATTTAGTGGCTATTGAATTTCCAATTCCATATACTCCCCTGGTGGTGTTCCAGTTTGCACTACGGTTTCTGTTTCTTGCAACAGCATTGTTTATGGTATGTGGAACTTCCCTGAACAAGGAATATGAACAAGATTCTTAAAAGTGGATGATTTAAAGCTTTTCTTTTCTTTTTTTTATTAACAGCTTTTGTGAGATATAATTCATATACCATACAATTCACTCATTTAAAGTATGTAATTCAGTGATTTTATTATATTCACAGATATGTGCAACCATCAGCACAATTTCAGAACATTTTTATCACCCTAAAAAGAAACCTTACACTCATTAGCACTCGTTTCCCATTTTCCCTTTCCTCCAGCAGCCACTAATATACTTTCTGTCTCTATGGATTTGCCTATTCTGGACATTTCATACGAATGGAATCATACAATATGCAGTCTCTTGCATCTGGCTTCTTTCAATGAGCATATCACTTTCATGGCTCATCCACGTTGTAGCTCATGTCAGTACTCCATCCCTTTTTATGGCCACATGATATTCCATTGTATGCGGACCCCATTTTATTTATCTATTCATCAGTTAATGGAAAAGCTATTCTTTTTTTAAATCAGCAGCTGAACTGATTATTTGAAAATAAGTTGGAATGATAAAAAATATTTTGTTACTTAATAATGGACCTTGATTAAAATTTAGCTATTTCATTTTCACTAGTGTTTAGAAATTTTTCTGAGAGGTGTGATTAAATGAGATTTAATACTGAATTGTAATTTAATGTAAAGTTTCACATAATCAAGTTTAGTTTTTTTAAAACAGCTATCCTCTTTTTTAACCTTGATCCAGGCTGATTAAATATTAAATTCTCACACCCTTTTCTCTTTCTTCTATCCAGTTCCCTAACAGACAGCTTTAGGGGTAGCGTATGACTGAATATGAAACCAGCCTCATTTGGTATGTTGTTAGATATAAATACCAATTCTAGTAAGTCTTTCTAGATAGTCAAGTTTTCTGAATAGCTGAGGATTTTCCCTTTTAGTCATCAATCGGACATTTTCCTGTTCTAACCAGATTAAACATTTGGTTTTACAGTTCTGAGGTGGATAAAACACTTCGTACCTCCTTAAAATGAACTATGTCAAATAAAATTTCCTTGATGACTCAGTTATTTTTATTACCTGTTACTTGGCTCTTACTAATATAGCAATTTCCCTATATAAACAGGAATTTTTGCTTTAAATAAACCAGCATTGCTGTTTATTCATTTCTCGTGTTTTAAATAATTTTTCTGTTGTGCTCTTGCTGTCAGCTCATGTGGCCATTAATGTGCTTCCTGTAACAGCTTTGCTCCTGGTTTTCTCCTTATCCCATAAAAAACCCAAATGATCCAGCCCATCAACCTTGCAGATACAGTTTGATTAAAAGGACTAAGAATTCAGTCCTAGTGTAATTTTTTGGTTGTCCACTATATTCTGAATAAGTTGCTAGGTACTGAGTTCAGATGAGTAAGATGTTATTACACTTATTTTTAGTATATTTTTAAAAGGGAGGAGAAAGGGAAATTTGAATCAAGTTTGTGTCTTAGTAAACATAGCATGTTTTCCACAAGACCAAAGTAGATTTCTTTGAGTATGTAGAAATAGAAAATGGGAACTGTAGATTAGATTCTATAAGTAATGTTCAATTAACAGTTAATTCTGTAACTAGTTATAAAGCTAAAATGTGAATGTTAAATTAGGGAAGTATTGATTGTTGTTGAAATTTCTTTGCAGACTTCTCCAGGGAACATCTGGTAAAAGTAACAGTATAGAAACTGTATGTTCTAATACTCTGTGGTTTAAGCTGAAGGTGTGCATGGATTTTCATTCCCCAAATTTAGTAGTTTGGCATCTGTAGTGTTAGTTTGTTGTTGCTTGTTTGTTTTAGGAAGGTTTGTTCTTCCTGAAGGGCCTGGCCAGGTGCCAGACTGCCTAGTGCATGCCTGGGTGGTTCATGTTATATGATCTGTGCTCTGCCCCTCATGCTGCAGGATACATTGGTATGTCCGCCAAGTCTAAGGCATCCACTGCTTTCCAGTATAGTAGGGCTCTTCTCTTATTAGATTAAAAATTAAATAGATTCAATTCTTAGGAGTATGAGTTGTCAAAGTCTTAATTTTCAATGTAATTAATATGTAGTTACTTAGTAAACAGCAGTGTGAGTGTTGGTTTTCTCTTGGGGAAAGTTGCCTATCCTAAAGGGTTTTGGTTAGGATTAAATGAGATAATGCACCTAACAGCACCTGGCATATGGTAGGTGTTTAGCAAATGTTGGTTTTTTGATCTGTTCCCTTCCCCCAAAACCTGTTTCTTTTGTTTTTTGTTTTTAACAGGAGAAAAAAAACAAAGTTTAACTGCATATGTACAGGGAAGCCATAGACATGGTTCCCCTCCAAAACCAGTTTTCATCAGCACTGAGACCCATGGAATGGGTGGTAATCTATGAGCAGCTATGAGGAAGTAGGGCACAGTGGGAACGTGAGCTCTCTGATGCTGAAACCTCATGCTCGGCATGTGCTAGCAGCAGGAAGCTCTGTGGACCCCACTGTGACTCAAGGAAGGAGTCAGATGCAGGGTTCCCTAATATCCAGACCGAGCTCACATTTTCA
>JAVSCE010001933.1:0-12632 GCA_032199065.1 Smutsia gigantea
TCTGGACAGGACAAAATTGTAGCAGCAGTAAACCCAGTCCCCTTCCCTCATCAGCAGGAGCCTCCCTCACCTTTCCCAGAAATGCAGAGCCAAAGGCCTTGTGGAGATGTATGAAATCCTTACATACCAACCCAGTGGCTAAACATGTCCCAGGAATCACAGGCACTTTTTGACTGCAAACTTCCCATTTAAATGTGGGACTGCCCAAGCCAGGACAGGGGCGTGGGAAGCTGGAACTTGAGTGGCTTCCCTGGCAGCTCCCCCCTTGCACTGCGTCCTTGTTTGGATGAGCACAAACAAGCTTGGCTATTTATAGCTGGTGAAGACACAGTAGAAGGTGATGGGACATTGCCCACTCAGTTCCCCTCCAAATTTCTGCTCCGTCTGCAGACTTTGCAAGTGTATGTGGGAAGAGGCCTCCCTCCAGAGCCCACCCGGGCATGACAAGCCCACAACCCCCTATGGTAAAACGACGATGACACCTGCACTTCTCATCTACAGGCCCACAGCTGGGCCTTTCGGGGGAGGAGGGGCAGAGGACTCCCGAGATGCCTGCAGGAGGGGGAATTCATCATCATGCAGCTCAGGAAAGTTTGTGCAGAGCCACTTGGAGGAAGAGTGTTCAAAGAAACAGACCACTGGAGGAAGCGGGACATGAACCACATTGTACCATGCACGTGTGAGGTGTAGTATGTCCTACCGTCTCCCTGCCTGTTCCGGCCATCACCATCACTGTTAGCAAAATCAACGTGGCTCAGTCTAGGCTGGGGCTAAACCCTGTCACTACTGGTGGTTCTCTCTGCTGGGAGTCAAATTCATTCTAGGTGGAGGTGGAAAGAAGTAAAGGAAGGTTATACATACAAATGAAATGAAGTCAGCACATAATGCAGACATCCCTACAGTGGGACAAGGCATTTTCCCCTGGGCCCTGGGAATTCCTATGATCCATAAATCCACCACTGCCCCTCAGTCCCTAGCTTTCCCCAAGGCCCGAGGTCCCCTGTTGCTCTCTCGCAGCTTTGACCCCTAGACACCTCCAGAGGAGTGCCAGAGGCTGTCCTTCCCTCGGGGCTACCGAGCATGACCTGCCTGCCACCATGCAGGAAGCCCTCTCCTACCAAGGTCACCTGCTGGGCTCTCTCAAGGGAGGAAAGGAAGCATGCATGGATTTGCTGAGTGCCCAGCAGCTGCCAGGCCATGAGTCAGGGGCCCAAGGTGTGGCAGCTTGTTTAAATCCACACATCTGGGCAAGGTAGGCCTCACTGTGCTGTTTTGCCAAGGCAGAAACTGAGACTCAGGAAGGTAGGCGCCTTGCCCAAAGACACAGGGTAAGTAAGGAGAGGGGATAGGTTTCAAGCTTGATGTGCCTGGCTCCAAAGCAATGGGTGGGCAGGTATGACGTCTGGCCTGGTTATCATAGTTAACTACTACCTAGAAGAGGGCCTGGCCAAATGTAGGCACTTGATGAATATCTGAAACAAATGAATGACACCATACTCACACATGTGTGCACACACATACACACACCCCTCTCTCATCATTGAATCCATATCTAAGCACCCATTTTCCATTCTTTTTCTGTAGCCAAGTTCCTCACAGATCTATACATGCTTGGCGGCCTGCCCATTCTCTCATCAATTCACCCCAAATCTGTCTCTTGCCCCCAACCACTGCAAAGGAACCCCTCGAATGGGATCTTCAAGGGCTAACTAGTGACCAAAGCCCATGGGTGTCCTTCAGTTTTCCTGGTGCTCGCTATGGCAGCGGTCTCACAGCACGGCCTGCTAACCAGCAGTGACAATGGGAGCTTGCTGGAAATGCAATTGCTCAGGCCTTATAACTCAGACCTACTGGATTAGAAACGTTGAGGGAGCTATGCTTTCACAAGCACCCAGGTGATTCCAGTGCACACTCAAGGCTGAGACCCACTGAGCAGCAGTTGCTCCACATTCCCTTCCTGTAGATTCCATGGCATCATGCTCCTCTTACCCTTTTCTTTGGCTCCGAGTCCTTCTTCCACCCTATAAATAATGATTTTCCACTCTGTTGTCTTTCCTTTCACCTCTTCTCCATGATCTTCTGGAGTGCGTACAGCCATCCCATGCTTGTAACTCCCATCTATAAGCCAACCACACCCACCTCTGTAACTTCTAGCCAAGATCTCTCCTGAATTCTCCAAAGACATGTCACGGTCCTGACTTGTAAAAAGATGGGAAACACTCCAACATCACACAATGCATCCCTGGGACTCTGAAAAGACACTTCGGATGCTTGAGGAATCCAAGCTCAAACTGATGCCCTGAACCCCCACGTGTACATTTCACCTGCCTGCTTAGGGGACATTTGCATACATTCTAGCTATCTTTCTCATGAACGGTTTTTGGATGAGTTGATTGGTTCATACCTAATAAGAGCAGAGGTCTTCTTTAATGCTTTCTTTTGGTGGGCATGGGGCGGGGGGCGCACATACCTCACAGAGCCATCAGGTCCTGGAAGCTTGTTTCCTGCTAAATCGTACATAACCCCAGGGGCTGGAGCAGGCGCATGCCTGTGTAAATCTAAAGAAAAATTAACTTCTGTGTGGGTAAGCTGATCTCAAGGGAGACATCTGCCCTTCTTCCCTCAGCACTTACTTGATGTTTGGCATATAAATGTTTGCTTAATCTTTGCCTCAAGTGAAAATGTCTCAGAGCTCAACAGCCACTATCTCTCAGTGTTTCTCGGAAATCCAGGGCTCCATCTTCATTATAAGTGAAAACCTGCAACTCCACGGTCCCTCCCCACTGGGTCCTGTACCACCTCTCTTTGTATAGCCTCCAGGCCCTCACAGGAAAGGTACCTGGTGTGTTTAACATCAAAAGCCACAGGCCATCTCCACAGGTCTGGGAGGTCACTAAGACCTCCTGCCCACAGCCTGGTGTTCAAGACCCAACTGGGCATCATCTCACTGATATTCCTCTGAGACATGCTTCCGTGTCTGAAGTCAAGGGACACTGCCCTCTGGGATGCCTGAGCCACAGTAACCAACTCCTGCACACCAGGAACCTTCTCACTGAAAGGCTGTGACCCCCCGACTCCTGAACCTTTCTTCTCACTTCATGAATTCCCAGAGCACACCAACACCCACCTGGGGGGCACTGGCTTCTAGGACGTGAGCCTCACCGCGCTTCAGCTCTTGCCATCTTCCTGAGCCTATGACAGCCCTTCCTATCTTCATTCCCTTCAGTCTCTATGACCTTCATTCACCTTCAGTCACCCACATTCATGGCCCTGCCTGCCATGGATATGTTCACCTGCAGACCCGCCTCTGAAGCTCTGAGTACCAACCTCCCCTTTCTGACCAGCATCTCCTGTCCTCCTAGCCGTCAACTTTCCCACTCCTGTTCCCACTCTACCCTTGCTCACCTCGCCACCCCCCTATGCCTTTTAGCTTTCCTTCCTTCCCTCCACCTAGAGCCCTGTCTATCACTTAAGGACCCTAGACACTAGCCCCACCCTGCCAGTCGTCTACCCCCTCTACTTGTGGAGCACGGCCTGCTCCACGTAGTAGGAGACAACAACAGGCACAGCTCCCTTGCAACTCAGAACAAAGGTCCTGCCCCAGCTTCCCTGCTCTTTTAGAAGAAAAAGAAAAAATACTACAACTTGGGGTGTCTGTGTATGGGAGGATTAACAAACCTGCTCTGGTCTAGCCAGCCTGGTTCTGCCCCCGTCCCTATTGGGTTTCTTTTCTTCTGCAGGTACATACCTGCTCTGCCCCTCAGGTTTCTGGCTTGCTACCTCCTGTTATGTGCAATTACTAGAGCTCAGGGCAACCTGTTTCCCTCCAGCATTTCCTTGAATTTTCCTCTTTTTTCATTTTGGACCCTTCTCCCAAGTTCCAGGACCTCTTTCTCATGAAGGTTTCTGGGCCCATATTTATTAAATCAATAATGTACATGATTAGACATATAACATCCCATGTTCATAAGTGTGTACACACACACACAGAAAGGTTTAGGTATATTCTTCATTTGAAATATATGATCAAATATCAAAACAAGTGAGTAGGCACTATACTTTTGAGCCTCTGTTTTCTCAGCTGTGAAAATCAGGATAGACAGAAGCTCTTTGTACCACAAACACCCTAGTTATGTGGTGGGCTGGACAAGATGAGCAGACCCTGTCTTTGCTCACTATGAAATAACAACTGAGGCATCCCCAAGGCACAGACTTTCAAACGAAGGGGGTACTTATGGCCTAGGGGAATCTCCCATCATCATTCAATTTTTAAATGACCTCTGGTATTAATATTTTTTGGAAAAAGTCTTTTTTTCCTGTTAAGATTCCACCTTGACTTACTTTCTAGAAATTGGAAGAACATTCTTACCAATGGGTAAGTACGTTAATGGCATGCTTCTGCTTGCTCAGACTGGACACAAAACTGCACACTAGTGTCCTTCTAGTTCCCATAGACGTGACTCCTGAAAACTGATCTGAACAGCTGAGCCCCACTGCCCAGAAGATCCAGAGCGGTGCCCTGCACCCAGGAGTCCCTCAGTGCACTTTTGTTAAGTGGATATATCTCAAAATGACTCCCTTCTTCCTAGACTTATATATTCCTTTTTTCTACAAGATATGCTAGTTCCTATTGAAATGGAAATAAACTAATCTCCTCTGGAAGCCACATTTGGCAGAGAGCTATCTGGCTGGCGAGAGGAAGCTGCAGCGGCAATGCCTAGCTCCCTACAAGAATGGCAAATCATGAGCGTGTGTCCATGTGTTCAACTGCCAATCCACCCATCCATCTGTCCATCTGTTCATCCACTCAGGGATATCCTGGTGATGATTTGGGTTCACACAGCAGACAATCCCACTTCTCTGAAGGACCATGGACACAAAACCAAACGATGTTAACATTCCTACCTCAACTAACTTAACAGAACAAACAAGTTCATAAGCCAATATATGGGTTGGTTGTCCAGTGTAACTGCTTAGTAAAAATATGAAGCATGTGATGTACTGAGAAATAATGGGCCTTTCTTCAATCTTCTTATGACATTTTATGTTGAAATCCATGGTACCCTAGGTGACTTAGAACTTAAGACACACATGCTGCAGAGCTTGAGCTGGGGCTGGGAAGGATGACAGGAGCGGCACAAGTGAACAAAATGTAAGCACTGGCACCTCCCCCCCGCTTTGGGAACCACGGCGCTCAACAAGTGTGTTAAATGAGCCACTACCATATGCTCAGCCCCGTAAAGCATGTGGAGATGACAAAACACACTCTTGATCTCCTTTAAACCTGGTAAAGGAGTCCGGGGGTGTGAGCATCCCAAGAGGCACAGCATGAGGCCCCGCACCAGGCTAAAGAAACCATTGGGATTGCACTTCTCTTCAGATCAAATCGTTAGAGAGCAGCAGGAATATTCTTGAAATTGTTATTGACTTAATCAAAATGTCTGTAGTTCCTGGAATGTGACAGAGCGTGGCTTCTGCTCTCCTTCCAACCACCACAAAGTGATATGCAACCTCGGCTGCTTCATTCTTCCTGTTTGCGAAGCTCACATTCCCTTCAGAAGCACTTAGGTTTACATAACCTTTGTCTTCTGAAGTGCTTGCTTCTAGACTGACCATGCTACTGAAGTGGTACTTGCTAAGTCATCAGGGCCATGACATGGTCCCGTCATGTGCATGTGTAAATAGCCAGCAGAAGAGGGCAGGACATGTAGAGGCCTGACCAACTCAGCAGTGCCCAGCTCCCATTAGTTTCCCCAGGGGCTGTCGTGTGGGGGCAGTTGTTTGATTGGATGTGGAGAGATGCCTACAGAATGTCACAGGCAAACCAGCCGCCACTGCGACAGGCTCCCGCACACTTGAGACAACAGCGGCTGTGCGCTCAGCTGGGCAGCCTGCCTCCCACACATGGGTTTGTGTGCATCCATCATGGCTGGCTGAGACTCAGACATTTTTCAACCACTCACATAGCTGCCAGCCTCTATTTGGGTGGGGTGTGTTGTAGTAGTTGTTATTAAGAGCAAATGAGTCATGCTACAACATGCATGAGCCTTGGGGACATCAGGCTAAGTGAAACAAATCAGTCCCAAGAGAACAAATACTGTAAGATTCCTCCTACAAGAGGTGTCTAGAGTAGTCAAATTCATAGAGACAGGAAGTACAATGGTGGTTGCCAGGGGCTGGGGAGGGGTGCAGTTATTGCTTAAGGGGAGCAGACTTTCAGCTTTGCAAGATGGAAAACGTTCTACGGATGGATGAGGGAGATGGATGCACAACAAGGTGAATGTACTTCGTGTCACTGAACTGTACATTTACGAATGGTCATTACAATAATACACTTTATGTTATGTGTATTTTACCACAATTAAAATTTTCTTCTATAAAGTCAATGAGGCCAGCAGGACATCCAGGGGATGAAGGTGGGTTCCGCATCTGCCATCCAGTCTGAGGGGCAGGTGGCCGTACTCAAAGGAAGCACAGGGCAAGTCCCTGTGCATGAGCAGGGCCTAGAGGCTGGTACCCCTTCTGTGTCTGCTTATCCCGACACCCATGCTGGGCCTCCCAGCCCTGCACCCAATCCCACCTGAGCATAGGAGCAAGAACAGAAGTGGCTGGAGTCTTCAGACAGCTTCGTCAGAGGGGAGAAGGGCAGCTTAACCCCCTCCCTCAGCCAGACGCACTCAAGGCCCCTCCCATGTCCCACAGCCACCTCGCACCCGTCCCCATACCTGACCCCAGTGGCGAGAGCAGAGCAGTACCTGGAGTGGGTCAGGGGACCCACTGGGCGTTCAGGCCTCCTTGGTGGCAGTGCACCTGGTCTGCTGAGAGAATTGGTCTTGGGGGGCCGGGGCTTTTTTGGCGGTATGGCAGGAACGGAAGGCTTCTGTAAATCCAGTTTGGGCTCTCTCTCTGGTCTTTCTTTAAGTCATTGTTTCAAAAGCATAGAGAAGACAGAGCTAGTATAAGTGACAGTCCTTAGGTACAGATTGCTGGTTTCCTGCTTTAAAAAGACCCTGGATGCCACCTGTGAAGGTGACAATGGAGGATGCAGAGCTTCATTTGTTTTTTGTCAAGTTAGAGAAAGCCCTATGCAGCTGCCAGCCCACTGTCCACCTTTGCTCACGCTGCTCTCTCTGTCTGGGGGCCCTTCCGGCCACAGCCCACCCTTGGGAAACCCTGGTCCAGCCTTCTTCAGGCCCACTCTCCATACCTGGCTGGAAGGTGAAGTGGCAGACCCACCTGGAAGGCAGACTTCCTTACTTCCTCACCTGAGCAGAGAGGGGCAGCCCTTTATAAATAGGCTCTACTTGGATACCCCCTGGGTGTCTGCATGCTTGGCACAGCCTATAGGCCATCAGCACCCCCCAGGGGCAGGGCCCACAACTGGTCATCTCTCTGGAACCCTGCACAGTGCCTGACACATGGCAGGTGCTCAGCAAACAGCTGATGGGGTTGCTAAATGACCCACAGGACCTGCTGGCTGTGGAGAGGAAAGAAGCCTGACACCCCTCAGGTCAGCCTGCATAAAGGTTCATGAGCATTTCAGGGAACAACAACTGGTTCTGGATTCTTTCTGTGCATGGTTTGAATTTGCAAGGTAAACTGGGACTTCACAGGTGTTGCCTGTGTCTTTTGGAATCAGAGCTATTAAAATGAACTTAAAGCCAGAATGGTGGCCCAACTGGGCAGTGTTCAGTGACAGCTGCATGTTTTCTGCTTCCAATTGGCCTTGCCCTGTCCGTGGTATAAAAAGCACGCATCTGCATTCTATAAAGATGGAATTCCAGAGTGGTGCCTGCTGGAGGACAGGCTGGTTCCCTATGCTCCCTTGTAAGCTGGAACTCTAAACATGTTTTACTTGCACACACAAACTCACTGTTTGGGTTCCCAGACCAGTTGGCTAAGCTTTAAAAGCCCATCAGGTATTGTATAGATATCAGTGCTCATCCCCACAATATTTCAGTGGGGGAATATGCTCCATCCAGGAATGCTGGGAACTCATTTACTGGTCCATGGGGACCAGAGGAGGAAGGGCTGGGCTGGAATGTGATGGAGGGGAGATTCCCCCTGCTGGGAAGGAGGGGAGTTCCAGCAGCCTGCAGAGTGAATGGGAGCGGGGATTGTGCCCACCTAACAGGGAGGCCAAATCTCAGGGTGGGGCCAGCTCCCTGGTTTCCATGGTGCTTTTGACCAGGGCTTCTGCCTTCCTGACCCACTGTGGCAAAGAACAGGGAATCATGGGAGGGGAAGGAATCAGCAGTGTGTGGCCATTTGGCCAGCTAACTAGGGCAGCTGTTAAGACATAAGCCGAGTCCACATGTTAGATAGTGTGGAACAGAGCCGAAGTGTCCTCATCACAGAGCCAGGCTATTAGCCAGAAATCAGCCACATATCCTTCATGAAGACGGGGCGGGGGTGGAGTCTGGTTATGTCACAACACATACTTTCATCAAAGAGCTATTAGTATGGTACACACTCAGTGGCTATCTTTTCATTGATTTGTGACACAGATCTGGCCTTCACAATGAGGTCCCGCAGCTTAAGTGTCCAATGTGAAAGAAAGAGGTATAACTTCTTAAGAGCTCACAGAGTTGGCAAAACTTTTGGCAAGCTGATATAAAACACTAGATTTCACAATAAAAGTTCATGAGGCCACCCAGGAGCACCTCCAAATAATTACATTCATTAACTCAGCATTCCTCTTGTGATTTACAAATAACTGTTTTTTAAAATGGAATTTGCTCTGCCTCCGAGTTCATCACACTCACATAGCACTTTCCCCGTAAGACATGTGATCAATCAAATCTTCAACACCTAATAAAATGAGTCCTTCCACAGCATGCAAGCATGCAGATTTCTTTGGGAGAGATACTCAAAATGGAAGGAGTCCAACCCACTGGTGAAACTGTGCGAGATGGGTTAGGCTACTTCCCTGCAAATGACCCTTCTGACCACCTTGAGGGGACTGGCACTGAGGCTGGCCCAGCACTGACTGAGGTCAGGCTTTCATTTGTGTGGATGAATTTTTCTATGCTACATCCACCCCTGGAGAGTTAATGAGTGCCCCAGGGCCTCAGGCATGGGAGAGAGACAGATGGAAGTTGTGGCGGGTATACCCCAGCCCCCAAAAAACTTACGGTTGGCACCTGACTTCAGGAGACTGCTGGTGCTGGGACAGCACTGGGGCAGGAAGATTAGGATGGAAGAGCCCCCATGGGTTAAGTGACTGGGCTGATTATTTTCCATTTGATGAGAAATTCTGGCCCAAAGAAGTGCCACATAACCCTCTCTCCTATTTCCTT
This sequence comes from Smutsia gigantea, assembly GCA_032199065.1. Classification (NCBI taxonomy): domain Eukaryota; kingdom Metazoa; phylum Chordata; class Mammalia; order Pholidota; family Manidae; genus Smutsia; species Smutsia gigantea. The sequence continues at coordinate 9,300 of JAVSCE010001933.1, forward strand.
AGACACATAATACTTATAAAAGCAATCAAAACAAAACCACAGTCACCAGATTTAAAAAAAAAAAGCAAGTTTTGTGGGTAATCTGTAATCGGACTAGCCAGGGACAGACGGCTCTCTTGCTGTTCTTTAAGTGCCAATGAAGACTTGATTTCATACCTTTTTCTTCTGTTCTGTTTGGAAGCGTTTCTGGTCTTTCAGGAGGTATCTTTTTCATTTCATGTTTTCTCTCGGTGGTACCTTGGGGAGAAAGGATAACAGTGATTAGAAAATCTTTTCCAATTTATTAGATACCCCAGCATTTTAATTATCTGTCAGGTACAGCAAAGTCGAAAGATTTTTTTTTTTTTTCCCTGAGCTGAGCTGGGGTTACCTGGCAAATCCAAGCCCTTAGAAACAGCAGAGGCCTTTTCTGGCCTATGTCATTAAATCTGCTTGCCTATACATTCTTAGTTTACAAGAACATCACTAATGTTTTCTGATATTTAAGTCTGGCTTCCTTAGGCATCAAAATAGTCCCAGGAAATAACTGGGTATTAGTGGGGAATGTGTATAAATAATAAACAAGTCAACCATCAAAATATACAAATAAGGGGTCACTGGATAATCTGCTCTACAAATAAAAAGGAATTTCATAGGGACCTGGATTCTACTTTGTGGTAGTTTTAAAATATGGCCTCAAATGGTTTGCTCTTCCTCCCATCAAGAGGTGAGGTCCGTGTCCTCTGTCTGGAATGTGGGTGGGCTTTTATCTACTTCAACTGGTGGCCCATGTGATACCATATAATTTCCAAGATTATGTCATAAAAGGCCATTTGTTGGAATACTGAACCTCCATGCAAGAAGTCAACTACCCTGAGGCCACCGTGCTGGAGAGGCCACATGTAGACACTCTGGCCTACAACCCCAGCTGAGCCTAGCCTTCCAACTATCCCTGCCAAGGGGAGTCAGACATGAGAGTGAAGCAGTCATCTTCAAAGTGGACCCTTCAGCCTCAGCTGGTCCAGTGCACGCAGCTGAGGTCCCAGACATCATGGACCAGAGAGACAAGACATCCTGGCCATGCTCTGTTCAAATTCCTGACCCCAGAATCCATGGGCATGAGATCGTTGTTTTACGTCTCCAAATTTGGGGTGGTTTGTTATGCAGCAACAGCAATAAAAATATTTTTTTAAGTGGAGGATGTGCACAGAAGACACAGTGGTTTTCCTTAAGTTCTTCCAATTTGCATCTGAATCCCTCAAGTATCACATTTTCCCAAATGCACTTGTTTGCATTTCCTCTTTACCCATGCATGTGGACTGCAGCGGCTCCCTCATCTGTGGGTCTACATTGTGTCAGCGGCCTTGGGCACGTAAGGACACTTGGAAAATAGCTAAAGCATGAAACTAATCACAAGTACTCCTTTGATGTATGGACTTGGTTGAGTGCTTGACAAACTATATGACCAGCCCTATGGGTGGGTGCTTGGTACTAAAATCTCTGTTACACAGCATCAGAAGCCAAAAGAACTTAAAAAAAAATCCACTGAACATACACTTTACCTAAACCTCCTTAATGACCCATTATGAATTAAAACACTGTATCCAATTTCTGGTCAGTTCCATACCTGATTTTTTTTTGGTCAAATAGTCAAACATAAGGAAAGCTGATGATGGGGAAAATAGGAGTGTCTACCTCATGTAGTGACAAAGCAGTTCCCAAGATCATCCAGCAAGATAAAGGAGCAGTGATAGTAATCTAGGAAGATTAAATGCCATCTTGCTTTGCCCCACAGGGACCCAGCATAACCTATGGTAAAATCGTTTTAAAAAGGCTAAGAATCTAGTCTCCTAATCACAGTGATGAAGTTCAGTATCATTCCTAGACACAGAGGAGGAACTACAATCCTACTACCATGAAGGTTCTGATCCTAGTTATAGTCAAGACTCTCTTGAGCCTTGGACCACTCAAACTCATCTCCTTGGTCTCTAATCTGTCACCAAGGTCTCTAGGGAAAAGGGTGTTCAGAGAAAAGCAAATCAGACGCCTGCTTTAATTTCAGCACAAATATTTATCTGGCCAGGACCACTAGGTGGCAAAATTAAACTGCTCCATGCAAACGAGAATTGGGGTGAGCAGGAGAGGAAATTAATTTCCTGTTCCAGGGCTTCATGTCTAACTCTCAACGATGCTGAAGGGAACGGGAAAGAATTCAGGGTCAGGTTGTCTCTCCCTGCACTTGGTGGGCCAAAACACCTCAAAAACATCACTCGTTAATAAATCTGTGAATAAACCAATCTGGAAGTTTATTCACACTTTAAATGCTATAGAAATATAATTATGAGTGTGTGGAAGGAAAATTACCCCTACTCTTCTTCTGTTTAAGTTGTTATTTTTTTTAAATGCCACTTAACTAGTTATTCATCAAGGAATTTCACCGAAAATGAGTTTTTAGCAATGATAATGAGGCGATCTATTGGGAAATATGAATCATCACCCCTCCGTATGAGAATCTCATGTACAATGATTTACAAATGTCCAACAGCATCAACACCTCCTATAGTATTCAACCTTAATATCTGAACTACACAGAAAAAGTGAGTTGGATTCTTTTTAAGATTAAAAAAGAATCATGAGAAAAAGTATTTCTTACTAGAAAAACACTGCGTTTGTTGCGGGGTAAGTGAAGAAAATACAAATCGTGGTTAACCACACAGGAAAGACATTGAAAACTCAGCCCCGCGGTACTTGCACAGTGACCTGTGGGAAGCAAGCTCTTCAAGCTGACCCTCAGTCGGGAGGGGGGGCACGGGACAAGCAGGACAATTAGGTTCTTCTCTCCCCAAAAGCAGTTTATTAAAAAAAAAAACAGAACAAAACTGGCTTATTCCAAAGTGTAATCTTTCCAGCCATTCCCTTCAGGAGGCTAGGTTTTTCTCACCGTGTCATTTTAATGATCTGTTTGTTTATTTATTTATTTATTTTAGGAAAAACAGCAGTATATTTAAAACCTGCCTGTTGAAACCAAATGGTAATGTCCCAACTTGGTAATCTGTGGCAATATGAACCTAAGGATCTTGAGCTCTACCAAGGATGCTGTAAATATGTGCAAAGAGAAAGACGCAAGGTGTTATGGAACTTAAAGGCACTTTACCTGCCCCTTGCTTGATGACAGGAGCAGATGGAGGAGGTGGCTTCTTGGGTCTCTGAAAAATTAATCAAAATGATACCACATGAGATTGTTGGCCCACTTGGCTTCTCACATAAAGACCACAGACATTGTTTTCTAGATGTAGCTTGGACAGTCCAGAGAAGCTCTCCAAAAAATTGAGCAATTCTCTCCAGGGATGTCAG
>JAVSCE010001935.1:0-294069 GCA_032199065.1 Smutsia gigantea
TGGGTGGGTGGGTGGATGGATGGGTGGGTGGGTGGATGGATGGACAGATAAGTGAGTGAATGAGTCATGGGTCAGGTGAGCAGCTGCGCCAGGGCATCACTGATCAGACTCTGGCAAAACCTCTGAGGCTGGTGGCATCCCAGAGCCCAGGCCAGGCTGCCTGTGTACACATCCTGTTTCCCAAGAGAGCTCCCCAGTGCCGGCTCCTGTAGAACACCCCATTTCGCCTATGCAGTGCTTGGGAAAATCTCCTTCAGCTGATTCTTTATCCCAGGCCACTGAGTTTTGAGTGGCTGTGGCATCTCTGGGGCCCAGATCCTCAGGCACAGGGAACATGCCAGGGGCTTCTGTCCTGTTGGACAGTAGGGTGAGGGATGGGAGGGTGTTAAAGACATCCTAGGTGGGGGACTAGACTTATTCATTATTTGTCGAATCCCACAAAGGGGTTCTGGGAGTCCAGAGACATCGTTTGGATAGATTTGAAGAGAAGATAAAGGAGTCCTCTCTCACCAGAAAATCTTTGGGGTTTTCATTCATTCACTTAGCTGTTTCTTTGATGTCCTTTCTGTCATTCCCTCCCTCACTTATTTATTTTTTCATTCACCTGTCATTTACCCATTTACCCATCCAATTATCCATCTACCCATCCTTCTAATTACCTGTCCACCATCCATCCACTCACTCATTTTTCCACCCATCCATCCACTCATCCAACCATCCATCCATCCATCCAGCCAGCCATCTCCTCATCCCATCCATGTACATTTATAACTACCTACCCACCCACTCACTCATCCACCCATTCGTCTCATGTACCCATATGCCCATTTACTTAACCAACCTATCATGGAGTGTGTGCCAGGATTTGTTCCATATACTGGGCATACTAAAGTGGCAGAGGTAGTGTCAATACATTCAAGAAGCCCCCAGTCTATGGAGTGGTACATATTATAACCGTATACAATTACAACCCAGATAGATAACCATGATTGGAGCAGCACAGGGGACCGTGTGAGACCAGAAGAGGACCACACTCCCTCTGTTTCCATGGAGCCTTCACAGACGCTGTTCCCTTGCCTGGAACACTCTTCCTCCTCCTTATCTTCTGGGTCACTCACTCACACTCCTCGCTTGAGTCTCAGCCTGGTGCCCCTCTGAGGGGGAGATAGCCCCAACCATCTTCCTCTTTCCTCCGAACTGTTAACTTTCCACCCACTTTTGGAGGACTGGGGTCATGTCTTACTCGTTCCTGGCCTGGCCCATAGTAGAGGCAGCACTAGTGTTTGGGGAACAGATGAATACTCGCGGCCAGAACAGGAAGGAGAAGGAAAGGGCATAACATATGAGGGCGGCAGGGCCGGCATCCAGGGTGGCTTCCCCACTGTAAGATCCTTCATCTGATCATATTTGCAGATTCCCTTTTGCCTTGTAAGATTACATACACAGGTTCTGGGGATTAGGACGTGGCTATCGTTGGGACACCAACATTCTGTCAATCACATCCTCTGAGAAGCTGATTCCAGGATGGGTTTAGGAAGGGGAGGGACCTGAGGGAGGAGATGGGGAGGACTGCAGGGGGTCGTGTTGCTCTGATTGCCATTCAGGTGACAGAAAAGGAAGGAGGATTGGGAGGAGGTATCTCAGGTGGCCTCCCCGTTCTAGGGAAGTTTCAGCCACACCAGTGGAGACTCCTTGAGCCCAAGTTGCCCAACAGAAGAGTCCCGGATTTGACGGGAATGGGCCTGCCTCAGTATCCCTGCCAGGCCCAGCCCCTGGCTGGAGCAGCTCATGGAAAATGTGGCCTTGAGCAAACACGGTGGCAGAATCAAAACAGAGAAGCTGGAACTAGCAGCCAGTCAGTCATACTCCCTGGGACAGGAGGTCTGGGTGGTGCATTTTCCTGGCAGCACAGAGGTTTCCAGCACAGGGCCTGGCATGAATAATGGAGGAAAGGGACTCGTTCCAGTGTCAGTTTGAAATTGGGGAGCAAAGAGGCTGTAGGCCCAGGCAGGGGTGCTGTCTATGGGGCCCCGGGGGTGGGAAACTTCCAGGGTCTTTGAGAGGGACAGTTGGCCCCCTCCAAAGGAACCCCGAGGGGGTCTCAGGATTTCTTTGGGAAACCCTACAGCCCATCCACACCTGAGGAAAGCTTGTTGGGGGTCCATATTTCCTGTCTACTTAGTGGCCACTGTGAGGGAAAATGGGCCATTCTCATCTGTATAGTCTTATAAATGGACCCAAACTAGAATTTTCCTTTCTAAACATAAGCCATATAGTAGAAACTAAGGTTATTTCATTTTTAGCCTAATTACCCTCTCTCTCTCCTCTTTTTTATCATAGGATTCTCTTCTAGAAATGTGAAATCAGGCTGGTTGGGTGTCTGCCTCCAAGGGTATGTACTTGTGGAATGTTCCCCAATGTGGGCTCTGACTGGGCACAAGGGAGGTGGCCACATGACATGGGTACCCTTGCTTTCTATCCTATACTCCTTGCAGACATTGCTAATTGATCACAGAATTATTCCCACTGAGCTGGACATGACTCAAACTAGGGTGACTGCATGATTTACTCTGCAAACCAGGATGCTTTTGAGAGTGAAAAGCAGCATGATTAGTAATTAGCATGTAAAATGAACCTGATTTGCATTTCCATGTCTGACTGTGTGTGATGGGGAGGGAAGTTGTATCCCTCTAAGGAAAGACCATCCAGAGCAACCGCCCTTTCTGGAATGAGATTCTTCTGGATTTGGTCAAACACTGGAGTTGTTTTAATCTTCATCCCTTTCTGTGCCTGGGTGGGCACCATCCTTCAAGGAGTGACCTACCTCTTGTTCTGTATTTCTGGGTCCCCGTGCTAGGGCCTCTGCATGGTTTGCTCCTTAAGGAAGCCTGAAGGCCTCAGGTGATTGTGGCTTTGAATGCAAAGCTCCGTCTTTTAGGATGCCCTCAGAAAGGGCCATGGTTGGGAGGGGGTCTAATAAAAAAAAAAAAGGCTTTAGAAGTCCTCGCTGCTTCCTTGAATGATTGAAAGTGTGGGTCCTTGTAACACTGTGGCGGAGAGTCTGGGGTGATGGGACTTGCAGAGGGAGCTTCCCAGGGAGGTGGCCATCCTTGGTCCTGGTGTAGGGGCTGACACCATCTCATTTACACTGGCTTGAAGGGGGCTGCAGAGGGCACCCCCTCATCCCTCAGTGTCTTATTCATCCGAGGATTCCCAGTGGCTGGCCTAGGGCCTGGATGCCTGTGGACCACAATCAAGGGGGGAATGGGGACTTTTCTTTCATATGGAAGTGATTTCTAGTTAATAATGCTAGCAGTGACCACGATCAGAATCTGTGCATGGATTCTTGTTGTTCTCAAATTGCAGGTGAAGGAACTGAGGCTCTGCAGATGAGAAGACCCTCTCCCCCCAAGGCCACACCTCTAGTGAGGATGGATCAGCCCCACTCTGCCTCCCAGAGAAGCATGCTCATGCTTTTTCCTGCATTCTTGTGTGTGTGTGTGCACGTGTGTGCGCAGACCCTGGATCCTGGCCTGAGGCGCCCCGGGGGAGACCAGACTGAGGCTTTCCTCAAGGGGCCTCTCTGCCTATGGCTTGCCTATGGGTCTAGAAGCCAGCAGCCAGATGTTTGGTGTCCACAGAGCAGGCCCCAGCTGTGGCTCTAGACGCTAAAGGCCTCCTTGGCTGACCCTGTGGGGCTGGGAGGGGTGCTCTCTGCAATGGAGTTCAGCCCAAGGTCGGGTGTGGGCCAGGGGAGCACTTGTGCAGGGGTGAGGGTTTGCAGGAACCTTCTGGGTCCATCCTCCTGGTCTGGGGACACCCCACCAATCCCCACTCTCTAGTCCCCTGACACTACATATGTCAGGGTCACCGTGGGGCTGGGTTCCTCAGGCCAAGCAGGAGGTCCCAGCCGGCTGGCTTTGTGACCAGGGAAGGCCAATCACCCTTTCTGGGCCTCAGCTGCTTTATCAGTAAGGAGAGGTCAGACTGGCTCATCTGTCTTCCACAGCTTGTCTGGCTCAGGGGCTTGGGTGCCAGCTTAAGAAGACAAACCTGCCCCTTACTCATTCTTTCCCAGTCTGTGGACCTAGGGCAAGGGATTTTCCCTCTGTGTGCCAGTGCCCATACCTGTAAAATGGGCTTCCTTATAGTGCCTGCCTCATGGGTTACGCCAAGTCCTTGCTACGTGGTCCACACCCACTAAGTGGAAATGCAGCACAGTTGGAACACCTGCCTCCTGAGGGGGTCGGTAGGGCAGCCAGGTGTGGGGCCAACTCCTGGCTGCACCAGTGTCTAGCCAGATGGCCTCAGTTTCCATCTCTGGGGAATGGAGAGAGAGGCTGGAGGGCATATGGTGACTCTGTGGAGGTTCTTGGATGATGACGGCATTGTCCAGCCCTCGGGATGGGTGGCTGGGATTTTAAATCAGCCACTTCTCAAACTTCAGTATGCCCAGGAGTCGCTGGGACACCGAGTTAAAATTCAGACTTGGATTCAGCAGATCTGGCTGCATGATCTGCAAGGCCTAGTGCAAAATGGGAACGAGCGGCCCCCTGTTTAAAAATTATTCCCAAGAATTTCAAGACATTGACAGCAGAGCATTAAATCAAGTCCTGGGGCCCTTCTGAGCGTGGATCGTGCCCACGAAGCTGGCCTGAGAGCCTGCATTTCTAATCAACTCCAGACGAGCCTGGTGCTGCTGGCCTTGAGGAGCAGGTTTGGGGGTTCAGTGGCAGCCCCATGAAAACGAAATGCTCAGCTGTTAGGAGACGTGGGTCCTGGACCTCTGCTATGTGAACTTGGACAATGATCTTGGCCCCTCGGGGCCTCAGTATCCCCACCTGAAAGGTGGGAGGGTCAGATGAGATGGCCTCTAAGCCATGTCCCGTCTGGCCCCCTGGTGCCCCATGAAGCCCCCAGCCTGTGGCCTTGAAACCTCTGGCCAGGATCAAATTGCCAGAGTCGCCTGGTCCATGCAGCTCGGCTGGAAATGATATTTAAACAAAGCTCACGTTCCTCCCAAGCCCATCGGTGTCCCGTGTTCCCGAGCCCACCACCATGCCTGCAACTTCCGTGCTAAGCCAATGACTCAGAATAAACAAATGGCAAAATCCTGGCAAGCAAATAAATAAGCCGATCCCCACCGCACTCCACCACACCCCACCTCACTCTGGCGTCTTCTCCGAACAAGCGTCCTGGTGACAGTGTCGAGATGTCAGGGACCCTGCCAGGGAGAAGGGGAAGCCTGGGGGGCTGGGGAGGACAACTGGAATGAAACAGAGGTCAGACCCCCAAGAAGGACTGGCTAACTTTAATCCCAGAATGGAAGTCGGAGAGGATTTTCCCTTTGAAGGCTCCTTGCAGACTTTTGTCATGAAGGCAACAAGCGCTGTACATGGATAAAGTGGCTTTTAGAACTATTAGAAAGTAGGTGTGCTGGGAATGGAGAGGAGGGGGTTGCCCAGGACAGAAAAATTAAAATTCTGCTCCTGCCGAAGGTTTCTGGGCTCCAGCTCGCCGCGTGAGCATCGATCTGTTCCAGCATTTGACTTTCAACCATGACAAAACTGTGGGCAAATTAATTGTTCTCCAGGATATTAAGCATCAGACTCCATTAATCCTTTCTGAGCGAGATGCTTGCTGAATACTAATTGGGAGGGTTCCTGGCTTCCATGGGGTGTTTTTCCTGCCCATAGAGACCCCACCGGATCCTGCCTTTCTCTGTCTCTCCTGGGTGTGGGTGCTAAGGGTTGAGCCCCCTCCCCCTCCCCTCAGGCTACCTTTATTCCCTTTGTGGCCGAGGACAGAGAGGGGACAGGTGGGCTCAACCTGAGCCTCCCCTCCCCCGCCTGGGCATCTTCTTCCAGGGAAGCCGTGGGACTAGTAGCAAGATTGTTTTATGCAAATTCTGATATCTGTATGCAGGCACGGCCGTGAGGATGAACGCAAGAAATAATTACCAAATTATGCACGTTGAGTTGGTTTTCCTGAATCCTAAGCCCTTAAAAGAAAAAGCATAAACACAGCAACAAGAGCATATAAAACAGACAACCCCATGGCCCTGGCCGCCTGAGATGGCTGGGTGGGCTGCTGCTCTGGCTGAGGGTCTCCCTGTGGATGTCAATGGGGGAATGAGTGGAGGGTTCTGGGAAATTCAGGCTGCCCTCAGGTTGCAAGGTGTCTTTGAGCAAGTCACTTCCTGTCTTGGGGCCTCAGTTTCCCCTTCTGCAGAAGGGGAGGAAAGCAAGAGGCCTGACTATGCTGTGTCTTGAAATATGGGTGGAGGTGTAGTCTGGGGGACCCACTGTGCTCAAGGTGGGGCTGATCACACATGCACACCTGGGTTCTGGGGGACAGAGAGGACCCCTAGCATGTTCCCTTACTCTGCAGATTCCCATCTTATTGTCAATGACAACATGCCTGTAATTTCAGTGGGGTTTTAGTGCCATTAGCTTATCTCAGGATGGCATGATATTGTCATCCCATCTCACAGACTACCGCTGGGAGCAGGAGAGGGACCACACCAAAATCATGCATGACCTATGACCTGCAGAAGAGAGCAGGAAGACCAGATAGTGGACCTGTGCTCCCATGCTGGGACGATGCTACCTGCTTCCCACCCCAAGCTGCCTCTCCTGGTCAATTTCTGCTGCTTGCTTCTCTCCCACGTGGAGAGCTCAGCATCTCGTGGAGCAGACTGCACCTCTGCTTCCTACAGTCTCCACTCTACCCAGAGCATCCTGAACACAGAGTTCACCCGGGGTCAGACCCCAATGTAGAGAATCCCAGATCTTAACATGAAGGTAGACTGTGATGCCCTCCACCCCTGTGGTCACCACCATCCTCACCCATCTTGAGGAACTTTGTGCCCTTAGCTACCATGCATGAGCCCAGGGACCTCCCACAGCCACTCCCTGAGGTGGTTCTCTCATGCTCCCTGTTTGCCAGATAAGGAAACGAAGGTTCAGAGAGGTCAAGCCACTTGCCAAAGGTCACGCAGCAAGTCAGTGACAGCGCTGGGATTCAAATCTGCCTCAGACTTCACAGCTCACTAACTATACTACAAATGTAGCTCATGGTCCTCTTTGCCCCGTACTGGGGGTGGGGGGAAGGCATTCCTCACTCCCCACACTCCCTGCTGGCTCCACTACTTCCCATTTCTCCCAAGATGCCTTTTTCCACCACAGTGGGCAGAGAGAAAATCGTGCCAGCCGCTCGCTAACTGAGCGGATATTTATGCCTGTGCAAACACCACACACGCCTTCTGCATGATTTGGAGCTAAATGCAGTGTTACTTAATTAATGCACATGTAACGCTTGAGAATATTACGCCTATTAGGACTCACAGACAATTAACACTCCGGGCGCTGCTGCCATCACGTCCCATAGACTAAAGGCTCGGGGATCCCCACCCTGACCCCCGTGCAGAATCAGTTGTCTAGGGAAGGTCTCTCCCCACCCACGTTCTGGCCACTTTGTGGATTTTTGCATTCGGTTTCTTCCCTTCCCCTTTTATTTATTTAGTTGGTTTTACTTATCGTTTTATTTGTGCCAACCTTACTGCGATATAATTGCCATACATTGCATCAGTTTAAGGTGTACAACACCATGATTTGGCACGTGTACACACTGCGAAAGGATCACCACCGTAAGTGGGGAATGCAACCATTACCTCACATCGTTGAGATTTTTTTCTTGCATTCGTTTCCCCTTTTATTTTTAACTGTTCTGTATTTCATCTCCCAGCTTGGGCAATTTGGAATCACTACATATTAAAACTTAGTACATATAAAACATCACATTATACGTTATATGACATATGAAACATTTCTGTTTTGGAGGTGTCTTGTACATAAAAGTTTCTAAGTGCCATGCTGCCAGGGCTAATGGGCCATCAAATATTCTTAATTTCCTGCTTCCCCACACCTCAAGGGACTGATTTTCTTTCCTGTTTGACTGTTTATAAGAGAGAAAAATAAGTCACCTCTTCCTGGTAGCTCCCGCCTTGATTGCTCTGGCCTTTCAGAGACTTTTCTCCACTGACATCCTCCGGCACTTTAGATATTATAGGCTTCATGAGGGTAGGAACCCCATTCGTCCTCACCCCCTGGAGTACTCAGAGCTGCGGACAAAGGAATTTACAGCTGTGAAATGAGGTCCAGAAAACTCCTTTCACCTGCTCTTGGGGGCAGCAGGGAGGATGGAGCAAGAGGTGGGTGCTGTGCAAACCGACAGCTGAGTTTAATGCAGCATAGTCTCTGTGCATGATCTTTCTGTCTGTCAAATGGGCATGCCAATGCCTCCCTGGAAAGTTGGCCTGAGTGTTAAAGGAGCTGTCATCACATGGAAAGAGCCTAGTCTGGTGCCAAGTCCCGGGGTACATGACCCACGGCCTGGAATATCACTGAACTAGGCATCCCCTACCCATTCCAAAAACATGTGTTGAGCACCTACTTTGAGCAAAGGCTGTGTTGGAGATTAAGACTGACACAGCCCCCTGCCTCAGGTTTTCAGCCTAGTGGGGGTGATGAGCAATAGACCTGTAAACAAACAAATACACGGGTAATCCTGGCTCATGTTATACGTCAGCAAAGAAATAGGTGGATGACAAGGTGGTAATGGGTAAGGTCTGTTTCTTGGGGTGGCCAAGGAGGCCTTCCTGGAGAAGGTGCCTTTGAGCAGCAGCTTGAAGAAAGAGGAGAAGTTGACAGGTAAACAGGAGGATGAACAGCCTCATGAGGTGAGTGCCCTGTCCATAGCCCCGCTGCAAGCTGACAAGACGAGATGGCTGAATGTGAGGCAGGGGAGAAGTGCTGGGGAATTAGTGCCCCCCCCGCCCCCCCCGCCGGGGGAAGCAGCCCTCCCAATGACAGGTGGGTGCTTGGGTATAAATTCCCACCCTCCTTCCCCCTTGGGTGGATGACCCGAGACGTGTTCAGTGCAGCACAGTATCCTCTGTGCAGTCAGCCAGAGGCCCCAGCACACCTGAGCCCAGAGGCCTCCGGTGGAAACCTGCTCATTTATGCAGCCTGCCCCTGTGGCTGTTCCCTCCCGGTCTGGTCTCATTTCCTCAGCTCCCCAGGGTGCTTCCTGGGGCCTGATCCCAGATAAGCTGGCCCTGGTGTACTCACCCCAGGGGCTGCTGCTGCCACCTCCCAAGCAGAGATATCTCAGGTGTCAGGGAGTGGCAGATTGCTCTGGGAAACCCAGCTTGGGGTATGCCTAGAACCCTCCTGGAAGGGACTCCCTCTCAGTGGTCCCTGGGCCCTGCCTGACCAAGCCTGGAGGGGTCTGGAGTGTCCCCAGAGCTACCCGTCAGATCTCTCCCCAGACACTGTTTCCAAAAAGGATTAAATAAATTTGTCATCCAGCGGGAGGGGGAGCCCTGGCTTTCACTGCCCGCTGGCGGGAAATTAAATAATGTTCATTTCTGCCGCTGTGAGCTGGAACAAGGCTGGCCGAGCTGCAGGGCCGGGCCTGGAGGCGGCTGCGATTGGCAGCTCGTGGCAAGCCCTAAATCAGAGAAGCCGATGAAATTTCTAATAGCAGGAGCACGACTGGCATCGGCGTATAAATAAAGTTCCCCTCTTGAAAGGCAGCTTATTCCAGTCTTGCCGCCAAGGATATTAAGCCTGGAGGACTGGCGGCTGCGGCCAGGCTGGATCCAGGCCAGAAGCCAGCTGGGTCCAGGAGGCACAAGTCCTTCCCCAGGGGAGGCCCAGGCTGCCCCCCAGACGGTCCCAGGCCTTGAGTCCCTGGGTGTGCCCAGCCCGGAGCTGGGTAAATGCACATTTGCAACATGAGGGCATTAATTTTCAGGGCTGAGCCCATCATTCCCATTGACCAGATGAGCAAACCAAGGCTCAGAAGCATTAGGTGACCTGCCCAAGGTCACACAGCTGGTAGACGGTCCCTCTGTGTGGGGCACGATTCAGAGCCAGGTCTGATTCTACTCCACAGAGGATCTGGAGCCACTTCCCAGGCTGTTCCTTATAGAGATGAGCCATCCCCAGCCCCTGCTCCCTGGGACCCACAGTCCAGTAGGGATGTGGGGAGACATGTTTCCAAATGACCCCCATGCTCTCTCTGCACGTTGGCTCCAGTCTAGCTGAATGGCAAGCCCATGGACTCTGGAACCCATGGACTGCCTGGCACTGAATCCCGTCTCCACTGTGCTGACTGTGTGGCCTTAGGCAAGTTACCTAACCTCTCTGGGCCTCAGCTTCCTCATCTGTAGAATGAGGATGATAACAGTGCCTGCCTCTTAGAGTTGATGTGAGAATCAAATAACATGATTCATACAGAAAGCGTGTCTGAGGCCTGGCATAAATTCAGCTCGTGCTTTTCATTTCTCATCACCCATCCACCCACCCATCCATCCACTGCTGTGGCCACAGTGCCTGCCGCATCATCGGCGCTCTGTACATATTTAATTTCCTGTAACTAGATGCGCCAGTGTGGTGCCGGGGGCTATGGGCACAGGCAGGGGCAGAGGAAACACGGCAGACGGGTACCTGCTCTCCTGGGTTCCATGGTCTAGAAGGGCTCAAGATGCAGAACAAGTCTTCACAGAAATAACAGTGTCATAATGATAGAGTCATAAAGAGGATGTCAAAGGCTACTGGAGTGAAATTGGAGGCCCCAGAGTCCTCTAGCAGGAGTCACCTTCCCTAGGGCCTGTGGTTGAGGGGAGGGGCCTCCCAGGCTGGGGAACTGTGGGCAGGGGTGGGGGTAGTGGTGGCCAAGGCCAGGAAGCATGGAGGGGCGGCAGGGGTATGTCCTGTGAGCCACTCTGCAGGCCAGGCTCTGAGAGGGCTCGGGGTCCTGCCTGTGCATTTTGCAGATGGGCAAACTGAGGCCTCAAGGTTACCCAGCAGAGAGACAGCAACTGGAGCCTGGATGGGTTGGGATTTGCTGCCTTCCAGCCCAGTTCTCTCTTCATAGTGATGCTGAGGTCCTTGTTTGTGGAGCTGAAGAATGAACTTTTGCAAACACTCAAGATAGGAGAGCAAGTGAGAGGTTTTTATTTAGAGATAAAGCGAGAGAACAGAGCTCCTGGCTCAGGCCAGGAGGGGACAAGAGACCCCCAGCGTGGTGCATGGTCTAGGGGTTTTATAGGCGGTTGAGAGGCAAAGGGCTAGGGATGTACACCTGCTAAGTGGTCCCAAAATGTTTACCTTTGAAGAAACACTAAGTTTCTTATTAGTCTTCCTGGTCATTTACAAGAATTGTACTGCTCTGATTTCCTCCCAGGATAGCAGCTTCCTGGTCTGGGAGCATGTCACTCAAGACTGCCTGCTTTGCTCCCAAGGTGGGTGAGTTATTGTCTGTTTGTTAAAGAATAACATACTTTTTAACAAATTGGGTTTTAAAATGCAATCTAATTTTCAAGATGGCATCCTTCCTGTTTTTACTAGTTGTTTTGGGCTTGCTTGCTACATTGCCCAGGTGGCAAATCATTTGTTTAGGGCTGGAGGAAGAAAAGCAGCACCTGGGTAAAGTCAGAAAAACAAGCTGGGCCCCCCAGCAGGCCAAAGCAAATCCCACAATGGGTTATCTTGTTTTGTTTTTTCTATAGTTCCTCACCCTACTCTAAGCCCGTGGTCCCTGTCTCAATAGGAAGAAGGGTTCTCTCCAGCTGGGAGATGTTCAAGCACCAGCAGAGTGGTGTGTGCTTCTCAGCTTCGAGAATTCTCTCAACAGCCCTGAACAAGGCACAGGGTCCTCTGAACAGAGAAGGCTGGGATGCAGTGGGCTCTCCTACAGCTGTCAGCGGAGGGGCTGGGATTCCAGCAGGAGTGCCCTTGGACTAGCCCATCTGGGGAGAAGACGACCAACACAGGCAGGTGGGCAGCCCCCTGAAGGGACAGCCAGTGGCGAGTCTGTCCTTCAGGTGAAGGGTTGCCCTCTGTCCCTATTGGGCCAAGAGCGTCCCCTCAGGTGTAGTCACCACCCGGGACAGACACCCTGGTCTTTCTTCCCCTCTTTCCTCCTGCCCCATTGTCTCCAGCTTCTGGTTCCATTTCAGAATCTGACTTCACACAGCCCAGCCTTTTTGTGCAAACCGCAAAGCCGTTTTCTTTATAACTTTTTTTTTTCAATCCAAAGTCTCTTGACAGGAAAATCGGTGCTGAGGTTGGAGAAGTTTGTTTCCTTCTCCATGCTAAAGCCATTACAGGGCTGTCCGGACCAAGCCCACGCACGTGTGCACACAGACAGTCCAACTCCCTTCCCTGCACCCTGGAAAAGTGTGTCCAGCTGTCAGCCTGGAGCCGGCTGGCCAGAGGTAATGCAAACCAGGCTGCCTGGGAAGCACATTCTTTAATCGGGGCTCATGTCCGCCCTTCCCTTACCCCACCTCCATCAGGTGCCTGTTCTTTGACTCGGGGTGGGGCTGCTTTGTGGCTGCAAATACAGCCGGGTCCTGGGCCTGGTGGTCCCGGATGGGGGACTCGGGGGCGTCCTGGCTGGCCGAGGCCCCTCTGGGTTGACATGTGCTGTGGAACTAGGGCGGCAGGAGTTGGCCAAGGTGGCTGATGGGTACCCTCCGAAGGTGAGTGTGGGGATGGGGTGTGGGTGGCTGTGACTGAAGGCACAGAGTGGAGGGTGGGGCATCTCAGGAGGCAGAGGGAGGCCAGGGAGAAACGGAGAAAGTAACAGAGATTGAGAGAGAGAACAAAGGCAGAGACACAGGAGAGAGTCAAGGGGAGAAAGGATCAAAGGAGAGAATGGAAAAATTAAAAATAAAGGAGAAAGAGAAACAGAGAAGAGCAAGCCAGGGCCAGAGAAAAGAGAAGTAAAAAAAAGATCCTGAGACTATTTCCCAGAAGTCTAAGCAGAGGGGCTGGAATCCCGGATGAGTTTGATTCTGTTCCCGGCTGTGTGACCTTGGACAAGTTCCTTCCCTGCCCAGACACCCATCCCTGTGTCACCGAAGGAGCGTGCCCGCGTCTCCGGGCTTCTCCAGGAATGCCAAAGAGGAGGAAGATGGGTGGGAGGAATGAGCGGTGTTTGCAAAATAAAGCGCGTTATTTTGTCTCGGGGTGAGCATCTCTCCCGGCCCCTGAAAAGGAAGGGCTTCTCAGCCTCCCAGGAGCACTTCGAAAGTGCTTTTGAGAGAAATTTGATTTCAGTGTTTGCTTTGGTGCTGGTCCTGACATCCAGCAGCCTCCAAGCCCAGTAAGATTGTGTGTATGTGTGGGCGTGTGTGATTCACAGTCAATGTGAGTGACACCCCTGTCCCAAGGCTTCACAGGGCTCGGAGTCCCCCACTGTCCCAGGGGACCGGATTCTGGCCCGGTGAGGGCCTCCCTCTCCAGGCTCTCAAGGCTGCTGGGGACTTTGGTTGGTGCCCGTGACCTGCTGTGGTCCAGCCAGGCCTCTGCCATGTCCCCCGAGGACAGCCCTCAGGACCTAAGAATCCCAGCTGAGGATGTCCTGAGGATGTGGAGGGCAGCAAAACAGGGGAAAAGGGAATCTGAGGTCAAGGTCCAGGCCACCATTCCAGTTCTGAGCACCTTTTCCTTTCTGTGAAATGGGCAAAGCCATACCCCACGGTTTCACTGCGCTTCTGTCCAGATGAATGAAAGGCAAGCTTCTCCACCCCTGGCCTCCTGGGGCCCCTATCACTGCCTGGCCTGCTGCAGGGTCCCCTTGCGGGTGTGTCTCCCACCTCTGGCTGTGAGCCCTGAGAGGGTATGGGCCACCCCAAAATGCAGTGCCCAGGTCGCGGCCGGCACTGATGAATACTAGGGCCTTCCCGCTGTGAGACCTCGCCACTTCAGGATGGAAGTACGTCTGTGTCTACCCTGACCTGGAGACATGGGGCAGGGATTGTCCCAGCCCATCCACTGTCTCTATATGCCCTGTGGACATGCCAGTGTGCCTGGGACCTCAGTGTCTCCTTCTGTAAAATGGGTCTAGGTGAGCCTGCATTGCCCACCTCTCTGGGTGGTAGAAAGAAACGCAGGGAAGGTGGAGCCGTCTGAGGTCAGTGGGGGTTTGTTCTCATCACTTAGAGGAGCACTGGATCAGGAGTCCAGAAGTCGGCGTCTGCCCCCTGACTGGCCAAGAATCAGTGGAGGGCCAGGCTAGTCAGTTTCCCAAGCAGGCCTCAGGTTTCCCATTTATGACTAGCCTGCCTCCTGCCCATCCCTGCCCCCAGCTCCCAGTTGTCCGCTGGCCCCTGACTCTGGTCCCATTGAACCAGCTGTCTTTAATGTCCTTATCTCCTCCCACTGTTCAGCAGACTTGTCTCTGCCTCTTGCCCCCCAATGCACCCCCATTCATCCCTTGGCAGAGGTCGTCGACGGGGGAGGGGCCTCCGCAGCCCGCCTGGTGGAGCATTATCTGTAATCTAATGCTGGCCTGGGGACAAGGGGTCAGGGGCACTGCTGGAATGAAACAGGAGTCGGGGTAGACGGGGCAGGGGGAGGGGGACCCTGTTGGAGTAGAAGGGAAGACCAGCCGTGGTGGGAGGGTCTGCGGCCGCTCCTTCTGTGCTCTCTGAAGATCCCTTGGGGGCGCACCTCCCATGCCGTGCCCCAAATCAATGTCTGGACCCACGGGTCCTCTTGAAGCTTCATTTTCTCCTCTGCACAGTGGTGTCAGGGAAGGATCTAAGGAGGCCCTGTACTGCTTGCTGGGCTGTGGGGTCCTTCTTGCTTTCCACTGGCAACTCAGGCGACAGGGGAGCTTACTGAGGCTCCGACCGCTGAAGTCCTGGCCAGCAAGAGGGAAAGCTGAGACTGAAAGCCAGTCCTGTGTGTTCCCAGGAGCCCTCTGCTTTCGGCAGCAGACTGGTGGAAGTCCCACGTTGAAGTCCCCTGCCAAGCTTTCTCACAGTTCCGGAGAGAGGGTGAATTATTTCCCACTCACAGAGAAGGGGCTGTCTTCTGGACTGCTGCACCTCTAAGCAGCTTGCAACTGTCTGAAGAAGTCATGTATGGAATTTTATAGACATTACCAACATGAAGGGCATGGAAGGGCATCTGTGGCAGTGGGACCGGCAGAGGCAAAGGCACAGAGTCATGAAACAAGGTGGTGTTTGCAGAGAAGGGCGTGGTACTTCTGTGTACTGGAGTGAAGGATGCTTGGTAGAGTACATTAAGAATTTGTGTCTGGGGAGGCGAGCCAGGCTGGAGTGTGTTTCTGGCTGTTGGTGATGCTTTTAAGCAGATTTCCTTTTAGAAAGTTCTTCCTGGGGATTGGGCAGATACGCAATTGGCAGGGACGGATGTGGATTAGGGAGACAAGTTCAGAGATGAGTGGCTGTGGGAATTATCTAAGTGTGAGAGCCAGGTGTTCTGGTGAGACAATTCCAAGCCCGGGGACGTTAGGAGCACAGTTTATGGCATGGCACCCCTAGATGGGGAGGGTGATGGGCGCGGAGAAGTTGAGGGTAATGCCCGGATTTCTGTGTTAGGCCACTGGGTGGAATGTTGGGACACTCAATAAAATGGGGCTTCAGAGGGCAGTTGGGGACAAAAACATGAGTTTAGCTGGGCCCATGTCAAGTCTGACAGTTATCAAGGGCCACAAGAATGCTGTGTAACAAAACAGCCACTAAAGCTCAGTGGGTTTCAGCGATCAGCATTTATTCTGTTCCCGTGTCCATGGGGTTCAGCTGCTCTGGGCTGGGCTTGGCTTATCACAGCTGGACTCGCTCAGTGTTCTAGAGGGGGCTGCCTGCTGGCTGATCCAGCCGGGCTTCACCTGGCATGACAGGGAAACGTGTTCACTTCCACACATCCCACTCTCCAGCAGGCTGGGTGAGTGTGTCCACATGGCCTTGGCAAAGGTGCAAAATCAAGGGCAGGCCCAGTCCTCCTTTGCCATCCTGTGGGAGCAGGAACTCAGAGCTCAAAGGGCTGATGGAGACCTCGCCTGGCCTGCCCATAATAGGTGCCCAACAAAACACCGGTGGAAGGAACACAGACAGGCAGGCTGGGGGATTTACCCACTGTGGGTCAGCAGTTAAACTCTGGTGCCAGTGTGCATTGTGGGAGGCTATGGCCCACTGAGAAAATGCCCACCCCACAGGCCCAGCTGTGAACAAAAATGGTGGCACATTTTCAGAACAGAATGGCATGTGACCTGAATGAGCTCGTTAGTTGTCTCCCAGGTTCCAGACCCTTCTGGTACATCTCATTCTATCCTGCCAATGGTCCCAGGAGGATGGGGACACTGTCCCCTATGTTACAGACAGAAAGCCTGGAGGTACAGCAAAGTCCCTGGTCTCAGGGCTGGTAAAATGGCAGAGCCTGGAGTCCAGTCCAACACGCCCAAACCGTGGCTTGTCCCACGGCAGCCCCGAGCCCCGGCCCCACGCTGGGTGGTTTCCATCCTTTGTCATGCAGCATGAAATCCATGGGTCGGCTGACGAATGTTTAGTCAGGCTTTGTGCCTGGGTGACGACCCCCCACAGAGCCATGCAGCCCTCCCCCTTCAGCCAACACTTATCCCCTTGCAGGGTTTTCTTTTTAAAGCAAGAAACAGCAGGAAAATCTCTCTCCCGCTGCTTCTTGTATTTCCTTTATAGTTTCCTTTGTTCTATATTTAATTTTTGTTTTAAACCCGGTTGAAGAGAGATGGGCGAATCACCGATGGTTATTGATTTATTATTTACAGAGAATCATACATTGCTTTAAACCCATCTTCTGTCCCTTTCCTCTTCTGCATTGTTGAAGGACAGCCCAAGGAAATCGTCTGAGGCATCAGAGGCCCTTGGCAACGATTCTGTTTAGTTCTCCATTGCAACCTGTTGGAATAAAGCTAGATTCGCTTTTGGGGGTGTGGCGACTGCAGCTTTTCTCACAAGGGCAGAGACAGGCCCCTGAGCCTAGGCTGAGGGAGTGGATGAGCCTGGTTCAACTGCCCCTTGGTGATGTGATGTGGCCCTTAGGTGACGCTGGAGGGTGTCACAAGGCTGCCTCTTAGCCCCGTGGCTAAATGCCCCCCAACCTCTGTGCTTTCTGGTTACTCTGGCTTCCTCCCCCCCGACTACAGATGGACCCCAAAGCTTACTTTGAGGAGCAGCTCCCTGTGACACCTCTACAATGCTCACTGCAAAATAGCCGCCGTCTTCTGAAATAATAATGATTCCTCATTCCTAAGAGCTGGCCTTTATTGAGGAGTGCTCTGCTGCGAACAGATGCCAAGTGCTTTATAGGAAGGATCGTATTTGGACCGAGTGCCATGAGGCAGGTTCTGCGGTGACTCCCATTTCACAGGTGAAGACACTGAGGCCAAGTAGAGGGGAGGAACTCGCCCAAGGAAGTGGCGAAGCCAAACTGGAACCTGCAGCTGGCTCGAAAGCCCGAACGCTTATCTGGGAACCCATCCTGTGTCCTCTGAGGACTGGATCAGGAAGGGAGGGACCCCCAAGGGATGTAGATTGCACTCTACACGGGTCCAGTACCTGGACGGTGGGTGGAGGGGCCGGGAGGGCTTTCTGCCCATTCCCTCCCAGTGCGGTTGGTCGGCCGTTGCACCTCATGGATTGGGAATGAGCCGTCTAGCTAAGCCCTTCCAGAGTTTCTGACCCACGGTACCGTAGCAAGATAAACATGGCCTTTCTAACCGCTGAGCCTTGGGGCATTTGATCGACATCACACAAGGATAGCTGGAACAGAGAGTATCGTCACTGCCACTAGGAGGTCAGACGAAAGCTGAGAGTGGGAGGGACTCTCTGGGTCCCACCAGGGGAATCAGAACCCAGGACAGCCTGGCTCCCAAAGCCATGTTTCAGTTCCTCTATGCATGTGCAATTTATTCACAT
Organism: Smutsia gigantea; assembly: GCA_032199065.1. Classification (NCBI taxonomy): domain Eukaryota; kingdom Metazoa; phylum Chordata; class Mammalia; order Pholidota; family Manidae; genus Smutsia; species Smutsia gigantea. The sequence continues at coordinate 17,780 of JAVSCE010001935.1, forward strand.
TGATTATCACAGAATCATCAGAAAATCAAGAGAAGTCCGAACAGAAGGGAGGGGTCAGTCTTTGTCAACACCCTCAGCCATCAGCAGTGACCAGTAGCCTGTTGCAGGGGGCGCCTCCCACGACTCTTTCCCTGGCAAGGCACCGAGTGACTTACTGAAATACGGAGATACTGCAGATGTTCATACCGATTGAAATGAATGTCAGAGCCCTCAGGCCCAATCTCTCATTAGATGACTTTAATTGCTTCGGTTAGCCAAAAGGATACCACCGCAGGGATGAGCAGGGGTGGGAGAGGAGCGTCAGGCCTGGAATTCAGCCATTGCTATGCATCGAATTGTGTCTCCCCCAGAATTCATGTGCTGAAGCCGGGACCCCCTTTGTGAGGGCCTGACTGTGCCGGCACCCTGCTCTTGGGCTTCTCAACCTCTGGAACTGTGAGAAACAAACGTCAGGTGTCTAAGCTGCCTAGTCTGTTGTGTCCTGTTATGGCAACCAAGCAGATCAAGGCACTGGCCGAGCAGCCGCATATGCCCTTAGGGTCTCTGTGCTCTAACCTTTTATTAAGTGCATTTCACCAGGAGAAGCTAGGAAGTGAAGTTTCCCTATGTCTGTTAGGAGTCGTTGGTTGTAAAAAAGCAGAAAACCCAGCTCAAAGTGGCTTAAACCAAAACAGGAGATTCAGTGGCTTCCAGAGCTGTAAAGCCCCTTGGTGCAGATGGGCTTCAGGTACAGGCTGATCCAGAGGCTCCCTTCTTGGTGGTAGGTGCAACCTCATTGTGCCTCATATCCTCACTCTGCACCATATAAAAGGCAATATATGACCCTCTGGTTACCCACACTTAAGAAAGAAAAATCTTATCCCAAGCCTCGGCACAATCTCCTTTTATGCCATGGGCTAGATGGGGTCCTGTGACTTTCTCTGTTCCAATCTCTGCATTTGGCAGAATGGAAAGAGTTAATAGATTTATCCTAATCAGACCCCATCCTTGAAGTGAAGGATGGAGCCAGTCCCCCCTAAACCCACAGAGCTGAGAATGGAGTAGAGGAGGATGGGAAGTGTCTCCTCAGAGGAAATCTCCTAGTGCTGTTGGTGGGACAAAGACGTACAAGTAGATACAGGGAGAGCAGTTAGCACAGACCCACTGCAGTCCCCAGGGAAGCTCCTGACACTGGCACTGCTCTGTTCAGGAGGCCTGAGGGCCCAGCCTTTCCCGGCCCCATGCCCTTCACCTAGCATTCAGGGATCCCTTGTTACGGACCTCCAACTCTTCCTACTGTCACTTCCTACCCTGCTCTTGCCTTTCCTGCCATCTCCCTCCAAATGCCCCCAACAGGCCCACATTCCTCTTCTCAGGGGACACCTTTTATTCGCCACCTCCCCCTTTCATTGCCTCTGTCCTTGGCCTTTGCAATTAGCTTTTCTCATGAATTCCTCCTTTACAAAATCTTCCACTCCTCCATACCCTGCTCAGACACCACCTCCTCCTTGAGGTGCTCATGGAGAGATGTGTTCTCCAGGGCTCTACAAACACAATCTTCATCCAAGAACATGGCCCTCAGAAGGCCAGAAGCTTGTCCATTGGGTTCACTGCCTTGTCCCATGCCCAGGACGACATCTGGCACAGGAGATGTGCTCGGTAGAATTGGGTGAATCAGTGCATAAATCCCTTTCCCTGCTGCACCATTGGCTTCAGGAGGTCAGAAAGTATTTGGACAAGGAAAAGAGCATAGATGCTGGAATGGACAGACTGGGGTTGGAACCTTGGCCCCCCATCTATTAGCTATGGGACGCTGAGGAGAATACTCTCTTCAGACCATTTCTTCTATATCAGCAAAATGGTGACAATTATACTTCCCTGGATGATTGCGAAATACCTGGTCCACCCTGGCACATCACTGATACACACTAGGAAAAGAGCCCATAGGCCAAGGGTGCCTTACCCAGAACAATGAGGGAAGTTTTCAACACAGGATCTGTGTCTCTTAGAACTGACAAGGCCATGGGTCCCCCTTGCTGAGATTGGTCTGCGCATGTGCTGAAGAAAACAGTGCTGAATATGGTAATTACAGGCAGCCAATCAGTTAGCCTGTGTTCAGGAATCTGATCATAGCAGTCAATCAGTGATTGCCAATCTGCATGTTGATTCGGTTTCATTAATTATGCATCATGCAGCATTAATTCCCATCATATGCATGTGTGTGTGCTGCACAGCAAGGCTTCGGGTCCTGTCTGGAGGAGGACGCTTAAGGAAGCAACTAGAATGGTGTGTGTGTGGTGGGGGGACGACACCCTTCACATGGTGGCAGCCAGTTGGCATCAAGCCAGATTGAGTTCTGCCTTTGCATTGGCCCCAGAGGGTGGGCCTGGTCTGCTTCTTTATTTCAATCTGGGGTTGTGCGCTGACGGGTGGCAGGACTGATCCAGCCTGCACATGTGTTTTATTTGGTCCAATGATATGGAAAAACAAAAATGGATATAATGTATTTAGTCTGGGCATTCCATTTTGCCACAGTCCCTGCCCCTCCTTACTGCCACAAACATCTATTTCACTCCCTGTTTCCTGCCGGGCCCCCATGGGCATTTGAATTGGCAACCCATATGGATCAAGGTTTCCTCGGCCTTTTAAAAATTATTGTCCCTCTAAAGGGGCCATTTTAGATATTTTTCCCTACATGTCTCTACTCCCATCCCTACCTCCCAGTGAAATCTTAATACCGCAAATATATTGGGTATCTGTTTATGTGTTGTATTTGTATTTGTAAGATGTTTTTGCCCCACAAGGAGCAAACTTCACCACTTTTGAGAGTACATGAGCTAGGTCATAAGGTCTCTGCCCGCCCCTGGCGGTTCCCAGAGTTGGGATAGGAATGGAGTTGGCAGGGAAGTGAGTTGATCTGTTTAATCATTTCTCTTTCATATTCCGCTGGAGGAATGCTTCATATGGACCCCATGACTCTCCTTCCTTTCCCCTAAACTAGCTCTAGGGGGTCCAGCTTCCATTCATGCCATCATACTGTTTCAACAATTCCCCTGACACCCTGCCAAGGATTGCCCAAATCCTAAGATCCAGGTCAAATGTCCCTTTCCTCCAGAATCTTTCTGGCCAATTAAAGCAACCGTACATGAGTATTGTACTATCAGAGGGGGAAGCCTCTTAGGAAGTCACAATTTCTCAACTTGCGTTTTGCACACGAGCAAATGAGAGAGCTCAAGGGACTTACTTTTAAGCCTGCACATCAAGTTAGGAAGAGGTAAAGACTCTGACTAGATTTTAAGGCCAGTACTTTCCATCCTATTTGCTCCCTAAGAGATTTATTCACCCTTGCGGCATCTGGGCTTGACCCAGAGGCATTGCTTGTGAACAGTCACAATGTACATCAGCACATTAAGACATCCAAGGCTCTGATAAGTCCTGCAGGAAAACAAGCAATTTTGGTTTTGTGTGATGCAGTTTTTCTTGAACTTGCGTTTGACCACAGAGCCTGTTGGTGACTACAAACCTTACTATGTGCCATTCACTCGGGCACCAAAAGATCAGATCATTTATAGTCTTAAAATAGTCCTTAACTGGAAATGACCCCAAAGCCATCAATGGTAAAATAGATAAAGAAACTCGGATATGTTCACACAGTGGAAAGTTACACTGCAGTGAGAATGAACGAGCAGCTATAGCTCCTCATGGCCGTGTGGATAAATTCCACAATATGATGTTGAAGGGAAGAGGTCAGACACAAAATTATAATAGCGTGATGACTATTATTACTCTCGTTATTCCATTTATATAAAATCTGGGAAAGACAAAAGTAAACTGTATTGTTTTCAGGTCTAACAAAACCCAAGGAAATGAATGATTGCCCAAATCAGGGGAGTAATGCTGCCATAGGAGAGTAATGCAATGTCCTGGGGCGGGTGCAGGGAGGGGTGTAGAGTGGGGCCAGCAGGCACTTCCAGGGGGTCTGTGTCTTTCTGCTGGTTACCTAGGTGTTTGCTTAATAACTAGTTATTACATTGTGCAAAACTGTATGTTTTCTGCACTTTGCTGTTAATGTTAGATCACATTTGAGAGATAAAAAAAGAGGGTGCCGGCTTCGTCGCAGAGAATGGTCTCTGGTGGTGGGACTGGAGGCCGGGAGGCCAGGAAGAGGCTGCTGCAGCCACCTAGGCCTGCGCGGGGTGGGGTCATGGTCCACAGTGGGGGTCCCTGGGATGGAGAGAAGGAGAAGGATTCCAGAGGCACTTAGCAGATAATCTTGCAACCTCTGATGTGCGGGGGTCCTGGCTTTTAACCACACCCTATGGGGCTTTTCCCCATAGTCCATGGTCACAAGAAGCAGGAGGCCAGACAGGCCTCACTGACAGTGCCTGGCAGGGAGGAGAGGATGTAGGGAGCGCTGGAGAACCCCATGGAAAGGCAGCCAGGAAAAGAGACAGGGGAATTGAGTGCAAAGAGAGAGTGGTGAAGAGGCCGTCCTTCAAAGCTGTCAGCATGGGGCCCCAGACGCCCAGCATTCCATCAGACGTTTCTTGGGGCTTGGGAGCATTTTACTGGCCAAGGTGTACAGGTGGGTGGAGGGCTGGTTGAGATGACCTGTGCAGATGTGGTCAGAGTGGGGGGCAGTGATCCATGGGGGGACCTCACTCAGCCCCCAGACCCCTACCCAGCCCTTATTTTCTAGCGCCTTCTCTCCTGCCTCCCGGGGATGGCCACAGTGTTTTCTGTCTGGCAGGCCATGCCTGGCCTTGCTCGGGAACACAGGCCCCTTCAGAGGCGCCCCCCAAGCCGGCTGAGCCGGCCGAGCTCTGACCAACTCTTGAGGGAAGCGGGCGTCACAGCCCCAGCTGTGTAAATGTTTTTGGTTTTCCTGCTGAGGCTGGGGGTTGAGTCTGTGCCAAGACAAGCCTCGCATGAGTTTTCTTTGGCAAGGCGGCCGGCTTAGGAATGTCAGGCGAACTTTCCAAATGGGATGGTTGTCGGTGGGACCTGGGGCTGAGAGCTGAGCCCTGGGTACACTCTGCCATCATCCAATTACTGTGTCCCCACTTAGAGTCAGGAAGCTGCAGCCCAGCCTTGTCAGATGGGAGCCATTTTCTCTGCTTGCCCTCCTCCTTCCTGGGGCGAGGGCGAATCAGGAGGCTCTCGAGGGGGCATGGGTGGGAGGGTGGCTTTCGGCATCCACAGGGTGATGGAGCTTTGCGGGGGGCTGTGTGAACACTGTTCTGGGCCCAGTCTATGAAGCTGGGGGAAGAGCCCCATATAACTGCTGTGAGGGGTGTGTTTTTCTTTTGTTGAATTCCATTTGGTTAACGGTGACTTGGGCCTTTCCTGGTGGATATCATGGAAGAGAAGATCTAGAACAGTTTCCAAATGTAAAATTCTCCAGTGGCAGGTGAACTACCCAAATGAGTGAAACCTGGCCAAGAGTGAGGCAGGAGGGAGGGGTGGGGACTGTGGGAGACTGGGGAGATCATTTCTCATCTAAAGAGGTGTAGACATCTCAGCTCCGGTAGACCCTGGCTCTGGTTGAATGTGATTCTGATGTGGCCCACACTTCTGAAGTTTTAAGAAGGACCCCAAATCTGTATTTTATGTGAAACCTCCCAATCTTGCAACATTAGCAACTAAGTCAATTTTTAACAAATTGACACAGTGTTATGTTAGCCAAACAGAACACATCTGGGAGCCGGATGAGGCCGCTAGACCATGCATGTGTGACCTCTTGCCTCTAGTTTCCTGACTCAAGACCGCTAGCTCACTGGACAGATGGAAATAACAATGTCATCCACAACCATGCAATAACACAAACCCAGTGGTCCAGACTGACCCAGGCCTCATGCTGAGCACTTTATATTCTGAGCTTCATTTAATTCCCACATCAGCCGATGCGCGGATGATGTCATGTCCCCTTTACAGGTGGGAAAATGAAAGTCTCAGAGAAAGGATGCAACCTGGCCAGGGTCATCAGGTTAGTAACTGGCAGAGCAAGGTCTGATCCCAGGTCTGTCTGATTCCCAGCTCTGGGCCAAAGTCCAGGGATTTGCTTTTTTGTTGTCGTTTAATTATTTCATTCATATGTGCGACTAACATTTATTCAGCTCCTGTGATGTGCCAGGCACTGGGCTAAGTGACTTGCAAGGATTAAATGAGGGAATAGATTCAATATATTGGGAATTTGTTAAATGGGAGTATATTAAATGAGGGAATTTGTTCTCTGCAGTGCAGAGAACATACAGTAGGTGTTCAGCTTGCTGGTTCCTATTACTACCGTAGGTCCTACACAGGCCATTGTGAGCAGTGAGGTAGGAAGGAGGTTGTAAAAATATGAGTAATGTCTAGCCTCTTCTTTTGATGACACCCAGCCTCGTGGGTCTCGCAGATGCCTCCTCTGACTGTCTCCATGACCTTGGGATTGACGCTGGGGTTGACTTTCCCCTCTCCTATCTGTGAAATGGGTAACAGGGTGGCTCAGACCAGAGTCACTGGGCAAAGCAGCTCAGCTCCCTGCAGCAAAGCTCTGGAGGGTGACCACTAGGAGGAGGCCTTGAGCATCTTGGTTCCCCTAGGGGCACAGTGATGCTCGAGAAGGTGCCCAGCCAATTCAGGGGGCTTACGGGCTGGGGAAAAGCTAGCCAGCCCCCAAGTCCTGGGAAGGAGAAGTCAGGGTACATGGGTGGCACCAGCTGAGGCCCTGAGCCCTTCTCTGGGGAGGGGGTCAGAGAAGTTTGGACAGAGGTCTCCAGATCAATCTGACATTTACGGTTTCCAAGCCCTTTACAGGCTGCAAAGCTGGATTTATAGTTTTTGGGAATCCAGCTGTCCCCTGCTCTCAAGCACCAGCTGGCTCCCCATGGCCCCTCACATTGCCCCTAGTGAGCCCTGCACACAATGAGTCGTGTGAATACGTGAACAGCACACGGGGCAGGCAGCCTCGGCCTGGGCCAGTTCTTACCGATCCACTGCCGCCGCTCCTTGCGAGAGGCAGTTTGGACAAGGCCGGTTGGGGAGAGTACAGAACTTGACATTCCACCAGAATTCCAGGGGCATCCAGGAGCCGGGGATGCCTAGGAAAGATACAAGGCAAAGCCCCGTTTTGTGACAGGAATCCCTGCTAGGAGAGTATCTCCATCAGTGTGGGCTGTTAGAACAAAAATACCATAGGATGGGTGGATTATCAACAGAAATTTATTTCTCACAGTTCTAGAGGCTGGAAATCTGACATCAGGATACCAGCATGGTCCAGGTCTGCTGAGAACCCTCTTCCGTTGCGGGCTACGAACTTCAACCTGTAACCTCACATGGCAGAGACGTAAGAGGGGAAGTGAGCTCTCTCCTGTCTCTTATAAGAACACCAATCCCATTCACAAGGACTCTACCCTCATGGCCTCATCTGATCCTGTTTACCTCCCAATGGCCCCACCTCCTAACACCATCACACTTGGGGGGGGTAGGGTTGCATCATATGAATTTTGGGGGGACACCAACATTTAGTCCATTACAAAGAGTGAGCTCACCTCTGGGTGAGCACCTGTGGTGAACACTAATTGTGGCGATGATAACCACAGTAACTTGGGTTTCTTGAGGGCTTATTATGTGCTGAACACAATGGAACATCATGGTATCCTTACACTTTCTCTATTATTCCTTTTCTACAAGGAGAAACTGAGGCTCAGAGAAAAGTCAGGGAGGAAATGAATGGTGAAGCAAGAACTTGGCCCTGAGCCCAGACACCGCTTTTACAAGCACATCCTATTTACCCATGACCTTGACAGAGCACATATCATTGTCACCCCCTCTTCAACAGGTGGGAGAAGGGTCCCCAGCAAAGCCCATCCACGGCTCCCAGCATTTTGGAGTGGCCCCCAAACTCAGGCCCTCTCTCCACAGCCCCACCTCCCTGCCACGGCATGTTCAACCAGTGGCTCACACCCACCTATTAGATGCAGTTAAAACCCGATCAGGCATGACCTCCCCACCCAGGAGGGCTTGTGGGGAGGGTTCCCAGCAGCCCCTGGGCTGAGGGTATACAGCCCCTCAGGGCATGCAGTGTGCCCCAGAGGCCGTTCCAGAGCCCAGGCCCAGCCAGCCTCCAGTGGTGGGTGATATGGGATTGGAACACATGTAATGAGCTGGGAGCGAACTGACAGGTATGCTAATTTCATTATTCATGTACATAATTACAATCTAGAAGTTGGCAGCTTTCTAGGTAATGACAGGAGGGAAGGGGAAATTTACCTAACTTCTGTAATATATGTATGGTATTATTTAACTCTTAAATTAAGATCAGGGACCTAATTCATTCCACAAGGCCGGTGGATGCGAGATAGTGATGCAGAGCTTTACCATATCTCTCTGCTGGGTAATCTTTCCTTCCTTCAACAATACCTGCCATGTGCCAGGCCTTGTGCCAGTTTGGGGGTTACTATGGCAATGGAAATTCAGCCCCTGCCCTCACATCTCATGGTCCAGGGCATAAGTAAGTAAAGCAACAATTTGACAGCAAAGCAGGACAGAGGCAAGATGGAGGGAGAGCAGGCAGCGGGGTCAAGGGAGGGGAGCACAGAGGAAGCTGCCTACTTAACCCTGGGGAGGTAGAGAGGGAGTCAGAGAGGGCTTCCTGGAGGAGGAGTCATCTGTGCCGGTCTTGAAAGGCAATGAAAAAGAGCTGTTCATGTTAAGAAGAAAGGGAAGGCTTTGGAGATGGGTGGGGGAGGGAACAGCTTGTGCAAAGGCCAAAAGGTGAGGAGACCTGTGAAATTTTTGAGGATTCAGGGCTGGGAAAATGAGAGGCAAGGATGGCAGGTAGCTCTGAGAATAGGTCTCTCCGGATTCAAACCGTAAAATTAGCTGTGCTTGGCCTCACTGGTACCGCAGCTTGCTGGACACTTGCCCTCAACCCCTCCCCGCCACTGATAAGGCCTGGGGACCAGCCATGGGGGAGGGCTCTCCGAGGCCCATTTGGTGCCTGTTGGCCGTTGGCAGGGCACCCAGCTGGGGGAAGCAGGACTCAGACAGGGAGCAGCCCTACAAGGGGAGCCTGCAACCCTCTGAACCGGGAGTGGTCATGGTCCAGGAGTAGGGCTCCTGCAGTCCCCAGCAGCCTGTGAACAAAGTCAGCTTTGGGCTTTCACCCAGCTGGATGTCGGGGCTTTGCAAGGGGGTCCGGTCCTGCTGAGGATGTGAAATTCTTGATTAGGGCAGCCGTGGCCTGCCCCCTCCCCGATGTTTCTCTTCCGGCCCCCTCCCCACACTCCAGGGAGAGCGAGCAGCTGCAGGAACACAGGGCAGGGAGGCCGCTGAGATGCGAGAGGCCTCTGTCCGGTGGCCCGACACCCCACGCCTGTGCCCCAGGGACGCTTTCCCGGGAGAACACGTGTGTGCACCGCACTTGTGAAAGTGCTGTGTCGGCTGCAGGTGGGGGAGGGTTCCTGCAGGCGTGTGCTTGTATTTGGCATGTCAACATGCTGGGTGTGCAGCTGCGTGTATGGAACAAGTGTTAAGATGTGGGTATATGGACTGTGTGGGCACACGAGTGTGAAAATGTGAATGACCGGGAGTATGTGTGCATGTGGGTGTGTACATAAGCAAATGGGCAATGGTGTGGATACTCACGTGAGAACATGTGTCAGTGTGGCATGTATGTGCATGCACGATCATGTTGGCACATGTGCATAAGGAATGGACACGTGTGATTGTGTCTGTGTGTGCATGCATGTGTGATTGTGTTGGCCCATGTGTGGAAGGTGTGGTTGTGTGTGCATACCTGCGTGTGATTGTTTTCCATGTGTGTGTAAAATATGGGTTCATGTGTGCACATGGGTGATATCGTGTTGGCCTGTGTCTGTGTGAATGCATTCTTAACGGGTTGTGTGTGTGTGTGCATGTGTGTGCATGTGTGTGTGGAGTGCGCCACAGGGGAGGGGCCTGCTTCGTAATGTTATAGCAGGTGATGGTCCAAATCAGGCCTCGGCTCTTCCCAAGCCCCCAAGTGACCACCATGTGGAATGTCCCCACCTCCTGGGGTGCCCCTGTCTGACCACCCAGCATCTCCAGTGGCCCCAGTCCCTCCCTCCGACTAGTCCGAGTGCCTGTGTTCTTCAGAGGGAACAGTTTGTTTTCCCTTTAAGTCCATCCTTCTAATTGTTTGCATGTAGTTCCCTTGATTTGCGGTTTGAAATCTGTCCACACCCCACTGGGCTCTCCTTCCCAGCCTAGCTGGGCCCTGGGAACACAGACGGAGCGCCTGTGCAGCGGCCGAGGGGACCAGGCTGGGTGAGGACTGGGGATGCCCCGGGCACCTGAAAGGTCAGTGACACCCCTCCAGTCCCCGAGCGCTCCCGAGTCTGCGTGAAAGCTAATACTTGTATATTTTATGTCACATGAGGGGACCCTGGGATTTATTATGTCCATGGATTAGACAACTTGCTTGAAGCTCAGAAAGTTGGGCAGCTGGCAGAGCAACTGGGAGCCCCGGATGGGAACCTACACCCGACTTCCGAATCCACGCCCCGCCCTGCCTACACACTGCCTCACGGACCTACGGACCTTCCTGACTAGCCTTTCCCCACCAAACCTTCGCCTTCAGGAAAGGGGGGAAATGAACAAATGGCTGCGAGGAGAGATTCGGGATGAGTTTGCGGGTCTCCAGGTTAACCTGGAGACCAAAGGAAATTTATATGACCCCACTTTCTGCATCTCTCTGGATCCCTCATCAAGCCAGTAATGTATTCCCTCTTCTTGCTAACACTCTTTTTAAAATGTTAATAGACTGTAAATTACTTTTCTTTTTATACTTCTTAAAATAAGCGTTTCCTCTTGTAGATGGCAAGACATCGCAGGAGTTACGGGCTTGGTTTTATTACTGTCGAGATGAGACGGACTGGAGAGAGCTCATACAGCTTTTATAGGAACTATTTTATTTATAAGAATTTTCCTAATGTCAGATGGATGTGACATGCCTCGTTTCTTTCTGCCCAGCCTTGAGAGAGAAGGGGAATTAGCATGGCTGGGGCCTGTATCACATTCTTTGCTTTGGAAACTCTGCAGAAGCAACCCATTCTTTAGTAGCCCTAAAATAATAGTCTTCCAGTTTTGACTTGCACACTTCTGGTGATGGGGAACTCACTTCCTACCAAGACAGCCAGGCTTCAATGAGAGTTCCAACTCCTTTCCCACACTAACGTCCGCTTACTGGTCCTAACTCTGCTCTCTGGACCTAGAGAGGGAATCTCCCCACACAACAGCTTAGGAGCCTCCAGGGATTCAAGGCAGTCACCTCACCCCATTCTGGGGCTTCTTTTCTTTGCCTGAAATAGCATCGTGCTTTTATGTTTCTCCATCACTTGCTCACCTCGCTCATCCTCCAAAATGTATTCAGAAATCTTTTCTCCAAGATCAGAAGAACGATAGCTTCTCTTAGTTACCAAGACCATTATGTCCCACTACTCTTCGTGGAAAATCCCAATGTATAACGATTTCATGTACAAATGAATTTTGGAAATGCTGGGCGAAGGAAATAGAAGAAAGCTTCTTTGCAGCAGGACTTATCAGAGCCTTTATACGACGCCTGCACACTGACTTTTGAAAGAGGGGTTTGGTAGGCAGCATTTTACAAACACAAGTGATTGGATCCATGGGTTTTCAAAGGGCATCCCAGAGGGCATGTGTGCTCAACATCGTTTGGAAGTGCTGTTTTAGCACAGCTCAGTGGGGGTGGATGTCTAACAAAGGGGTAATGCCCAGGAGATCATAGAAAACCAGCATTTGGGTCTGTCAGGCAGTCTCCCCCTGTGGCTTCTGTTTATTGTGGGCGTCTCAAAATGGCACTTGCGGAGTCTGACAAGGACACATCCGTACCAGATTCTCAGCATGCTGGGGTGCACTTGGCATCCTCATCCAGGCCCAGTTTCCACAGTGTGTGCAATGAAAAAGGGAATCTGATAGCCTTTCAAGGTTTCCTCTAGCCCTGATCTGCTGCAAAGCTGTGGTTTGGGGTGGTTGGGTTGGGCTTAGGGGATACGCATGCTAGAAAGGGAACCCAGCTCTGCTATGTATTGCTTATGGGACCTGGGCGATGACTTCACCTCTCAGACCTTCAAACCCCTCATCTAAGACCTGTGATTCATCTCAGTGCCTTCCTCACGAGGCAGATGGAGCCCAAGGCCTGGCCCAGAGGAAATGCTCAAGAAATGCCAGTGGCTCATTCACAACTTTAGAAGATCTCACACACTGCCATCTCTTCCTGAACATCCTCGTTCCAGCCAGGCTGAACTTCCTGCACAGCCTTGAAAATGTGCCAAGCCTGACCCTGCCTCAGGTCCTTTGCACACACGGCCACTGCTGCCTGGAACACTTTTTCAGGCTGTATCCTCCTGGTGTGTGGGAGATGCTCAACGGACGATGCCTGCACTGTTGTGGGATGAAGGTCCTTATGTGTCTTCCCCTCCCTGAGGCCACCTGCTCATGCCCACAGCCTAGCAAGGCCTGAAATCTGCCCTTGTCCTGCCTTGAGGGAACAAGCAGCCCCTCCCAGACGTCCACTCCCAAATCCCCGTTTTAACAGCTCCTTGCAGTCCCTGGGGCATTGAGGATGTCCGCTGCGGGGTTGCCAATTATATACCAACCAGCACGGCCCCTGGTTGAGGTCACTTCTGCAAAGTGTTGGCAATGTGATCAGGGCAGACACTGTCCCCTTTCCCAGCTGACTATGCTGGCCACCAACTTAATCAACTTGAACAATTGGCCACAGGCTTGTCTCCTTAAAAGTGATGTTACCTCTAATTATCTCTGACGGGATGTGATGCTGGCTCCTTATTTTCCCTTTTCAGCTCATCAGAGCACGTGTGAGCGTTGTGGATGAGATAATTGAATATCTTCTTTAAACCAACAGGCTGGGAGGAGGCAGTCTGGCCTCCCCTGGGCTGAGCAGGTTTCCTAATGTGGTTCCATGAGGCCAGTCTGGGGCATCCAGATGCCAAGAACAGGGCAGTATCTATGTCCCCAGAAGGCTCTACTCACCCAAATGTCACCTGCCTTTGGTTTGTCCTGTGCCTGATATTTCACCATTCATTGCATCTTTGAGTTGAGGGGCATTGAGGTTTGGAGCCCAATAGCCTGAGTTCAAATCCCAGCTGGGACACTTTCAAGCTGTGTGATCCTGGGTAAGTTGCTCACCCTCTCTGTACTTTGGTTTCCTCAGATGTGAAATGTTGGTACCAGTTGTATCCCATGGGTTGTAGGTGAAACAGTGTGTGGCATACTGTAGTGTGTCATTTGCCTGCTATTCCTGTCGAAGGTCCTTTTTGGCAGGGGAGGTCGTGGGCAGGATAGGAATGGGGATGTCACGGAGGAGCAGTGGGGACTCCATCTACTCTGGGAATTGCATTTAAAGTTAACCTCCTGACCCTTCAGGCCGATGCTCCTGGGACATGGGCAAATCTAATTGTGGTGCCAGGGAAACATGGAGTTCAAGGGGCAGAACTTGTGATAGAAATGGTAAAGAAGCAAGGGTTTCAGTAGGTCATTTGGGCCAACCCCCTGACTCTTTAAATGGGGAAACTGAGGCTCAAAGTGGGTAAGAACTTGCCCAGGGTCACACAGGGAGCTAAACTCAGCAGAAACCTAAGGCTTCATGAAAATTGTCATAATAAAGAAGGTGCATTTACTGAGCACTTAGTATGTGCAAGAACACCCCTTGCACTATTTCACTGACCACAGCCCTGTGAAGGAAGCTAGTGTGAGTTCTGTGCTATGGGGAAAATGGAAGTGCCTAGGGCCAGGATCCTCCCCTGAACCTGAGCTACTGCTGGGCTACTACTTCCACACCCATAGGCAACGAGCCATTATTGACTGAGTCCCTCTGTAAAGAACTCTGTCCAGTGCTCTGGGCAGAGGCAGAGATGGAGGAGGATTTCAGACCTGCAGACTGTTGGATGCAGGTGTGATTCTAGCGCTCGACCTGTTGCCGGGAGAACAAAGCCAGGTAATAAACTTCTACTGCAAGAACGTTCCATTGCCTTTCCTTGGTCTCAATGAATCCACAGCGAACTTGCCTGGGGCTGAAATCCATTGGCAAGACATGTGCCCATTTCTCAGATAAGAAAACTAGTCTCTAAGGGCCTGAGCAGCGCTTGAGTCACAAGTGTGGCATCAGCATTGGGTCCCCATTGTGTCCTGCCATTCACATCCAATTGCCTCTCTAATGGGGCCTTGAGGACATAGGGTGCGACTGCATTTCACAGGAGACCCTTTGCTTCCCTCAACTTAATATATTGGGTCTCCCGATATGCGGCGCCATGTCTACCAGGAGCTCTTGCCTTGCAGCAAGCACAGCGTCTGTCTCCTCCCAGAGGAGCTCTACTGCCCGCAGGCAGCCGTGGGTTGGTGGGTGGGTGGCGGGCAGTCTCTCCTGACCAGCAGGGGAGCTCCTTGCTACTCTTGTCTGGGCTGAACCAGTGGGGTCCTCAGCCCTCTCCCTGCCCCATCCATCCCAGATGCCTCAGGTGGCCACAGCCATCTCTGCAAAGAGCCGGACTTCCTCTTGTCAGCCTTACTCTATCCCACCATGCACACAGCTCCGTGTCAGGGGTAGGACACCAATGGGGCCCTTAAGAACAATCCATGCTGCCTCTGCCTTTAGGCCTTGGAGCAGGAAGTTGGATATGCGTTGGGATGGAATGAATCCCCAAAGAGGGGTGTGAGGTAAGCAAGGTAAGTTTCCCCATTTTCCACAATATCCCAAAGTAGGCCATGCCTGGATGTGGCAGGCTGGTGAGGCAGTGCCCAACCAGACCTTCATGCCCACCTTCCGTCCCTTGTCCACACCCTTCCCTCCCTGTCTCCCAGCCCCAGAGGCCCATATGTGGGTCACACCAGCCCCTGGGTGAATCCAAACCAGGCTGATCCCTGCCCTGGCAGATAAACATCTCCTAATAATTAAACAAATATTGGCTTTTTGAGCAGGAGGGACTCTTAATGTCAGGGATGGAACTTTCTGGGAGGAAAGCACTTTGTTTCCAGCACGCGCGTTGCTCAGCTGCTCTGAGAGTGAGACCTGCTCACCAGCACCAACCTCCGGAGGAGGAGGTAGTGTGGGTGTGTCCAGCTTTGGGGCAGTGCAGTGGGACAGCTCCAAGAGCACTGTGCTGGGAGTCCTGAGACACGAACAGGAGAGAATAATGGTGGTAATGAGAATGCAATGCCTGTGTGTTATCACGTGCTCACTTTGAGACGGACACAGTGGAGCATCTGGGGCACACGGCCCTTTGAAGAAGAAATTTTTGACCATTCCCAATTTGAAGAAGGGGATATTAGGTCCAGGAGGGGAGCCACTGGCCAAAGGTTTCCTGGATAAGTGCAAGGGCTATTGGAAGCCAGGTCTGTCTGTCTGGGTCAAGTCCATGGTTTTCAGCCTTGTGATTTCTCTTGTTTGCTCTATCTCAGGCTTTGGCCATGACTTACAGAGTGACCTTGGGCAAGTCACTTGCCCTCTACTTTTCCTCTTTATACATGGAGGGTCCTGGAGCGGATAGCCTCTGCCCCAGGGCAGTCCCCTGGGCATGTAAGGTGTACACAGGCTCTATGTGTGCCACGGCTTACTGCAACATGTCCACACTCTGTGGGCTCACCACTCTTGTGCCAGCAGAGCATGTGCGCATGGGGATGAATGTTCAGATGTGTGTGGGATTCATGCGAGCAGGACTCTCACTCAGTCACTACGTAAGAAGTGCGCAGCACACCTGCACAAAGCATGTGTTGAATGACTGAGTGAAAGTCTGTGCAGACCCAGATTTGTGTGTGTGTGCCCATGAGTATGTGCAAGCTTATGTGGGTGCACACATGCATGTAGTGTGAGCACACACACGGAGTTTGATGTGTGTGTGAGCCAGGCCACACTGGCATGTGCACTAGTGAACTAACCTGCACATATCTCCACAGCCTCCCATAAGGCCAAGGGAAGCACTCTCCACTTAGGTGTGAGCGGAGCAAGCATCGCCCACTGGAAGTGTGCAGGGGTGGAGCTTGGGGCTCCGGGACCATGCAGTTCTGAGGTGGATTCCCAGCTTTGCAGCATGCTTGCTGTGTGATCTCGACCTGTGGCATCCCACTCTAAGCCTTTGTTTCCTCCTAGGATATATGCATGTCAGCTCCATGCAGCAATGCTGGGGAACCACGAGATGATATACATAAAATATTTCACCCAGTGCCTGTCACAAAGTAATTGCTCAGTTAATATTTTTAAAAAGTCCTGTGCACCACCTGAGTTTGGGGGCTGGGCCCCTGAGGGTCCAGGTTAGAGGATTCATTTGCACATCTGCCCCCTTCATTCATTCTTTTTTTCATTCAACAAATGTTAATTAGGAAGTGATATGTACCCGGGCCTGCTAGGGGCTGGGTCAGGGCGCAGTGATTAAAAGAGATGGGGTCCCTGCACTCATGGACTTCAGTCTCATGGAGGAGACAGACATGAGCTAAGGCACTGACTACATCAATTCTAATTCTAGCTTTGCAAGGCTGGTCTGTGGGAGCTGAGAATGTCTAATGGGAGGATGAGGTTTGAGACGGCAGGGGGGCTCCCCTGAGGAAGTGATACTCCACGTAGAGTTTGAAAGAGAAGTCAGGTATAAGTGAGTAAAGAGGAGGGGAAAACATTGCAGCCAGTGGGGATAGCATGTGCAAAGGCCCTGTGGTGGGCAGAAGCCTGATGAAGTGACCCCTGAGAGGTGGAAGTTCCATGTTTCTGAAAGGAGGGCAGTGTGGCTTAGGAGGCTAGTTCTTGTGGTTCCATGAGGTTTTGGCCTTTATTCTAAGACCTCAGGCCATAAAAGGTTCAAAGAAGGAGCTGATAGTCTCAGATCTTGGTTTCTGAGAGCTCTGACCAGCTACCCCAAACCTGGGTGGCCTCAGGATGGGGGATGCATACAGCTGATCCTTCCGTGTCAAACTCTCTTGCCCAGGACACCCCCTGGGGGATGACTGGGGCCTGCACAGCTTGCTGGGAGGCAGGGAGCAGGGAGCCCCCCTTACCCCCAAGCTGGTGGGCTCATTTACATGATCCCAGCTTAATTCTCCCAGGGTATGCAAATGTATGCAAACCACAATCCAGGAGAGGCAAAAATAGCAGGGCGCATTAACATCCCCCATAGGAATATTGTTTTATGCAAACGATGTGCTTGGGGCCTGCTGAGTGGGTGGAAATAGGAAGATGTGGGCTGGGCCTGGGGGCTCCAGTGAGTCCACCCTCCTGGCCTTTGCCCTCCAGGGCCCTGGCCAGGCCCCTGCTGTGAGGGGAGGGCCGTGCTGTGTGGGGGTAGGTGGTAGTTGGATGGCCCTGGCTTCCTAGTGTGGGGGGCCAGGTCGGGTCTCCAGGTTGGGATGACCTCTGACCCCATGGCTGCCCCTGCCCTGCCCTGGCCTCCACCCTTTGACTGTCTTGTCTTCCTCCCTCCTTTCTTTCTGCTCCTCTGTTCTCTCTACAATCCACTTTCCTCTTCGCTTCTCTCTGATCTTTCTGATCTGTTTTTTTTTTCTTCTTCTCAGCCTCTTTCCAGCCCTTCCTTCTCTGTGGCTTTTCTCTGCCTTACCTCCTGGTCCTTCCCCCCTGAGCACGTGCTCTGGTGTCTCTGTGACTCCGTGTCTGTCTCTGAGGTTTCTTGTCTCTGCTCGTCTCTCTCTCAGTCCCTCCCGCCCCTGTCGGTCATCTTTCTCTCTTGACATGCGCCCTCCCTTGCTCCTGTTCTTTGGTTTGTTGGTCCCTTTCTGTTTTGTCCTGCCCTAGGGGTCCTGGAGACCTTTCAGGGACACACAGCAGCATCTCCCTGCTCATGGCTGGACCAGGGGCTACTGGGCCCTGTGGAGAGGTGCAGGGACCCCTCTGCACTCCCCAATTCGGTGGGCACCCAGAATGCTGACTGCAGCCCAGTCCAGCCGGCTGTGGGTTTGGGGATGGGCTGGGTCTTCCCTGGTCCCTGGGAGCCTAGGTCTGGCCTATGTCTGGCCATGCTGGCCTGCAGTTGTCTGAGGCTGGGGTGCTGGGAAGATTGGGTAGAAGTCAGCCAAATCCTCACTGCGCAGAACAAGTCCCAGCAGCCGACGCTCCCTGGCTGTGTGACCTCTGCAAGTGGCTTCTTCTCTCTGAGCCTCAGTTTCCATTTCTTTAAAATGGGTTGATACCAGTATCTAAGCCTTGGACTTGTAGGCCTGGCCCAGTGTGTTGGCATCGTTCATGTGTACTGCATTCAGCAAATATTATCTGCTACTGTGAGGATCATCATCGGCGCTCCTGCATGCCCACCTAGTGTCCTTAAGCGGGGAGAATATTTCTCACGTTGCTGGGAGAAGCAGATGGGGTCATCGCAGACTTGGCACATAGTAGGTATTCAGTAAAAAGCTACTTTATGATTCCTTCTCAGACTGGCTGTGCGACTCTGGGCCTCACTCATCTCATCTGGAGTGGGACCCGTAAGGAGCACCGCCTCAATCCAGGTTCATCTCCTCTGAGGTCTGTTGGCCAAACGGGGCTGGACTGGGGTTGTCAGGGTTGGCTGCCAGCGGGCAGTGACTTCACAGTGCCACCAAGTGGCCACCCAGGCCACTGTGGAGCAGGCTTGGGGTCTGGGACTGGGGGCAGGGGAGGGCCTGACCTCTGGGACGGTGCCAGAGCCCCAGGCCCATTCCACAGAGGGGCCGAGTCTGCCTGGAGCAGAGGGAAAGTCCCGAGTTCTGGGCTGCAGTCCTGGACCTGCCTCAGAATTACTGGGTGACCTTGGGTCAGTATATTCCCTTCTCTGAACCCTACTTTCCTCCCCCTGTCAGACCAGCAGGGAAGCCTCCTCCAGCAGCCATGTCCTCCATCTTCTTGGCTGGTCTCAGGCCACATTACCTTGATAGTTGACAATTTTAGGTGTCTGCTCTGCTGTGTACAGGGGAAACAACGATGATGGCGACAATAATAATAATAGCAAGTGATCATCAGTGATGAGAGTTTATTCGAGGTCAGGTCTTGGGCTAAGCATTTGATCTGCACAGCCTCATTTTATTAACATGATGAGGAACTTTCTGAGCACTGCACAAAAATGAACTCACTTAATCCTTGCGGCAAAGTGAGGCTCAGAGAGAGTTAATTTTTTTGCCATCAAATGAATTCACTACACATTTCTTGAGGCCCTACTAGGTGCTGGGCACTCTGCTCAGCACTGGGGCTCAATGGGGAACCAACCACGAGATACAGTTGCAGCTCACAGGGATATACTGTTTAGTGGGGAGACACACAGTAAGCAAAGAAAACGCCAATGAATACAAAATTGGGAAAGATCGTAAGAGGTTTAAAGGACAAGCAGAGGGAACAGTGGCAAGGAAGAGGGAGGAAGGCAGGGTAATGAGGGACAGGCACCTTGGAGAAGGCAACGTTTAAACTGAGGTCTAAGGGAAGATTAAGGGCCTGCACAGTGCAGGGGCTGAAAGAACAGCCTGTGCAAAGGTCCTGTGGTAGCAACAAGCTTCTCCATCATCGAGAAATTGACGGGAGGTTTATGGCAGTCCTCAAACCCAGACCCCCTTCCCACCTCTAAATTCTAATGAGCACTGAAGTTTATATCAAGGACTCTCAGACTGAAAAAATCTCCAGGGGGCTTTAAAGAAAAACTTATGCGGGGCCCTCTCCAGGGAAATCCCCTCAGATTCTTTGGAGGTGGGGCTGGCCAGGTAATTATTTTAATCTCCTGAGTGATTCCAACGGGCAGACTCGGGTGGGGGGTGGTGCCCTAGACTCCAAGTCTGGGTCTTGCTAAATTTTCCTGAACCAATGGCTGGGTGCTGTGTAGGAAAGAGGGCTCCTTTTGAGGGTGACATTTATCAGTAATTTTCCCCATTGTAGCCCAGCTCTGCACCCTGGACAAGTCTCTATGGGGAGTCCTGGCTTATCTCAGAGATGCCATATGACAATGGTGCTAGTAAGTTAAGCATAAGGGCCTCCTGGAATAATATTTTCACCATAAAACCCCACACAAAGCCTGAAAAACTACCCTGAAGGGTGGCCCAAATAGGACAGCCTTAGGTGGGCTCTTCTGAGCTGTGCCCAGGAACGCCTTCCCCTGGCTATTGCTGACTTCTATGGGACTATCTGTCCAGAGAAAGAGACTCAGGCCACATCTGGGCTGGAGGAGAGTGCTGGGATGGATTAGCAATGTCTGCCCTGGATGCAGTCTGGGGGTTCTAAGTAGTCACTGCTGGTTTCCTCTAGCTACATGCAGGCCCAGCACACTGGGTCACCCCTGGGAAGTAGGAAGATTCTGATCCCATGCTTAGGCTGCTGACTGTGCAGCTCAGTGAGGCACTAACTCTTGGGGCTCTGTTTTCCCATCTGTGAAGTGAGTTCAGTGATTGTATGAGTTTGCATAGGGCAGACTGGGCTGCTTAAACAACAGACATTTACTTTCTCACCATTCTGGAGGCTGGAAGTCCAAGATCAAAGTGTCAGCAGGGTTGGTTTCTTCTGAGGCCTCTCCCCTTGACTTGTAGACAGCCACCTTATCCTTTTATCATCACATGGTCCTTCATCTGTGCAGTGTCTGTGTCCTAATTTCCTCTTAAGAGAACACCAGCATAATGAAGGAGGGACCTCCCTAATGAACTCATTTTACCTTAATGACCTCTTTAAAGACACTATCTCCAAACACAGTCCCATGCTGAGGTACTGGGGGTTAGGATGCAATGATGAAGCACGCACCTTGCGGGGGAGGTAGAACCTCTTTGCGAACTGCCCATCGGTCAGCAGCAAACATCTTGGGAGGGACAGTGATGGGCCAGGCACTGTGCTGCTCCTTCCAGGTGTCTGCTGCTGTCTCACAGATCATCCCAAAACTCGGTGGCTTAGGACAATGATATTTATTTTGTTCGTGCTGGACCCTGCAAGTTGGGCAGAGTCCAGCAGGGATGGCTCAAAGGCTGAGAGCAGAAACTTCTGAAGGCTCATCCACGCTCATACGCCTCTTGTGGATGTCAGGTTGGGGGCTGGAGGCTGAGAATTTAGGCCATTGGGTGAACCTCCTGCACATGGCCATGGCCTCTCTATGTGGGTTGGGCTTCCTCACAAGATGGCGGCCAGCTTCCAAGGGCAAATGTCCAGAAGAGAGTGCCCAAAGGACCCCACAGCCACAGTACCCTTCACGACCTCATCTGGGAAGCCACAGAGCATCCATGCATTCATTCAAGCCCATGCAGTTGCAAAGTCCTGCCCATCTTCAAGGGGAAAGGGATTAACCTGCCCTTCTCATTTGGCAAGCTTCTGAAAACATTGCTGCAGTCATTTTTGGAAAACACAATTTTCTCTAATTACAGAGGCAGGTGACGCTCAGAGGAGAAAAGGCTTTGCCCAGGCCCACACAACCTAGGAGGCCCACCCTCCAAACAGTCCAGAGAGCTCCTTGGCATGTGTCCTCTCCCCAGGAGAGGACCAGTGAGTGGCCTTTCTTCCCCAGTCCCCACACAAAGGCCTGTGGCTGGGCCTCCATCTGGCTGGTGGGATGGATTTGTCACCGAGAGGAAAATAACTGATTTTCTGATGATGTTTTTCTCAGCAAATTATTCACACGTTGCCCAGCAGGGAGTAATCAGGGCTTCTTGGTCCTCCTGGCTTGCTTGATTTATCTAAGGCCCCTCCCTGCTGCCTGTCTCCCCTACGCTTCCCTCCCAGAGTTTCTCTTTATCCGTTTCTCTCTCTGCCTCTCCCTGTCTCTGTGCTCTGTCTCTTCCCCCTCAGCTCCCTCCAGTGTTTACAACCCACTGACACCCCACATTTCATATCTGCCCCATCAAAGCCCTTGCCCTCAGGGGAAACAGGCTGCTTAGCACCTGGGTACATTTGCCCAGGATACCTGCCCCGCCCCAGCTGCCAATGCACCATGGAAGGAAGCTGGGAAGGAATGCGCCAGCTGCCCGACTGGCTTATTTTACCAAAAAAATAATTTTCATTGAGGTCAAATTCCCATGACATTGAACTAACCATCTTAAAGAGAACATGTTAGTGGCTTTTACTACAGTCACAGTGTGGTGTGACCACCACATCTATCTAGTTCCAGAACATTCCCATCCCTCCAGAATTACCTATTAGCGGCCACTCTCCACTCCTGCCATCCACTGATCTACCTTCTGTTTCTTTGGGTTTCTCTGTTCAGCACATTTCCAACAAATGTAATCATACGTAACCTCTTGTGTCTGGCTCCTTTCACTTGGCATGTTTTCAAGGTTCATCCGCAGGGTAGCATGTCAGTACTTTCTTCCTCTTTATGGCTGAATAATATTCCCTTGTATGGATAGACCACAGTGTGTTTGTCCATTCATCCACTGATGGCTGTTTGGGCTGCTTCCACCTTTTGGGGATTGTGAATAATGCTGCTGAAGACATGTGTCGACAGGGATTTATTGGAACACCTGTTTTCAATTCTTTTGGCTATATATCTGGGAGTGGAATTGCTGGGTCCTATAGTAATTCATGTTTGACATTTTGAGGAACTGTTAAACTCCCTTACCCTTGTACGGTGCCAACTTTAATGTCGTCTTTAAAGGAATCACATTAGCCTTCTGAACACTGTTGGCTATTGCCGTCCTGCCCGCTTACACTTGAGGGTAAGCAGGGAGACCTCGAATCAGGTACTAGCTTTTCAGCAATGAGATACTGGAAGGACTCTGGAAGGAGGGACCAGTATGGTAGAGAACAAGTGAATAAAACACATAGAATTTTATTTTTTGTTTTTTGTTTAAAGAAGATGTGGTAATGCTATTTTCTGATCTTCCTCACCCATTGGCTCTGTAAAGAAGACACAGATTTGGGGTCATACTTCTCTAAAGATGCACAAAGAGCAGTAAATAAGCATAGCTTTGAAAAACCAGGGGAAAAACTGCCATGTCAGTCTTATTAAAAAAAAAAACAAACGAGGGTGTTCCTGCTAGCCGCTCCTTGTAGCGCAGAGATATTAGTCTTGTACGTGCTTGACAAGGCCCCCTCACTTGCCTCCTGGAACCTGTCTGCCACAGGAGATGGATCACTCCTGAGGTCCCCCACACCCCGCACTACACGGGGGTTCAATTAGCGGAATCTGTCCCCATGCCCCCACCACGGATCGGCATCCGGCATCTGGGAGGCCCTCCGCCACAATCTGCAGCCTGTCTGTGTGGAGGAAGCAATATATATTTTTAAATCTTATTTGTTCTAATTGCTTATGAGCTGATTTCTTGCCTGCCACCCACCCTGCATCAGGACGTCACTTCCCTGTGAGAATAATGTTCTTGCTAGGAAAACAGCTCAGCCTCACTGAATCATGGGAAAGGGTGATGGCAGGGAGCGGTGGGGCAGGCTCTCTTGGAGGGGCGCTGTCAGGAGAAGGGGGCTGATGGCCAATGACACTGTGACCTCCATCCAGGTAAAGGGGCTTGGTGCCACTGAGTCCGAATATTGGGTCCAGACAGTCCGAGTTCAAATCCTAGCTCTGCTCAGGCCCAGCCATACAACTTTGGCTAGCCAGCTCCACACCACACTGGCCTCACTTTTTTCATCTGACAAATGGGAGTGAATAACAGAAGCTGCCTCAGAGGGGCTGTGAGTGCTTCAGGAGATAAAGATTGTAGAAGCAGCATGGCTATTTTTACCTAATTGTGAACCCACCCTCAGGTAGACCAGCCACAGACGCAAGAATGACTGGGGATTGGGGAGAAGCACCCCATCTTAGAAGATTTATGTTCAGGAAGCCAGCAGCCAGCTCTCTCCCTTCTGGCAGTGGAAATAATACCAGACACATGGCCTCAGTTCTTCCTAAAACTTAACTTTAAGTGGAAATAGAGAAAACGAACACTTACCACTGAGGGCCTGTGTGCCAGATACAGGGCAACTTGGGTTTGTATCAGGGGCTGCAAAGCACCCGTCTGTTTGGGAAGGAGCCGTGAGCTAAAAATAAGTCTTACATTTCCAAATCATTGAAAAAAAAAATCAAAAGAAGAATACTCTTCTGCAACACATGAAAATTATATGAAATGCAAATTTCAGTGTCCGTATATAAAGTTTTATTGGAACGCTGCCACGCCCATTCGTTTACATGTCGTCTAAGGTGGCTTTGGTGCTGCAGCAGAGCTGAGGAGCTGCCGCAGGGACCGTCTGGCTTGCAAAGCCCAAAATATTTACTGTCTGGCCCTGTCCTGAAAGAGTTTGCTGACCTCTGGTATCTGTCACCGTACTGAAGGCTCAAAACAACTCTGTGAGGTTGTTTATCAGTATTTAGCTGTTTTATAGGGGAATAAACAGAGGCTTTGAGAACTGTTGTTCTGCGCAGGGCTGCAGGGAAAGTGGTTATTGATTGATGTGCTTGTTACCCCCATTTTACAGATGAGGAGACCGAGGCTGGCAGAGGACAGAGTGACTCCTGCAAGGTCATCCAGTGAGAAATAATGGCCGTGTGGGCGCTGGAATGCTGTTCTTAGGACTGGGGCCATTTTTCTTTGCCGCTGCCTCTGTCCCACGGGACTCAGGGGTGAGTGTCTGAGTGGCTGGAAGGGGCGGTTGCTGCTGGCTGGCTGATCCCCGCTCTGGAAGCCAAATGCCTCTGGGGTTAGGGACTGCAGCAGTGTGGCCAGGGGGCCGGGGGACGAGGCTGCTGGTCAGGCTTCCAGGAGTGGGACGGGGTGGAGGCACTGGGGGAAGAAGAACATCTGGACGCCCGTGCCACCTGTTTGCCAGCTTCCTCTGTGGACTCACCATCTTTCCACCCACACTGCTGCCCGCCATTCCGAGGGAAGCAGGCATGACTGGGACCCACAGACAAGTGTTCTTGTCCCCCTCGTAAATTCTCACTTGCTTGCGTCAAGTTACATTCTCCAAACGCAGGCTTTAAGAAGACCACTCCTCCTCTGGCCGGGACTGCACCATATTTTGGCTTTAAAGGTGTTTTCATTCAGGGTCGACCTAAATGCCCTTGGAGAGGGCTTGATGTGGGGTCCCCGTGCACTGAGACATGAGGCTGCTGTCGATGTGCGGCCGTGGAGAGGCACGAATGGCGTGTGGAGGTGCTGAGCCGTGTGGGAGATACAGAGGCAAGCATCCGCTCAGCATGCTGGGGTGACCACGGTACCCCAGCAAACTTGGGTTTATAGGAACACAGGTAGCAAAGGGAATTGGAGAGGGGGACAAGCCCTGGTGTAGGGCCAGCCGGGTCTGAGTGTAGACACTGCCTGTGAGCCACTTTGTCTCTTTAGCATCCTCAGTTTTGAGACCTGTAAAATGGGGATATTGAGGGTGCTACCACCCAGGAGTGGTGACGCTGACATGCGATAATGTATGTTAATGTTTATTTAGTCCAGTCATTTATTTAAAAAAGAAAAATAAAAGAAAGAATGGAGTCTATTCATATTGGTGGAGAACTTAACGGCCTAAGCCAACCTAGGCAATTATAGGTTTGGTAACTGTGGCCCAAGAGAGAGTCACACAGCAGGTGAGGGGAAGGTGTGACTCAGGGCAGCCTTGGAATCCTTTCTACTAGATCTCATTTTGCCCTAAAAACTACAGAGTTTCAGGAAGAAACACCCACGGGAATGAAATGGGTCCAGGCTGTGGTCTGATTCGGTATAGATGCTGTTACTCCTGCTTCGTAAGGGAGGTATATGTGTCTACATCCCGATGGTAAAGCCTCACTGAGTCCTCGCAGGTCAGGCCCTGTGCAGAGTGCTTCCCACACCGTCTCATTTAGTCCTCACTGCGGCCTCTGCTGGATTCCTGCTCTAGGTCCTCTGCTGGACCACTAAGCTTAACATACTCACCAAACATCTTTTGCTGAAAAAAAGATATTTGGCTAAGAAGACCTCCTCAGCCCCAGAGTCCAAGGCAAAGACCAAGGGACCAGGGGGGTGAGTGCGGAGTCCAGGGTCACACGGCTGGTTTCAGATCGGTGTGCCTCTAGAGAAAATTCCAGGGAGGTCTCCCAGGTTGGGGACGTCCAGACACCTAAGCGTGGGCAGGTGATGGATGTTCACTGGAACTCTCTTCCCAATGGGGAAGAGCTTTGACACAGAAGAAGAGGAGTTCAGGGCAGACACTTTTTGACACAAAGCACAGAAAACAGAATATGGCTTCCCCCTTTTTAGAATGGTTTTGGGGAGGTCCCGCTTTTGAATGAATAATTTGCTTTGCAAAATCCAAGTCTCCAAGTCCCTGTGCTCTGGGGCTTGCATTGATATGCTAATATGAGGAACCCAAGGGACCACCTCCTGGGTCTCTTTGCTCCCAGAGCATTTGTGGAGGAGCCTTTGTGCTGTTCTGTGTTTTCTGTGTGTGTGACAGAGTGATAGACACAGAGAGAGAGAGAGAGAGAGAGAGAGAGAGGCATGCGCAGGCCCCCTCCCACCCCACAGGAGTCCTGAGAACCCGATTGTACGTGATAACGCCTGTAGGGGGTCCGGGCATGGGAGAGAGGCCGTTGTCATTCTGCAGCAGGAATGTCCTTCTGGAGGGAGAAGCACCACTGGTGGCATGTGGGGCTGAGGACAGAGCTCATCTCGGCCACCCTTCCTTCCTTCCTTCCTCGCACCCACCCACTCACCCATCCCACCCGCTTTTCACTCAATTGTTCATCCACCCACCCGTTCACCTGTGTGCTCACCTATCTACACATCTCCCTACTCATCCATGCACCTACCCTCTCACCCACCCATCCAGCCACCCATCCTTCCACCATCTTTCCATCTCTCTATCCACCATCCATCTACCTTGCTTTCATTCCATCCATCCCCTCATCTATCCATTCTCCACTGCCCCTGTATCCACCCTTCTATCTGTCCATCCATACCCCTGCCCCAACTCTCTGCCCAGCACATCCCAGTGGTAGCAAGATGACCACTGGCATGGCTCTTCACATTTTATAGACAAGGAAACCACCACTCCAGACGGAATGACAGAGAACTCGGTCAGATGGGGCTGGGTTCAAATTCCGACTCTGCCATGGACCGCCATTGCCAGTGGCTCGGGCAAGCATCTAATGCCCCTGAGCTTGCTTTCCTCTGTGAAGTGGACTAGTGATGGCACCTATTTCCCGCTTGCTATAAGGAAGAAATGAGGTACCACTTGTGAAGTGCCGTGCATGAGGTCCCTCCTGGGGCATGTGCTCAATATGTACCTTCTCTTACTATTCGTTGAACACTACTGTGTGCCAAGGGATGCTTCACACATGCTCTCTCTTCTTTATTCCCCAGACCTGATATAATGCTCCCCACTCTGCAGATGAGAAGGCGGACTATCTGAGAGGTCAAAGCGAAAAGCAGGGCCCAGGACCCCAGACCAGGGAGGTGGGTCTCTGAATTCCACTTCTCTTGCACTCCACCACTTAGAAGCCCATACCCTCTTGGCCACCAGCACCCTGTGTGACCTCAGGCAAGTCCTGAACCTCAGTTTCCCTGTATGTTCTCTGGGGCTGGACAGAATGATTTCTAGGGCCTCACTCCTCTTAGAGTGAGAATGATCTCCATTCAGCACCTATCAGTGGAGCCTCAGAGGCTCTGACTCCACGTCGTGGAGTGCGGTGGACTCTGAGGCTCTGCTCTGTACCCTCCCCACTCCCTGAAGCAATGATTGGCAAAAGAGGTTATGAAGAGAGTCAGTTTCCTTTGCCGCCCCTCCTTCCCTGCAGCCACAGGGACATGGCTCAGCTTCATGGAACCCCAGTTTTCTAATCTGTAAAATGAGGAAAAGAAGGCCCCTCCTTTTATCAGGTTATCACCAAATGAGACGATGCTTCTAAACTAGAAAGGATGCTGCAGGCAGGAGGAGGGGAGTAAGCAAAAGTCAGGGGCCACTGTCTCCCATCTGCAAGGTCTGATCATTAACTCACTCAACAAATATCTACTGAGCACCTACTATGTGCCTGACCCTGGGAGTAGCACTGGGAATACAGAGGTAACTGAGATGGACAAGAGGCTTACTTTTTCCCAGGAGGAAACAAAACAGCCAAGTCCACAAACAGAGGAACAAATAACTTTCAGAAATAGATACATTTGGGGAAAAATTTAAAGCAGGTTAATGGGTAACCTGGCCGGGTGGGTATAGCATTAGAATGGGGTTCTGGCAAGGTTTCCCTTAGGAGATGCTGTCTGAGCTGAGAACTAGCTAAGCAATAAGAACCGCCCTGCCAGAGGGTGTAGGGAACAGTGTTCCAGGCAGAGGGAATAGCAAGTGCAAAGGCCCTGTGGTAGGTCAGTTGGCTGGGGAAATGGGGCCTTGCTGATAATCCATTCAGTGCTTTTTCACTTGGTTCCCATCACATTCGATTCCAGTAACTAATTACCAGTGACATCTTTTCTGCTACCTGGGAGGGCAGGAGCCTGCTGACTCTTATAATTCTCCTTTATTTTAATGATCTGCATTTCAAAATTATGTCCCCACGTCCCAAGGCCCCTGGGTACCAGGTATAATTCTCCAAATTCCAATAAACAAATACAGTAAATCCATGTGCTTTCAGGGATTTTTATGGGCCAGTCTGCCAGGGAAATGGGCTGGTTGCCTCAGAGGGACGAGCCAATGGAGCTGGCGAGGTAATTAGCTACTGAGTTATGGGGGCCACTTGAAGTCTAATTATTGAGAGATCGGAGTGCCTGCCTCATCTGGGCCCAGATTTACATGGCGCTGAACAGGCTCCTGGGTGGACGCCTCTGTGGGGATGCAGATGGAAGGGCAGCTGGTGGGTCCCACGGAGGTATGGAGGCAAATGGCCAGAGGGTTGCCTAGAATGGGATGTTTCTGGGCTAGGGGTGTAGTGCCTCCTCGGGGAGCCACGTTGACTCTTCCAGCTGGTTTCTGTGGCAATTCTACATGCAACACTTCCATTTATTGCCTCTGATTTAGGGCTATCCCATGTATTTGTTCACAAGTCTCTTTCCCCTACTGGGCTCCTTCATTCATCTCATCAATCAGTTAATCCCGAGATCAGGAGTACCCATGCAGCATCCGGGTTTGACATAAAGGTTCGAAAGATGAGAGAAACTCTGTCATTAAACTGTGTTCTCAACAAACAGTTGGGACACATATTTGTTGTAAGAATGCACATGTGCAGCCGCGATGGCCTGAGACTTTGCTCTGTTAGCACTGAAATTCCAGGCTGTACAGGTTTAGACTGTGTGTGTGTGTGTGTGTGTGTGTGTGTGTGTGTGTGTGTGTGCACATGCACTCAGGCACACACCAAAACTGAAAGGCTCCCATGCACTGGGTAGGTGCTAGATGCTCCAGCCATTCAATGTCCCATGCAGGTCACGGTCACCTCTGGCCTGGAAGGCTGGGACAGTCACCTCCCTGGTCTCTCATTTTCTCCCCTCCCCCATGGAATCCGTTCCCACACTCAGCCCAGGACGAGCTGTGGAAAGTGAGATAGATCATGTCACTCCTGTGCCCTAACCCTTCAGGGGCCCCTCCCAGGGGAGAAGCCAGGGTCCTAACATGATCTATAGGGCCCTGCATGATTTGACCTTCCCACCCTCCCTGACCTGCCCCAGCCGCACCTCTAACCCTCTGGGCTCAGTGGCATCACCGGGTCTTCACACTCACTGAATCCTTTGCCGGGAGCACCGCACCCCCTGCTAAATGGCTGCTTCATTCCATCCTTTCACATCTCTGCCTGGCTGTTATCTTTCTGTCCTCTCTCTGCTTTATTTTCCTTCTTAGCCCTTATCACTACCTCTCATGATACATATTTATTTGTTCCTTGATTATTGTCTGTCACCTTCCCCCACCCACTTAGAATCTCAGCTTTATGAGGGCAGATGTTTTGTCTATCTCACTGCTATATTTTTAGTACCTGGAACAGTGACTAGAACATACGAGGTGCTCAATAAATACATTTTTCAACGAATGAATGTACCTTTTAATCTATAATAGCTTGTGCAGTAGGTGGCACACAGTAGGAGCTAAATGGTTATTCCAGTAAACATGAGGACACATAAAAAGAAAATAAGTTAGAATGGGCTAAGTATCATTATGCATGTATGACAAAAGGGCCACCTAAGTGTGGGAGTGCCCATGGGAGATCAGTTCAGGACATTTTTCTAAGAGTTGATGACACTTAGCCTGGCTGATGAAGGATGATCCGGAGTTTGAAAGATGGCTTGTGTGGGGACAGGATCCAGGAGAGAGAAACATCCTATCAGTTGATGCATGAGGGGCCCAGGGCTGAGGCAGGCGTCTAATCTTGGAGAACATTGACTATCACATAGGAATTAGGATTTAATCCCAAGGGCTCTTGGGAGACTGCCAGACAGGTGCATGCAGGAGAGGGACACAGTCATACTGGGGTTTTAGAGCAATCCACATGGGGCTTGTGGGCAGTACAGTGGGAGCAAGACATCCCAGGAGGGTGAGATGAAGGGCCGGTCTGAGTTGGTGACATTGGAGACCCAGGAGAGAGACAGACCTGCCAGGGGGCTGCAGATGGGACTTCTATGTGGCTACAGAAATCATACGTGGAAAGACTGAAATTCCATCATTCCCAAACCCCTAATACGTTAAGAGAACCCCAGCACCTGGCTCCAAACTCAATTAACCAGATTTAAAAAAATTTTTAATTGCAGCCCCCGTCCTTCTCCCCGCCTTCCTTTTCTCTTAAAATTTTTTATTATATATGTTTTTTTGACAGAGCGAGCCTCTCAGATACTTTATGTGCTGTATATTAAGCAGAGTGGCAGCTGTGGTATTGCCAAGCGAAACAAAATACAAAATTTACAGCAGTAAATTCTTCTCTCTTCAGGGTGGTTAATTATCTTAATTACTTTTATTATCTTTTATCTTTTAAGATCCTAAATTGCTTATTTCTGCCTCTCCTGCCAAAGGCGACCACATATTTTTTATTGGTGCCTGCTGAGTAAAGACAGTCATATGCACATCTTTCGGGGGAAATTTAAAGGAACTTTGATTTATACCTGACTTCTCCTTGTGTTTCTAATTGTGCTAACTAGTGAAAACAAAGTTATGTGAAATATCGACAAATGGCACGCAACGCACACCTGCACGCCTACCCTCCCGCACACACACACACACACACACACTCCAAATCCGAAAATGCTTTTCTTTCCTTTTTTAGCCCTCCTCCTCTCTCCCCTGGATTCTTTGTGCCGTGTGGGGAAATCCATTTCTCTCCAGCAAATCTTCACGCTGGAGAAAAAGAATTACAAGCCTTCCACACGGTCACACTTGCCCTGGAAAACGGGGAAAGGTGATCCGGTTTGAAATAAATCCATTCACGGTGAACATTTTAAAGCAAAAGGGCAAAAGGAAAGGAGCGGAGGAAGTCACCAGGCACCCAGACCCGGGGATCTTCCTGGCAAGGCTGTTTTGTGATAGTCCAACTAGTTGAAGATGGACAACGGTACTGCAGTGTGAGTTGGGGGAGCAGCATGAGTGGGGGTGCCAAGGGTTGGGGGACCGAGCAAGTGGCGTCATTAAGACTCAGTTTGGGGATAGATGGCTCGGAGGTCACAATCCTGTAGCCAGAGCCTTGGGTCCACATGTGTCCTGGAATTTCAAACTGTTGCCGGAGGTGAGAGAATTATCCTCAGAGCAGCCCTCTCGGGAGATCACACTGTAGAACTGTGACTTAAAGCTACAGCTGGAGACCTAGGTAGACCTGAGTTTGAATCCTGCCTCTACCAAGTGTGAGCTGTGCGACTCAGACACACCACTCAGCCTCTCTGCGCCTCAGTTTATGCATCTACACAATGTGGATGATAAGAGTGGTCTTCCCCTCCTCAGGCTGTTGTGAGGAGTGACTGAAATGACAGTGTGTGTGCGACAATTCGAGCTCTGCTATCCCGCCAGTGTGATGGACAACTACAAAGCTCAGAGAAGCCACATCACCTGCTAGGGTCACACAGCTTCACACAGGGAGGTGCTTATATCATCCACCACCCCTTCTGAGGGTGCTGGCCTGGTGGAGCTCCGCTGAGAGTCCTCTTCCTGGTTTGCAGACTGCTGACATCCCCGGTGTCCTCACGTGGCAGAGAGAGGAGCAAGCTCTCTCCCGACTCTTACAGGGTCACAAGAGTTCATCTCATTCAGAGAGCTCCACTGTGGACACCTCCTCTGATCCTGATCGCCTCCCACTGGCCCCACGGCCCAGTGCCATCCCAGGGGACCAGGAGTGTCTCAGCATATGAATCAGGGGGAACCCTAAGAGGTACCTTAATAGATACAACAGGTGTCTGTTCCTGCCTCTGTCCTTAAAGAAGACTGTCAAACACATGAGGGATTGGGAACTTGGGTCCCCAGAGCAACTCCCCAGGGGCTGCCCCGTGGTAGACCCCAGCCTGACCTGGAGGGGGGGCACCTCCAGCACCTTCCTGACCACCTCCTTCCCTCTCCCTATCACCCCTTTACATCTCTCCGCCTTTACCTCTTGGTATCTGTAGTTCTTGGGGAGGTAACTCGAAACCCACCCAGTTTTAGCACCGGCAAGTCCCACATGCTGCGTGCCCTTTTGGTCCCAGGCAAACCTGGATGGTTGGTCACCCTGTACCTTGAGCCTTTTTCTCTCAAGAATTTTCTGGTCCTTTTTCTGTCTCCTACCATCATTTGCCTTCTTTTAACTGTTCCTGCTTCCCTGCCGTCACTCCCTCCTTTTCTTGGAGACTGTCCACCTCCTACACTGTGGCAGGAATCGCACTGCCTCTGCATCTGCACACCGGTGGGGCGGCCAAGTCCAGAGACGGACAGACGTCCAGCAGGGATGAGGGGAGGCAGGGGGAGGGGCTGTCGGGGAGAAGGGAAAGGGCTCCTGGGTGGGGGAAGGGCCCGAATCCTCCCGCCCCACAGACAAGACTTTCTAAGTGTTCCCTAGTTTTCTGCACTCGGGGCTGCTCTCCCACACTTTTCTTTCCCATGCCCGTGCCAGGGAGAGACATGGGTGCTGGGGGCGCATGCGTGCAGGGCCTGAGCAGGGAGGGCCTTGGAGAGGCCTCTGGGGAGCGGGGGAGGGTGGAGCCTGAGCCCCTTCTGCCCAGAGTCTGCGAATAGCGGTGCATCGCTGTGAATCGCTCCAGGACTGTGGCCTTTGGGTGAGCTGCAGCGACAGACACTTAGGGGGAAAGGAGGCAGGATTCCAGGAGGAGGGGGCCATGACCAGCACCACCCCTGAGAATTCTCCATGGTAATTACTTGTCTCCTGCGTAATTCATTTCTTTGCATGTGGCTAGTGGGATCAAGGAACTGAATTTGAGATTCAATTTAATTTTAATTATTTAAATCTAGAAACTGATATCCTATTCTGTTACTGGAAAATGTCTCATCGTGTTTGGAATAACTTGGCTACCTGAATCTGCATGTTCAAATGAACTGAGGTGTGGCATATGAGTAAAATACTGGATTTCAAAGACTGAGTACAAGGAATGAGTGTAAACTACCTGATTAAAAATTTTTAATGTTGGTTGCAAGTTGAAATGATAATGTTTCCAATATATTGGGTTGAAGAAAAGACACTATTAAAATTAATTACCCAATTTGGTTTTGCTTCTTAAAATGTAGCTTCTAGAAAGTTGAAAAGGACAGCTATGACTTGCATTATGTTCTTGGACTGGGGTGCTCGAACACTTAAGGATTGTGCCTGTCACCCAGGAAATATTCCACTGGCCTCGTTGTGCTGACACATGAAGCCATCTTTTTGTTTGTTTTTGGTTGCTTTCAATATCCTGTTGTTGATTTTTTTTTTACTGTAGAGGAAAGAAAATATTTCACCCAACTGAATTTCACAATTTTTAGAATGGAAGAGTTAATGAAACTTCAGGCTGTGAATGTCAGTTTCAAGGCCCCCCCACCCCCCATGCACACCTCCTCTATTCCAGCTACTCACTGGAGACCAGCGACCAAGGGTGATGTCTGTCTGGATTGGGAGTCATTTTTAGACTTCGAGGTCTTGAGCCTCCTCCTCTGACCGCTGGCTGTCAGCTCATCCCCAGAGAGCTGTTTGGGTAAAAGCCCTAGTAGAGAAGGGGCCTTGTGTCTTGGCGCCCCCAGGCTGATATGTTTTTGGTAGGACTGTTGTAGTACCCTGAGGAAGCAGAAGGGGCTGGTCTGGCACACAGATAGATACCTTTGGCCAAACAGGAAGCTGATCGGTAGATCAACACATATGCTCTGAGTGTATCTTATGGGCCAGGCACATTGCCAGGTGCCAACTGGGCAGACCAGAGCTCTGACACGCCCCAGTGTCTTTGGGGAGGTAGACATCGAACAAACACTTGCACTGCTACGTCTCGCCTTGCGAGTTGGTCACATACATTATCTCATCGAATCATCGCATCACTCCCATAAGGTAAGGCCTACTGCTCTCCCCATTTCGCAGAATAAGAGCCTGTGGTCAGAGAGGTGAGAAGCCTTGCCCAGGGTGTGTCCCTGTTGGAGTTAAGGCTCCAACCCTGGCATGTGTGGCTCCAAAGTCCAATAAACTCCTCCTCAGAGCGGCCTCCTGAATGGTCTCAGAGGGGTCGGGGTTGGAGTCGTTCCCTGCCCTCTGTGATTTTGCCTCCTCCCAGGTCTGCTGCCTGGCGCACCTTTCCTTTCACAGCTCTATCTGACTCCATCACCCTGCTTTGAATCGAAATCCTCAGCGAACCAAAGTGTGTTTTAGCCTGTGCCATCTCTTGGGGGATGAGTCTCACATGTTTACTTCCCACAGAGTAAAGCGCTAAAGCACTTTAATTTTTTCCTAAAAAGCCTTTGAGTGTCCCCGGGAGATGTAGGTGAGAGGAGAGGGAAAGTTTGCTGGGCTTCTCCCCCGCCACGGAGCTGCAGTCTTTCTGAGGGCTGCTCCACTTGGACCAGCTGAATGGCTAACGGCGCCATTTAGACCTGAGTCTGCACCCTCCCCCTGGATCCTGTGTGTGAAGCTCTGGGCCAGAGACCCCATCTCACCAAAGTGATTTGCATCTCTGTAGTGGGGACCCAGGAAACTGATCCTTCAGTCTGTGGGATGCCTGAGCTGCGGGGCTGTGTGAAGGTGCAGAGGAAAAGAGGCCTCTCTGCCACACATGGAAACGTGTTGTGAGAAAAGCATGGAACGGACAGGAAGCACTGTTTCTAGTCTGTGAGTTGTAAAATGCATGGAATGCCAGCTCAAGTCCTCAGGGTGGCCCTGGTACCACTTTGTCTTTGGTCCTCTCTATTCTCCCTTGCGTACTTCTGCCCCAGGGCCTTTGGATGGGCCGTTCTTCTGGCCTGAAACACTCATTCTCTCAGTATCTGCCAAAACACCTCCCTCTGCTCCTTCCACTTGTTCCTGGAATGTCACCTTCTCAAAGGGGCATCTTCAGACCTCCCTAGTGCAAATCACAGCCCCTCTGGCCTTTGCATTTCCCCTACTGTTTCCTATCCCACTCCCCACCCTGTACCATTTATCACCTTCTATCAAACCCTATAATGTATCTATTTTTGGTGTTAATTTTGTTCACTTCCTCCAGGGGAGGGATTTTTAGCTGTCTGGCTCCCTGCTGTATCCTCAGCAGGTGTCTCCCTGCCCGACGCACACCAGGTCCTCACCAATGCATGTGAAATGAATGCACTGTTTGTACTCTCATCCTCCTGAGTGGCATTTGCAGGTTGGTAAACATTATTATGCAACAAAAAACAGTAACAGTACAGTTGGGTGGGTTTGGGGGGGTCTTCCATCGTGCATCTGGCAACAAATTGATTTCTTTCAGGAGGGCATTACACAGGGCGACAGGCATCCCACTCATGGCCAGGGAATCCTTGCTGGGAAAAGCCAACCTAAACCCACCCACCCATTTAACAGGTCTGGAAACTGGGAAAAGCCAACCTAAACCCACCCACCCATTTAACAGGTCTGGAAACTCTGAGTCCCGACCTAGACCCCTGAATAACAGCTCTACCTGGCTCTCCACCCCCATGTCCTCTCTCTGCCCCGACTCCCCTGTTCCAAAGGGGCTTCATCAAGGTATCAGGTTGGGGGCCACCACAGTCTGCAGAAGAGGAGAGCACGTGGCGAGGGAGACCCTTGCTCTTAAGTGTGGCTTCCTTAACCAGCCTGTGGCCCTGAAGAGGAGGCCACTATGGATATTTAAGAAAGATTTATAATGTTTTTATGCACAAAACTGAGTGGCCTTTGATAAAACAATACCTAACTTTAGTGAAAACGATCGTGACACTGATGAGCACTTGTTAGGTGCTGACCAATGCTCAGGACAGCACGGCGGGCCTTATACCTTGGTTTTGTTGTTAATTCCCACAACAGCCTCACTAGGCTTGGTTGGTCCAGTTTTACAGATGAGGAGACCATGGCTCAGAAGAGACTGACCCAAAGCCACAGGGCAGGTGAATGAAGGAGCAGGGATTCAGCCCAGCCTGTTGTATTCTGGAAACTGAGCTCTTTACCTCTATATGGAAAGGGGATAAATGGTGGAGCCCCCCCCCAAAATCATAGTTCTTAGAAGGAAGAAAATAGACTATGGTAGACCCAGCCCTACCCAACACACACACACACACACACACACACACACACACACACACACACACACACACCGAAACATAGGAAATGCCTTAATTTCCATTTCCATCAATGTCATTGGAGGGTTTTTAATTATTTTGTTGTTTATTTAGAGTTTACCCGGTGCCTTTTACTCTTTTCTTTTTTTGTACTTGACATCTTATTTGCTATGTAATTCTGTGTCTTTTATATTTTCACTTTTCAATTACTATTAGGCTACAATTATGTTTCCATCTTGTTACTCATTTTTGTAAACCTTTCAATGGCTGTGTAGTATTCTCGCCTATGGATAAGTCATAATTCATTTTTCATTTCCCCTTGGGTAGATGTTTAGGTCACTGACCATTTGAGGGCTCACTGGTAGTGCTACAGGGAGCATGGTTCTCTGTGTAAGGTTTTCTTCAGATATCTAAGATGGTCCCTCGGGAGCCGGACCCCAGGGCCAGGGCAAGCCATTATGAAGAGCTTGGCAGGTAGCAACATATTGCTTCCAGGAACCCCTGCTCCTCGAGTTACATCCCCACCGAGAATGCAAGAAGGGCCCTTCAAACCAAATCCTCATTTTCATGGACAGGTCACCTTAACAACAACAAAATGTTGTTTTTAATTAGGTGAAAATGTTAATTGCTTTCATTTCTTTTTTTCTGATTCTCATTGAAGTGTTTCCCATATGTTTGTTAACTGCATACATTTCCACTTTTGTGAAGAGTCTGTTTATGGGAGGCATAGTCTTAATATTAAAACAGAATTTGGATGACTCATTAAGGGATGTGACCCACCCACCGTCCAGAATCCAGCCCCTTCTCCATCCCAGGTGTAGACCCAGGCAGTTATGTCCCTCTGTGTTCTGGGCTGGCCGTAGGCTTGCCCAGGGCCTGAGGAGTACAGGGCAGACCCTGATCCAGTCTATGGGGTTGAGAGTTGGGGGGAGGCAGCCCGCTGGGGAAACCCCTACGGCTCCTCTTCCTCCACCAGCATGAACACCCACTTTTCCGTCCGTCAGACACACCCAGCGCGCCTGCCTTGTGCAGCCTTTGGGTATGCTGTTCTCTCTGCTTGGAACACTCTTCCAATACTCTTGTGGATATCTGGGCACAGATGTCACCTCCTCAAGAAGGCCATCCCTGATTGCTCCTCAGATTCTCCCTTCTGAGACCCTATTTTCTTCCCTTCGTGGCTCTGAGCTGCTTCAGAAATGTGCAGGAATCCGATGCCACGATTCTTCACCGTGGCTGCAGGAAGGATCCTTGGGGAGCTTTCAAAAAACACTGACGCCTGGACTCCACCCCAAACTAATTAAATCAGGACCTCTAAGGGGTGGGTGGGGGCCTGGGTTTATTTTAAAAGCTCCGCAGGGGATTCTAATGTTCAGCCAGGGCTGGAACCAGGGCTGTAGGAGGTCACTCATTTATTGCACATTTACTGTCTGTCCCCACCCGGCAATACGAACGTCACAAATGGCAGACACCATGCTTCACGGCCACGGCTGCCTCCTCGGAGACCCCAGCATCTCACCCGGCATGCCGACGTGCTTAATTTGTTTCAGGAGAGTCATTTTTCATCGGAGGCCCTGACTTGTACAATTCAGCCACTGCACAGTGGTGTCCCCATTTTCCAGACTGGGGATCTGGAGGCTGGAAATAGGAAGGAATGGGGCCCCAGTTCCCAGCGTGGACTGGAGGAGAGCATGAAGTAGACATCGGGATGCAGGGCACCCAGTTGTCAACTCAGACTGACAATTAAGATTTGAAAAAATGGAAAAGAAATTTGCGGGCTTTGCCTCTATCTCTTTTGAAAAAATAAATGAAAGGACTGAGTGTCTTTAAGGCAGTGAATGTGGGTGGGGGGGCTGTGGAGAAAAGCACCTCATTCTGTACCCGCTCCTGGCTTGTCTGTATTCCTGTGGCAGCCCGGCCCGCATAAACATTCGGCATGCAGCCCTGGCAGACACATTTTAATAGAATCGCTTAAAACAATTAATTACCAGAGTTTTCATTCAAGCTGCAGTGCAAAAGATACGCCGGCAATAAAAGGCATTTATCCGCGGGTTTCTCGAGGCCTGTTTGTTATTAAGATGTAAATTAAATCATCACAGATGTTCCATTTTTTAATCTAGGCCTGGGAAAATCAGGGCCAAGCGTGGCCTAAGCGGGTTTATTTCATTACCCGCACATTCATTAGAAACCCACCGTCTTATTGGATATCATTTTTCTTGGGTGGCTTTTTCCCCCTCTTCTTAAACAAATTATCAGGATAATTTGTTCATTTCCCTTTCTATTTGTTCCTAGCGCTCACCAGCCCTGAGGTGGGGTCGGAGGGCAGCTGGGCGAGGGGCTCTGTTTGGGGTCCTCCTGGATGTGGGAGAGACTCAGCACCTCCTCCAGACATGGAGCTGGAGGACTTGTCTGGAAATTTCTGGAAAGCAAATCCTTCCCAGCTGGTGTTACCTTGAGGGGTGGGGTTGAAATCCTTGGCTCTAGCTCACAGAGAGTTTAATTTCTGAGTTGGAAGGAACTGTCCAGTGATGAATAACGTACCCTCTATGGCGAAGCCCCCCCCCCCGATGCTACCCTCAGGGCCACAAGTCACCCTGTAGCTTGCTTGTTCATTAGCTGCCTTACTGCTGGGCTATGAGCCGCATGACCACCAGGGCCACAGTTGTTTTGTTCACCACCCAGAGCCTAGCACAGTGCCCGGCACATAGTAGGTGCTCAATTAATAAGTAAATGCCTTCTAACAGTTGCTATGAAAGTGGCTGGCATGGTGTGCAACACACACAACCTCCGTAACAACTTCGTAAAGAGATACTGTTTTCATCCCCATTTTAACCATGAAGTCACCATGTGGCAGGGAAGTTCAGAAATTTGCACAGGGTCATGACTGGCAAGTGGAGGGGTTAGGATCTGGACCAGGTCTGGCTCCAAATCGCCGTGGTTTAACTCCTCACTGTTTCACAGGTGGGCATCGGCTGTTGAGTTTATAAACTCACCAGGGTGTTGAACACATATTTGTTTAATGCCAAGCCCCGTGCTAGGCATAGGGAAGTGCTCAATGCGGCCCGGGAAGGCTCTCGGAAGAGGCAAGGCCTCACACCGGCATCATCTGGCCGCCATCCATTGTACCTGTCTTGGAGACGTGGAAGCTGACATGCAGCCCTAGAGAGGCCTGGGTAAGCTGACTCAGGACCCACTACATAATTTACAGGGTCCAGTGCAAAGTCACAATGTGGAGACGCTTGCTCAAAAGCCATATGAACTTTGAGTATGACAACAGCACGTTAAACCAAACATGGAGCCCCTGGGACCCTGGCTACCTGTGAGTTTGGCCCTGCCGAGACTCGCAGCTCACTGCACCAGTTCTTTCCACCATGCGCCCACGAACGGGAACAATCCTGGGCAATCTAACTTCAAGGCTCCACGCCTCCACCTCCCAGACCCACCTGCCTTCCCACCTTCCTCCATTATCATTTGAATTTTCAGCTGAATCAAGCCATCCAAGCTTTGTGTAACACTCCTAAATAGGAGAGGCTCAGCCTGTCTGATGATGACACGCCGCTGTGCTTAGATTATTTCCTTGCATTTCCCCAACGGCCACATGAAGTAGATGCCCCCATTCCTATTGTGCAGGGCAGGGCCCAGAGAGGTGGGATGACTTGCTCAGGAGTTTCAAGTCTACTCTCTATCACCAGCAGCTGTCAGACTTGCTTTTTTTAAAAAATAATCTTTTTCAGAAACCTAGGAGCCCAACAAAGCAGAAGGCCAAGTGATTTGTCTGAGATGGGGACAGGGTCTGAGCCTTCCTCCTCATCCCCAGCAGCGCCAGGGTGAGGACGAGTGCAAACAGCGAGAGGCACAGGAACTTGAATCTTGCAGCGCCCTGAACGCCTCTGCCCAGAAGTCAGAAAGCCTTTGCTGCACCTCTTTAACAACGAAGGAATGCCACCCCTCAAGGGGGAGCCGCAGCAGAATGCTGGGCTCACACCGACCTTGACCTTCCCCAGGGGTCTTAGAGC
The DNA here is from genome assembly GCA_032199065.1 of Smutsia gigantea. NCBI lineage: Eukaryota > Metazoa > Chordata > Mammalia > Pholidota > Manidae > Smutsia > Smutsia gigantea. The sequence goes on from JAVSCE010001935.1 coordinate 58,295, forward strand.
CTCTGAGCCCATCGGAGCAGGAGAGTGGTAGTGGGGCTCCAAGAGGAGAAGGGACCCCACAGGGCTGCGGAAAGAGCCCATCCCTCAGAGGCCCGGCCCAGATACCCCCCTTCCGACCCACGGCTCACTGTGTGCGGGCACAGTGGCCACCTGCTGTGAAATGATCATTTTCTGCTTCCTGCCTGTGCATGGTCTCATGTTTTCATCAAGTTCTGAAGGAAAAGAATGGGAATATATCGTGGCTTTTATCCCCCCCCCGCGTGCCAAAGAAATTGCCTTTTTATGAAAGTCCTTGTGGCTTTGTGAGTATTTCACAGACTCTCAGGGCTGGGAGGACCCCTGAAACATCAAGTCTCACATTCCCAAACCCCCTGCCCTTGGCAAATCCAGAAAAACTGGGTTGGAATTTCCAGAGTGAGCAGGGCTCCCGGGAGAACCTAAATGGGGAGACAGGTCTGGGAGAAGATGCTGGAAACCACCCATAGGACTCCGGTTCCCACGAGGCGGTCAGCATGGGGTGGCGCCACTGCCCTTGGTACCCCAAGAAAACCTGGGGTCATGCAAAAAGCCACAGGCTCTGTGAACAAACAGACCAGGTCTCCAATCCTATCTGCACAAGCTGAGTGACCTTGGGTAACTGCCAGGACCTCTCTGAGAAGGTTTCCTCATCCGTGAAATAGTACGGTGATCCCCAGCATGTTGGGGTGTTATGAGGATTAAATGAGGGCCTGTTTGTAAAGCTTCCAGCCTGCTGCCTGGAACACAGCATGTTCTCAACACAGGACAATTTGCCACCAACCCACCCCATTTCCCTTTAAGTCATTTTAGGAGAAAAAAATAAATCTCATGAGATTAAAATCTCTTCTTCACCCACTCCCCCCTACCCCCCATTGGGTAAAAGCTGAATGTATAAATAGTTTGAAAAAAGGCTTGGACACATTCCTGCATAATTGCACCATAGAGTTATTAAAGGTAAAACACCTGCCATGAGACACCTAACAGGCTTCTGTTCACACGTCCCTGGGCTTCGGGGGTTTGGCTCATTTGTGGCTGGCACCAGGAGGGGCAGGCCTCAGAGATGTGGTCTGCCCAGCCAAAGACCTTTATCATTATGCAGAGTTAATTGAAAGATTAATATGTTTTCTCACTGAATTTTTCTTTTTTTTCCAAAATTGAGTTCTTCATAGTTAAGAGTGTTGCAAATTTAAAGAAAATATACACACAAACACATATATTTCATTATGTGTATGTATGTGATAAAATATATCTCAAATCCTTAAGTGAGATTTTGGTACAAATTGCTATCTTTTTCACTCTTCTTAACTGGTTAGCTTCGGATTCCCTGCAAATCACATAACTGTGATTGTTCAGTAGCTAAGAAAAAGTAGCAAGGAAAAGCCAATTAAAAAGTGGTAAGAAATAGAATTAGCCCACACAAACATACACTTTTGCAGAATTGTCTTTACTGAGGTGATGTCATTATGAAACATTACTATGAATTTTGCTCTTTTGAGGGGCACTGTTCATGAATTTATTCTTTAGTCTGTAAATAAAATCCCATTTGGTACATTTCTTTCAGAGTTCAGAGTAAGGACCTATTTGACCAACATTATGGAAATCTTCTTACAAGGATTTTGCAAATTGCCTTTTTAAATTAATTCACTTTAAATTTGTCCAGACCTCTAGAAAGTTCCAAGCAAGATTTTACCTTCCAATGCCAGAAATTTCATATCTATTTTGGGGGGGGATATGTTATTTTCTTTTGTATTCACATAGTATTAGTCTCAGGGTATGCTTCTTTTATTTTTCTAAACAAGTTGCTGAAATTATTTTTTTCCCAAAAGCAATGGGAAACAAACATTTCACAAAGCAGAAGACAAGGAATCAGATTCCTCTTTGTTTTTTACTGTTTCTTTTTACTGTTAGGTGTAATATTATGCACCCTATCTCACACCACACCCTAAAAGATTTATGTAATAGACTCTATGCCAAAGTATTTTTCTTTGAGGAAATCTTCCAAATGGGGACATATTATGCTTTTGAAATAACCTGACATTGACAGGTGGCAAATATAAACAGCATCAGATCTCTGAGAAGCTGGGATGCTGCCTTCACTCTAAGCATGAAGCCTCCTTTGGCTTCAGTCAGGCCCATGGAATGGGGCCAGGGGTCACGGAGGGATTGAGGGTGGGGTCCTGGGCAAGCCCTAGAGGACGTGGACCACAAAGGGTATCGACTCACAGACACTTAGGACCCTGTAGACAGGTAGAGACCCAAGACCTGGCTGCTGATGTGTGGCTTCGGCTCCCCTCTACCGGCGCTGGGGAGCTCAGAGTGGATCTGCAGCCACCTGTCAAGCCATCTTAATTGCATTCTGAAGGGGAGGACAAATTCACTGGGGCCTGGGCACCTCCCCTTGCTGTTTGGGGAGCCGGTTTCCCCAGACCATCCGTCTGACAGCTGCTGTTATTAATGGTCATGGAAACCCCTGAGTGCGTCTGAGACCCGCAGTAGGGCACGGAAACGCTTCCGTCTCTCTCCTCTCTCCCCTTTGCTCTCTCCCAGATCACTTCTCTGTGTTATTTCCTCTCTCCTTTCTCTTTCCTTCTCTGCTCCTTTCCGGCCTCCCTATCGCCTCCCACTGCCCAGTCTTCTCTTTCCCTCTCTCTCTGACTCCTCCTCACACACACCCACACCCGTGTCCTCGAGAACATGGCAGAGTAGCAGACGACTCAGGAACCAAACATTTTGTGACTTTGCTATGTCCTTACCAACCTGACAGATTAAAAAAAAAAAAACCAGAAAAACCCCTCAGCCCAGTCTTGCAAGCATGAGGTTTCTGAGGGCCCTGTGTTTGACACAGGCGTAAGGCACCCTGAGGCTTTGATACTGATTAGCGTGGAGGGGAATTACCTCCTCTCCCAGACCTGTCGGCGGTTCAGACGGGTCTGAAGATGATAAGAGACTGTAAACAAAAATACCTCTCTGGGCTGCCTGACATCCTGGGTTAAGCAAAGGGACACATCTGGTTGGATTTTCTGGGGGCCACGGCTCCTTGGTAGCTGGAGGTCACATGTTTCAGCAATTTCAAAAGACAGGAGAGGCTGCGGTGGTAGGAGGCAGCCCACATGAAGAGGCCAGGAGCGCCTGTTGGGAATGCGGCCCGAACTGGAGATGCCAGCGGCCAGCCCTGAGCTTGGGGAGCAGGCTCCCTGACCTCCTTGTCTTGGTCTTACTCAGGGCTGGCTGACACTCAGAGCGGCATCCCTCTCTCTGCTCCAGGGATTCTGCAGGTGTCAGAGATCAGGCAGGGCTGGGGGAGTCCTGGATCCACCACCATCTGGGCTCATTGTCAAAGCTACGTATTCATTTTTCATTTATTCAAAAAGCATTTATGAAGTGCCCATTGTGTACAAGACACTGGGCACATAGCAGTGAATAATGGCACCTGGCACTCAAGGATTGTGACTATAACTGCGGAGACAGATCATTTCAAGAGGGCAAGAAGGATTGCAGCAAAATAGATCTAGACAGGTACTTGACCGTGAGCCAGCAATTCCACTTCAAGGTGTACAACCAACATTCAGCATCCGTATGTTCACCAAATAGTTGTGATAGCCACCCACTGCCCAACAATAATAGAGTAGATACATAAATGGTGGTCTACTCCCATGATGGAACTCCCTGCAATGATGTGAATCATCTACAACCACACCCAGGAACTCGGACAGATCTCGCAAACATAATGTTGACTGGATGAAGTGAGACACCGAAGAGAACATACCAAATTGGCTCCATTTTATAGAAATCAAAAGAGGCAAAACTGATGTGTGGGGCTCCAGGCAGGATAAGGGTTACCCTTGGTGGGTGTGGGATAGGAAGGGGATCCTGGGGGGAAGGGGGGAATGACTATAATCTATTTCCTAATTTGGTGCTAGATAGATGTGTGTTGGCTTTGTAAGCATTCTTTGAGCCATACGTTATGGTGTATATTAGAATGTCTGACTTTTTAATGCTTTTGTATGTTAAGTTTCTATTTAAATATTTTACCCCCCCAAAAAAGAAAGAAAAAGATCATGAAGGACTTTCAGCAGCATGGTGGACAGAGCTGGTATAGGCTTGCCCCTCTCCTAACACAAACACATAGAATTCTGGACACAATATAATAATAAAAAAGACACAATGACAAAAAAAGTTCCTAGCATGTACCACAGAAGACCAATCCTCAAGATCCAGAAACAGACAGAGAGAGAGAGAGAGAGAGAGACCAAAGCCAGAACCACATGAGAAGCTGACATGAAAGCAGCCTGCTAGGGTCAGAGCAGGCATAAACTCTGAGGCTGGGGTATGGGGCCAGAGATGCAATAAGGCAGAAGGCTCAGAAAAAGCCCCACTTCCCTCTACCCCTACACCTTGGAGAAATGTTATTGGATCATAGACTAAAAAATCTCACCCCTCCTTTCCAACCCAGGGCAGCAGGTAGGAAACTGGCAATAGGAGACTTTATGTAGGTATGTATGAAGGACATAAAAGGAAAATAAAATTTCCCCTAAAATAATTTGAAAGTTTATCCTGCCTCAAGTATGGATGTGAGGTACAAATGTCGATTCTCTGTGTTGTGTGAGCACCACACCTAAGATAGTAACGTAAGAACTAGCCCAGGACAATTGAAATCCCTTGGACTGCAGGAAGTAGGAAGCCAAAAAGTACTCATTGTGGGTCAAACTGTAATCAGGCTATACCAGAATCCCCCAGAATAATCAGCTGCTGAACTCACAATAACAATTAAAGATAAGTGGAGGAAATAAATCACTCTGGTGAGGGCCAGCCACAGGAGCAATTAATAAAAATGAGTACTGGAGAACGCAAACATACAGAGCAATCTGAAAGAGATAAAAATTATTGTATCTAAAAAGGCTAAAAATATAGAAGAGAACATGAAAAAGAAGATATTGTAAAGACAAATTTGTAAAAGAACCAAATGTTACTTATTCAAAATATGTGTTATTCTAAATATATTATCTATACATCTATTTAATATATTATCTATCTCTATCTATCATCTATCTATCTATCTATCATCTAGCTATCTAGTTACTGCAATTAAAAACTCAATGGATAGGACCAATAGCAGATTATAAAGGGTAAGAAAGAACTAGTGAATAGAAAGATATGTTTTAACAAAACCTTTCTGGATGTAGCATAGAGAAATAAAGAGATGGAACACAGGAAAAGTCAAGTGAAACAAATGTAGGATATAATTCAACATAAGTGTGATAAACTTCCAAAAGGAGAGAAAATGGTGGTGGAAGAGAGCATAAGTCAAAGACATAAAGGAAGAATTGAAAAAAAGATGTGTTTTCAGATTGATTGGAGAATCATACAGACACCCTCACTGCCCAGGAAATAAATGAGTGAACAACTGCAGGACTAATATCTTTCACTAGCTACATCACAGTAAAATTATAGAACACTAAAGACAGAAATATCTTAGAAGTTACCAGGCAGAAAAGACAAATGACTTTCAAAGGAACAAGAAACAGAATGACAGCAGACTTTTCTTCAGCACCACTAGATGCCAGGAGGCCCTAAGTAACATTTTCAAAGTGCCCAAGGAAAATGGTGGTCAGGCTTACATTTTCTAATTTTTGATACAGCTAAACTATGATTGAAGAATAGGGGCTAAATATAGACACTTTCAAACAAAAATGGATGGAACTTACTTCTCAGAAACACTCACTGAATTACCAAAGAATGTAAGAAGAATTTGGAATGTAGATAGAAGGAATAGACTGGAAGAAGCAGCAGTGAGGAAAGGAATTGTCAAATGCATTTAAAAATCCAAACTAACATGGATAATTTAAAAAATAATAATATCTACCTTTTAAGAGGATTTGAAAAGATGGAACTAAAAGATTATTTTGGGGGAGAAGGGAGAGGGTTTAGAGTGCTTAAGTTCTTACACTAATTGGAAGGGAAAGAGAGACAATGATTAACCTTAGAATTTAAGACAAGGTTGCATGTTAAAATTATATGGATTACCACCAGAAGAATTACACAGAGCAAATAATTTCTACATCAGTAGGATTAAATGTAAGGGAGTAGGAAAGATTGTAAGGACATATTACACAATAGAAAATGAGTAAGGAGAAGCGGAAACAGGTCAAAACATACCAGAAATCACCACAAATGTACATTTATTTAAATCATGTGTTCAAATAAAGAGATTCCTAGTCTGAATTAACAAAATTAAAATAAAGACTAACCTATATACTGTTTATATATATATACACATAAACACCTAGAACAAAAGGAAACCAGTCATTGAAAAGAAAGGATATAAAAAGATAAACAAGATAAATGGTAGTCAAAAGAAACCCTGTTAGTGTCAATATTGATATCAGAGCAATTATTAGGGATAAGGAGGATCATTACATAAAGTTAGAAGGCTAAATATGCGAGCAAAATAACAATGCTGAATCTATATGTCCCTTATAACAAAATTTCAAAATGTATTTTTAAAAAGTCACAGAATTTGATAGATGAATCTATAATCTTAATGATAAATGTTTAGCATGGATCCCAGAAATGGATAAATCAAGGAGACAAAAAGCTAATGAGAACCTAAGAGATTTGAACAACAGAATTTTTGAATTTGATGTTTATAATTCCTTGCCATTCAATGATTAGAGAGTACAAAATTCTTTCAGCATCATATGGAATATTTACCATGTACCAGGCTGCAGGGCAAATTTCAGTATATTTCAGGGAATCTGCATCTAATTCTTTGACCATAATGGAAAAAAAGAAAAAAGTTAGGCACCTTGCTCCTCACCATATGTTTAAAATTAAAAAACTTCTAATTGTCAAAGAAGACATTGTGATGGAATTCACCAAATATTTAGTTCTGGATGACAATAAAAACATACAATGAAAATTATACCAAGCTGTGCTTAGTGGCAGATAAACAGACTTATAATGCACTTGTTACAAAAGAAGGGAAACAGAAGTAAAGAGCAAAGTATTTGATTTAGACGTTAGAAAACAGAACCGCAGGGTTAACCCTTGAATGCTTTTCTATTGTACTGAGAGTAAAATTCAAACTCCTACCTTGGCCACTGAGTCCCATGTGGTCTGACACCTTTGCTCACCTCTCTAATTTCAGCTATATCTCTCACTATTCCCCAGCCGACACACACACATGCTCCAGCCACATCAGTTCCCTTACTGTTTCTTGCACACACCAAACACTGCCCTGCCTCAGGACCTTTGCACTTGCTGCTGCATCTTCTTGGAACTCCCGTTTCTCTCTCAACTGCCACATACATCTTTTCAAAATCAGGCCTCATCAGGACTTAGAGAAGTCTTCCTGGGCCACCCCACTGCAGTTCTCTGTTTCCAGCATAACACTTACTGCTGGTAGCTACTGTGTTTGTTTATTGTTTCTTTTCTTTTCTCTCTATTAGACGTTCAGGTCCATGAGGATGGAATCTTGAGTCTTGCTCATGGCTGTATTCCCAGCGCCTGGAAAACAGGAACCAGAAACCAATTCTCCTAGTTTTCCCGGGAATGTCCTGACTTTAGCACAGAAAGTTCTGTGGGCCGTGAAACCCCTGAGTCTCAGGACAGCTGGATGGCTGTACACCCTTGTTAGTAGAGTATACGTATTTTGAAATAAAGATGCCCCATTTAATTTCAGTTATCTGGCTTAAGAAAATAACCACTGTCATTTAAATAGAGCTTTGTGTTTTACTAAGCCTCTTTTACGTATATGATCATATTTAAATTAGCTCTTGGGATAACCTGCAAAGTATGTGTAATTATTCACACACCTTGTTGGATCTGAAGATCCAAGGGCAGGGGGAGCTCACCTTTTCCCAGGTGCCTAGCTCTGCAGCGGCCCTGCCCCTGTCCTGGCAAGGAATTGGAGGAACCCCAGATATTTCCCCTCCACCCCTCCTAGTTGCTGAACTCTGGAGTAAGCAGGCTTTGTATAACTTTCTTACTTTGTAAAACCTGTGTCAGCCAAGAAATCACAACAAGAGAAGGACAAAAGGCCAGGCAAATTGCTTTATTAGCTGAGCTAAAAGGCCCAGTAGGTGAGAGTCTTGCTACCTATCAGGTAATTAGCCACCTGGAAGCTTTCTTTGTCCACGGTCTCAGAGAAGAGAAACCCTTCTTTGTTACAGGTAAGCAGCCCATTTTCCAATCAGCGCTGTAATTGCCCAGTCACACACTGGGGCTCAGGCATTAGCTGGCACAGACCTGCCAGGCCAGGGAGGTAAGTGTAGACACAAAGTCCCTGGGGACCTGTGTCCCTGGGCCAGTGGAGACTGAGTGGGTGTCCAGGGCTGGGTGCTCAGAAGTATTTGCAGCCAGATTGAAGAGAGAGGCATTCAGTCCTTCAAGAGGGTGCCAATCCTTTCTCACCGCAATCGCTGCTCCCACATCCTTCGGAAACATCGAGACAAGTGCTCTTCTGGTGTGAATGCAGTTTCCTATGGGATCTTGTTAAAATGCAGATTCTGATGCAGCAGGTCTGGAGGGGGCCCCAATCCTGCATTTTCAGCAAGCTCCCAGGTGTCACGGATGCTCCCAGGTGGCATGGATGCTCCCAGGTGGCACAGATGCTCCCAGGTGACACTGCACTTTAAGGAGCAAGACTGAGAGACTTCCCTGCGCAGGCTCAGAGAGCGGGTCAGAGTGCAGACTCTCAAGTCTTGGCCCAGAAGCCCCTCCTCCTGGCATCCTGGGCTGCTGGGTGGCCCTTTGATGCTCTGGTGACCTCGCTAAACCCGATCCCCGGGTGAACTACACTGTGTTGTAAATACCCGTTTACTTGTCAGTCCTGGGCTCCTCCTAGGTGGGCCACCTGGGCCCTACACACCATGACCCCATAGTCCAGCGCAAGGCTTGGTAGAGGACACCCACTGCCAGTGTTCACCAAGCTGCAGTGGCTTATGTGCCTCAGTCTGCCACAGCCACACCCACACAACTTTCATGCAGCGTTCACCATTCTCAGCCCCATTTTTCTCATCAGCCAGGTGGGCATGAAAATAGGCAACCTGTATCGTCTTCTCCCCAGGGGGCCATACAAAGGAAGTCATACCTCTCCTTTCCCTTTCTTTCTTTTTTGCTTACTTTTGTATCGAGTTATAATTTACATAGAGTAAAAGGCTCACATGGCTCAATGTAATTTCATATATGTACATACCTGTCTTAGGCATCTTGGATTGCCATAACAAAACACCACAGGTTGGGTGGCTTAAACAACAGAAATCTAATTTCTCATAGATCTGGAAGCTGAAGTCCAAGATAAAAAAGCTGGCTGATTCCTTTCCTGGTGAGAGGTCTCTCTCTACCTGGCTTAGAGTTGGCTGGCTTCTCACTACATCTGGTTTTCCCTTGTGTCTGTATGTGAAGAGGGAGAGAAAGGAGGGAGGGAGAGAGAGAAGAGGGCCTTTCTGGTGTCTCTTTTTATAAGGACTTATAAGGACACCTATAACGACTTTATCACTTTTATGATTTCATTTCACCTTATTTAACTCTTAAAGACCTTGTTTTCAAATACAGTAACATGAGGGGATAGCTCTTCAACATACACATTTTGGGCAACAGGATTCAGTCCATAGCAGTACCCATACAACTACCACCCAGATCAGGACAAGACTATCTCAGGGGCTTCAACAGTCTCCCTTATGCCCCTGTGTCCATGTTCCTCCTCCCAAAGGTAACCATGTGCTAACTTCTATAACCATAGATGAGTTTTGCCAGTTATGGAACTTCATATGAATAGAGTCAATGAGTATGTACTCTTTTTGTGTGTCTGGCTTCTTTCCATCAACAGTATGAGTTCTTCTGTGTTGTTACATATTTCTCCTTCTCATCCTGCTTACTCTGATTCTTCTTTTTTTCTCTCAGTAGTATTGCTTTGTGTAGATGTGCCACAGTTTATCTTTTCATCTATTGATAGGAATTTAGGTAGTTTTCAATTTGGGGCTATTTTGAGTAGTGATGCTGAATATGAATATAGTTGTCGGTCCTTTAAGTGAAAAAAATTCATATATTTATATATAAGAATTTAATTTCTGGGCATATATATATATGCCCAGAAGTGAAAAAAAAATTCATATATTCATATATATACATATATATATATATATATATATATATGCCCAGAAATGAAATTCTTGAATCATAATCTATACATTCAGCTTTTGTAGCTACCGAACTGTTTTCCAAAGTGGTTGAACCAAGGTGCACTCCCACCAGTGGTATGAGAATTCTGTTGCTGCATATCTTCCCCAACACTTGATAATATTCATCCTTTGATATTTAGCCATTCAGGAAGTGTGGGGTGACACATCTCTGTGGTTTTGATTTGCATTTTTCTGATGACTGATGTGGTTCTTTCAATTAAAATAAAATAATAACGATAATTTCTGCTTCACCAAATATCTCGTTACAAATATTTACTCTGCAGGAGTGTTATCTTGATTAGAGATGGATTAAAGCACATAGGATACTTAAGTTTGAAGGGTGGTTGAGAAGTCTGAGTTTGTGAGTGATCTGGGAGACATTAGGTGGCCAGCAATCAGCTGGCCTCTAGGTTTTGGCAGGTAACAGAAACTGTAGAAGTGGATGAGCATGTACAGGGAGATGGCATGGAGAGAGGAGAAATGGACCAGGAAGGAAGTCTAAGGGCTAATCAGAGAAGTCAGGGGAGGCTGACATAGGGCTTGCACTTCCCAGGCTTATGGAGAGACAGTGATGTGACTAACCTCTGGGCGGGGTGGGTGTTGGAGCATGGGTAGAGGCACACAGTCAGATGTGCATTGTAGAAGACCCCCTTGCTGCTCTGCATAATGGGCTGCAGATGTGCATGGTAGGGTGCAGGGAACAGCTGGGAGCTGTGGGTGGAGGTCCAGGGAGGATGAGACTGTGGCATTTGTGGACTCAGGTGCATGGAAGTAGTTGGAGATGGTGAGGCCGGGGGTAAAGGAATAAGGGGAGTAAAGAACATGTCCTAGTCCTACAGCTCGCCTTGGTGGCACTCTACCTCCTGGGGAAGAGAGGAGGGGACCAGGGGGCTGGTGCAAAGTCCTAAGGCTGAGTTTGAACATGTTGAACTTGAGAGGTCTTGGAGCCACCCAAGTGGAGATGCTGCTATGGGCTGAATTATGTCTCCCTCAAATCCAAATGCTCAAGTCTTAACTCCCAGGACCTCAGGATGTGACTGTATTTTGAGATAGGGTTTTTAAGAAGCTGACAAGTTAAAATGATGCCCTTAGGGTGGGCCCTAATCCAATATGACTGGTTTTCTAATAAGAAGAGGAAATGTGGACACAGAGAGACCCCAGATATGTGTGAGCACAGAGGAAAGACTATATGAGGACAGTGAGAAGGTGGCCATCTGCAGGCCAAGGAGAGAGGCCAAACCTGCCAGCACCTTGATCCTGGATTTCCAGCCTCAGGAACTCTGAGAGCGCACATTTCTGTTGTTTAAGCCATCCATTCTATGGTACTTCGTTACAGCAATCTGAGCTGATTGATAAAAAGACACTCAGGAGGCTGCAGCCCTGCCTCAAAGATACTATGACTGACTAGCAGGTCAGAGCACCAGAGTGGGGTCCAGGGAGCCCTCCCCACTCCTCCCTCACCACTCTGAACCTAGCCCAGAACATCTGCCTCAACTTGCTGAGTGTCTGAAGACTTCGATCAGGAGAAATCTGAAAGGAGAAGTCGGCTGCTGGAGGCCTGACTCGGAGGCACCTCACTGCCTCCCTTCACCTTTCAGCGCTGGTGATGTCAAATTACACATCACCTCCCAGGGCCCACATCTGTGCTCTTCACAGACCCTGCAAAGCATCTCATGAATACTTTCTGAGCTGCTCAGATATGCAGTAGGGAGAACAAATAATAAAGAGGAGAGGGTGGGGGGCGAGGTGGGAGAGAGACAGCAAGAGAGGGAGAGGGACTCACCTTTACATTTGCATCTCCCATAGACAGGACCGAGTTGAGGATGCTGGTATGAGGGGAATCTGGTTTGAAAGTGTGAGCTTTTCCAGGGAAATAAAGGGAACAGCTTCTTGTATAATGAGATTGACTCTTAAATTGAAAGTGCTAGAGCTTTGCTGCAGTTCAGACTCCCCTGCTGTGCGTTTATTCCCAAGGCTCTAACATTAAGACATCGTACATACAAGCTGGGAGCGTTCAATTAGGTTTTCTGTTATTAATCAGTCAATTAAGCCACAATCTCTGGGATATACATTTTCACTCTTAAATAGGTGAGAAGCGTGCCAAGGCCTCCAATCTGGTTTGGAATGCCAGCATGGTGTGGAGGGAGAGGCCAGAGACCTGAGGGCTCTGGAAGAAGAGAGAGGATGGGGTGAGGTAGCAAGAGAGAATGGGGCCTGTGGGGCAGTGTGCTGGAGGCTTCTGGGAGAATGACAGTTTGAGGTTTCCTTGCAGAGGAAATGCCAACTAGGAACAGGCAGAAGAAGGACTACGAGCTGTGGCGTCGGGCAGACTTTGCAACTGTCTGGCAAGAACAATATGGCCTTGTTCCCCTGAGCCTCAGTTTTACCATCCAGAAAACTGGAAATTATAATCCTTATTCTTAATTTCTCCCTCTTTTGTGAGATGCAAGTCCAATAAGACAATGGATATGGAAGCCTTTTGTAAGGTAGCACATGCTAGAGGGGACGTAAAGAGGCAGTAGGGGCTGTGATAGATAAAATAATGACATTTATGTATAAGTAAACTGAGGGCAGCAATAGCTTCCTTGAATGTGCAAGTTTGTTACATAGACCAAATGCCTAATAAGCACTTGTACTTCATTTATTATTGGAACCATCCAAACAGACAAAGGGAAGAGAATATTCTTACCAGGATAATACTTCTGAGCCTGCTCTAACAGATTCTCAACATCCCAAAATGTTGTCAGACTGCAATAATTCGGTAGAATTGAGGAAGGAGAGGTGGATGAAAAGAGCAATCTAAAATATTTTCATCATGGACTCGAACTTTATATTCACGATGAATACCAACCAGAAGAAAGCTGCCAATTGGTCAATGACAGTGAGTCCTTAAAGGAAACAGGTAAGAAGAGCTAATAATTAGTATATAAATCAGTTGCAAATAAGTGTTTGGATTTGTGATTAGCATACAAGTAATTTGTTGTTTGACATTTTGGGAATTAAGTGGTGGTGTAATTAGCACATAAATCATTTGTACATGGGTGTTCCTAAAGTGTCTGGTCTGTAATTGGACATAAATCATTTGTGTTTGGGGGTTTTCTAAGGTGTGTAGTATGTCATTAGCACATAAAATAATTTGTACATTAGTGTGTTTAAAGTGTTTATTGTGTAATTAGCACATGGATTCTTTGCAAATACACATTTCAAATTACTTGCTGTGTAATTAGCATGAAAATTATTGGTGCATAGAATTTTCTAAAGTATTTGGTGGGCATCAAGCATATATTTAATTTGTAAATGAGAATCTCTAAAGTGTATTTTGTAATTAGCACATATACCAGTTGTATATGTGTACATTTAAGTTGCTTGATTTGTAATTAGTGTATAGATCATTTTGTGAATGAGCTCTTATAAGTGATTTATAATTTGCATAGAAATCATTTATCAATGAGTGCTTCTAGAGTACTTTATTTATAATTAACATATATGCAATTTGTAGATGGGTCTTTAATAACTGCTTGAAAATAGCTCTTCCTCTCTTAAGAGATACTCTTTCATCCTGTTTACATTTGTTTAGCAAGCCTAATTGCACTTGTAGAGAGAAAGAATTTATCAGTTGCTGAATTTTTACCTTCTCACTCACTGAAAGTTCAGAATGCATTCTTGGATTCTCAAAAATGTTTCATGAAAGTCTGCTTTAGTATGTATGACACCAAAACCCTGGTGCTTTCCTAGAGATTTAGGTCAAATCTCAAAACCTCTTTCTTTGAGGCTGGGGTGTCTCAGGCATTCCAGGAGAACATGAAGTGTCCTGTCTTGGATATAATGCTAAGGATCTGGTGAAAATAATTATGGGCAACACTAATTCATGAATAAATATAAACTTTATCCAAATGGGAAACCCAACTATCCCAAAAATGGCTATGAAAGAAATAGAAAGGGAGTTAAAAATTTGAGCACTTAGTGGATGTGAGGAATCATCCTAATTACACAATGAGAGAAATCTCAATTATAATAACCATCCTGAGAGGTAGTCATTGTTGCTCCAGCATTAATCAAAGGTACAACAGAAAAAAGTAGCCCAGAGTTTAAAAAATCTTGAGAATGTGTTTTGAAAAGCATCACCACCTTATAGAAAAAATAATGGAAAGATGACTATGACTAAGTGAATTCTGGCTTTGAGTCCCAAAGGGATATTAAAAATCGTATAAGAATTTAGACAGGCAAAAATAAGCATTAGCAGAATCACTTTACTTTCAAAAGACTAAACTGTCCCCTCTGCAATAATAAATGCCTCCCAAAAGGAATATTAAAAGAATAAAATTTGTGACTCAAGAATTTTATACCCAGCTAAACTGTTTTTAATGTATGGAAGCAACAGAAGAAAACATTCTTGTATATTTAAAATTTGAAAAAAAATTATCATGTGCCCCTGTAAAAAATTACTGAATTGTAGCTAACAAATAGGCAAGTCAAAATTCAGAACTGAAGAATGGATAAATGATGGTAAGAAAAGACTGGCACATACACTATTTCTTGGTTTGAGCCCAATAAGAGAATCTGAATAATGTAGTGAACAGTGTGGCTCAGAGTTTAGTTTTGGGAAAGGAAGAGATGATATAATGGAGGAAACTTTCCATGACTGACTTCTCCCCTGGAACAGGAACATGTAGGTAGTAATGCATAATCAAGTTGGATTCTGGAAGTAGGGTCCAAACTCAGTAATGTACTTACATGACATTCCTTTCTCCTTCTAGGCCTCAGTTTCCCCATCTTATAGAAAGGTGGAAATGAACGAAATAGTCATTTGGGGAATCTCCAGCCACAGGAGACTTTCCTCCAGTATTCAGAGATGCTTGGAGATTACATAGTGCCCAAGCTTTGCCAAATCAAGTAGTGGGGTTTCCCAATCTTTAGTTGTTCATAAACCAGCCTGTGGTACCCATATCAGTAATGTCATGATTTGCTTAAGATTTTTCTTTAAAAAAATTATTTACTAGTCACATTTATTTAATATTTCATTTAATTTATAGCCATTGTTATTAAGTGAAATTAAATTACTAAAATTGAATAGTTAAAATGAATGATTTGACTTAATTTTCATATTTTACTTACTAAACATATTTATGTATTTCAAAAGCTAATTTATGTAACCACTTTATCACCAGCTATGAATAGAAGGCAACCACAAATAGAAAAACAATTAAAACGTTAAATTCTGTCATTAATAGGATACACGGGGCTTTTTTGTTTGTACTGTTTTATTTGTTTCTCTCTTTCTTTTTTTTACATATTAGTAATTTTGAAATTGGGATGTACCTTACAATGAACAGTCTTTTTCAGCTATTTGGATTTTGTTTCTTTCTTAAAGGTATGCAGAAATAACAATGCATCTTACCATCACAGCACATTAGAGGGGGCAAAATACAGCAAGGCTATGCTATTACATATAGCTGGTCAGATACCACATGTTCCTAAAGGTTCTGTGTTTGAAGCCTGTTTGCTGCTAAAATAGGGAGATTAGAAGTGGTAGAAAAATGTTAAAAACAGAGTGGTTACATGTGGGGTCTTCCCATGAAATCAGAAAGATTAAAAGATTTATGGAAAGCCTGTCTCATTCCACGGGTAAGTATTATGGAAAGCTCTGTCTGCCTATAGGCCCCAGAAGTAGCTCTTTACATGCCCAGTGGGGAGCAGTGACGTACAGAATTCTTAACCAAGCTCGCTGCCACCACTGTCCTTCCAAGAACATGCAAG
The DNA here is from genome assembly GCA_032199065.1 of Smutsia gigantea. Taxonomy (NCBI): domain Eukaryota; kingdom Metazoa; phylum Chordata; class Mammalia; order Pholidota; family Manidae; genus Smutsia; species Smutsia gigantea. Next base: position 74,251 of record JAVSCE010001935.1, read on the forward strand.
GCTTAACTGGCCATAGCCCCAGCCTCACCACAAGCTACATTTGCCCAAATATGAGCATATTGACTCTAAGACCAACAAAGCAGGATGTATTCATATACCTTTAAAATAAAACAAAGTTGGGGCTCAATTATCTCCTCAATGGTGTCAGTGAAGAAGACCAGGCTCAGGGAGGTTTTCTGGGCTGGATGTGCACAGAGCACTAGATGGTTAAATCCTTCTTAACCCTACACTCACTGCTATCCAGACACACTGATTCTGAAAACATAACCATTCTGTCCCATTCCTTGTCAGCCATGGTGGAAATAGTTATACAGGGTCGGGTGGTGTCAGGGCACTCTCACAAGGACGTAAATTGAGGGCATGGAACCACATTGCTGGTTCTGTGTTCACAAAACAGAGCTTCGGAGAGTGGTACAAGAGCTACTTTTACTAGTCAGGAAGCTGAGAAATTATTTTCTAAATATAAAACTGGCATTGAATGACCTGAGTCACTGGGTTTTATTTAAACTGAGAAAGACAAATTGGTTGCTCAGTGGCCGATAAGAGGTGACGTCAAATTGCTAACCCTGTTCCCTTCTGCCTGGGATCCTTAAATGATCCAAGAAAATGTTACTACATACATATATATAGTATCTATGTGTATATTTGTATATATACGTATTGAATATGTTTATTGAATATATATGTTCAAATTAACATATATTGAATAATTAAATACAAAGTAAGGTGACTACATATTCAAAAACATTGAATAACTGAATATACATTAATAGGAAAATTGAACATAAATATGTATTAACTGTCATTATAGATTCATAATATAATGATATATGATATACAGACTCTATCGCACACACAGAAAGACAGTGGAAAGTTAATAAATAAAGGCCACAAAGTTTAACAGAAATGATGTCCTTGTTAGTTGGATTCTGGTTGATTATTCCTACTTCATACTTTTCTCCCTTTCCCAAATGTTTGACCATGAGTGTTTATTGATTTTAGAATCAAGAAAAAAAAAGGCAAATGTAAGAATTTATAACATTTACATACCTATCAATCTGAAGGATGTTTTTTAAAAAAGCTTGGCAACAAAGCCTGGTTACTTCTAAGATGACAGGTTTGTGGTGATTTTTATGTTTTTCCCACTTTCTAATACATTTAAAACATTTTTTTTCTAAAACAACCATGGATTCATTTTGTAATGGCAATGATAATGTTATTCTAAAAGGAACAAAAACATCTGGATTCAGCTTATCTGAAAGTACTCCACCCCAGACTTCCCAGTTATATAAACAGACTATATAAAAAATATACTATATAACATATAGTATATAATATATATTAATTAATGAGTGCATACACATGCACATGCATATATTTTTAATCTAGTTTAAACTGGGTTTTCTAATTTACAGCAGAAAGGTCCTAATATAATACACCATTGGAACCCAGATTGGACTTTATCTCATTCCAAACTCATGTTCATCCCTAGGTTCCTCTCAGCCTGAACTGAAAGTCCCATAATGTGAGTCATTTTTAATGCTTTTGCTTCCAAACTGGCTTTCTCAGAAGACAGCGCCAGCAGGTCGACAGAGTGAGAGCAGCCTGGAGTGAGTGTGGGAGGAGAGCATTCCAGATGAAGTTACAGCTGCAGGGGAAAGTAGACTGAGCATGTTTTCTAAATAAGCCTCGACACAGCCTAACTGAACATCCCTGCTTTATTTCTCCTTGTTAGCGCTGACCTCTCTCCCCTCACCCAGAGCTCCGCCATACACTCAAGCCTAATTTGTCCAACTGTTTTGCAACCCCAGGTGAAGGAAACATATTTGAATACATCTTTAAAACCAAATATTATATATATACACATATACTATCAGAAGGATTTTCTTGCTGTATGAGCCTCAGCTGAAAAAGAAGAGTGGAAAAAATTTCATTATAGGGCTGATTCCCTGGCTATGTGGCTTTAGGTAAATTCCCTGCTTTCCTTGACTCTCTCAAATGGGTCAAGATGATCTACCGGTATTCCCTTCCAGCACTAGCATTTTTGATTATTTATGAGAAATGAGGGGACCCACAGGAATGCTAAACAAATCCTGCATGCATTCATTCGCTTCATCCTACCACTTCATCCATTCGTACTTTCATTCTGGTCCTTGAGTGAACAAGCAAGATGGTGAGGTAGGAGGACAAGTGTCGGACAGATCCATATTCAAATCCTTGTCCTGTGACCTTGGACAGCTCCTTCAAAGCCTTGGAACCTCCGTTACCAGCTGTGTAAAGTGGGCATAGCATCATCACCCACTGGTGTTGCAGAGAGATGAGCCATGCAAAGGGCAGATAGGAGGGCTAATACCAAATAAATGCCTAGGTCACACCAATTTCAGATTTTTCACATTCTTTCTTTTTTCAAAACTTGATCATATGAGAACTTTGGCTTTCAGCCAAGTCCAGCCAACAGCCTGGATTTACTCTCCCATCTGAAAGTGAAAATAAAAAATATATTAAAAACAATGGTTTTCAAGACATTGGACATCAGGCAACAAAGAGCTCTGATTTCAGAGATATGGCAAACCAGTGAGGTGAGCCCTACGACTAGCTTACTACTCAGAGATTCCAGGTCACAGCACAGAGAAGGGGTTACCTAGACAGAGCAGAGTGTTCTTGAGTTGAGGAGGTGGAGCTGGATGGTCAGGGAGGCCAAGAGTTACAATTTGTAGAGCAGGGTATCAGAGGAGAGAATTGCACATAAAAAGAACTCCAGAGATTTGCAGAGGGTTTTCCTTGAATATTTAGCATAATGCCTATCAGCACATGCTCATGACAAAATGACTTGAGGCAAAGAGTACCTGAAAGGGAGAGAGAAAACAATATACAGGAATAGACCTGTTTTCTCAGGGGTTATTCTCAGAAGTGTATTGCCTTAGTGGTGAGGAATAATTACTCTTAGACCAAATACTTCTCTAGAGCAAGACCTGAAAGGTTCAAACTCTTTCCAAGTAACCTAAATGCATCCAGGACCCAAGTTTAAAAATATTTTTAGGAATACAGAAATATCCAGCAATTGCAAAGGAAAAACTCACAGTAGCTGCCATACAATCAAAATATTACTAGGCATGCAAAGAAGCAGAGACACATAACCCATAATGAGGAGAAAAATCAATCAATTGAAACTACCCACAAATGACTAGAATATTACAAGAGCTTTTAAAACTACATTTTCTATATTCAGTAACATAGAAGAAAGATTGAGCACATTAGGTTGGAGACATGGAAGTTATGAAAACAAAGTCCAGAAATGAAAACTACCATGTCTGGGATGGAAAAATATACTGATTGGCATTAACAGCAGATTAGACATTGCAGGAGAAAAGATTAGTGAACAAGAAGACATAGAAATGGAAACAAACTCAAATACACAGAGAAAAAGAGAATTAAAAAAGAAAACAGAGTGTTAGGAAGCTGTGGGAAAATGTCAAGCAGCCTAATACAGGTGTAATTGGAGGTTCTGAAGGAAGAGGTGGGGACAGAGGGAGCCTTTGAAGAAATTATGACTGAACATTTCCCACAGCTGTACAGTCCCTTTAAAGTATGGAAAGAAAAATATGTGTCTAGAATTCTATATCCAGGAAAAAATTTTCAAAACCAAAGCTGAAATAAATATTTTCTAAAAAAATAACACATGAAAGCTGAGAGTTGCTCTGGGAAAAATGTAAAAGGAAGCAGTTTAGGTCAAAGGAAAATTATATCAGAGGAGAATATGGGTGTATGAAGAAATAAAGAACACTGGAAATAGTCAATGCATGGGAGAAAATCTTTGCAACCTGTGTTAGGCAAAAAGTTCTTTGATGTAACACCCAAATCATGTCCATAAAAGAAAATATTGACAAGATGGACTTGGCAAAAGTTAAGAACTCCAGCCTTTTGAAAAACATTGCTAATGGAATGTATATATACATGGATTGGGAGAAAATATTTGTGCAACACATACCTGGTAAAGTGCTTTTATCCATAATATATAAAGAACTCTCACAACTCAATAATAAGAAAACAAAAACCTGATCAAAAAATGGGCACATCGTCAAAACTGATGCTGTGATTATCTCAAAATAAAAAGTCTAGTTTACAAAAGGGCAAAGAAGATTAAATAGATACGTGAGCAAAGATATATAGGTGCAAATAAGCAAATGAAAATACATTCAACCTCATCAGTCATTAAGAAAATGCAAATTCAAATCACAACGAGATACCACTGCACACTTATTTGAAAGTCCACCATTTAAAAGACTGTTCAAACCAGTTGCTGGTGACATGGAGAAACCGGGACTCTCATCCACTTCTGTTAGGAATGTAAACGGCAGAGCATCTCTGAAAAATGATTTGTCATTTTAAAAATATTTAAACATACTGCTACCAGATAACCCAGCCATTCCACTCCCTAGATATTTACCCAGGATACCTGAAAGCATATGTCTTTAGAAAGACAGAACCAACATTCATAGCAACTTTATCTTTAACAACTCAAAACTGGAAGCAATCAAATAATGTCCATCAGCAGGTGACTGGATCAACAGACTCTAGGACATTTATACAATGGAATACTACTTAGCGATGAAAAAGGGGATGAGCTGTTGATCCTTGTAAAAACTTGGATGAACCTCAAGGGCATTGTGCTGAGTGACAGAAGCCAGACACACAAGATTACATGCTGTGTGATTCCATTCATAGAGAACTCCAGAAGAGGCAAAGTAATCTGTAGTGATGGAAAGCAGATCAGTGGTTGCCTGGGTTGGAGAGTGACAGAAGGGGAGGCTGGAGGGAGAAGTTGCAACGTGGTCCAAGGAGACTTCTGGGGGTAATCGGTACGTCCATCATGTTGAGGGTGGTGATGCTTTTACAGTGCATACAAATGTCAAAACCAATGAAATAAGAAAGCATTAAAAAAGTAAACATAATCGCAGACTCCTGCTCCTGGCAATTTTATCAACCGTCAGCCTTGAGAATGGGGACTACACCAATTCCCTCCCATTCTTCCAAGGCCTGAGCATTTGGCACATAGGAGGTGGTGGTAAAGGCCTTGACTGTTCACATCAAATAGATCTGAGTTCAAGTCCCCATCCTTCCTCATGTTGTTATGAGAATGAGAACAAGTTACTTAACCTCTTGGAGTCTCAGTTTCTCTTTCTGTAAACTGGGCACATGAGTAGACACCCAGATGTTGGCTATCCCTCATGTAATGCTCAGTCCGGGTATCCAGCGCAGCAGACAGTGAGCACTCTCAGTGTTCACTGCATTGTCCCCAAGTGAAAAGTGATGCCAACTGCCCTCAGGCACAGAGCCACTCACAGGGGACCATTAAGCCACTTCCCAAATCCCAGAGACTCTGCCCCAGCCTGCTGGGGTTCAAGGTGGGTGTGTGGGGCTGAGCAGCGTCCCCTCCCTGGCGAGCAGTCACTGCAGGGGCCCCCTTCCTGCACAGGCCTCTCTGAGCACATGGCCCAGCCAGTACAGGGAAGTGACCAGCACGAATGTCTCTTGCTCCCTCTGCTCTTTGGGAAGAGATCCCTTCTCTCCTGCGCTCCCTGGCCTGTCTTGCATCTGAGCCAGGGCCCTGGGGACGTGCGGACAGGTAGCAGGGGTCTGGCTATAATGAGAAAGAAATCAGAAAATCCATGAACAGAGCTTGTAGCAAGCACTTACTTAGTAAAGAACCATTGCTATTATCATCACTGCATCAAGGATGGTGCATTCTTGAGGGCAGGCTCTGGGGTCAGCTATTGTCCACTGCTTCCCTGTTTCCAACACACTGCCTACACATGCTACGTGCTGAGTTCCTATTAAGCAAATAAATGAATCAGTACATGCATGCAGGACTGATTTTACAGAGGTACTGACTGACCACCTTCGCCCAGACCCGTAAGGAGGGGCTTGGGCCCCAGAAGCTGGGTGGGTGCAGTCTGTGCCAGCCCACGCGCCTCAGGCACCACACGGCCAAGTCCGTGGAATAGAAGGACGTGGGGGGAACACTGGATCCACAGCAGGAAACAGAATGTTACTTGCATTCTCATATTCTAATATCTTGAATCCTTAATCAAACCTATAATCTAAAATTCAAAAGCGGGTTTGGGAAAAACACAGGCTGCTTGCCTGCTAAACAGAAGCTTGGGCCCTGGCTGGAATGCATCTGTGGTTTGTTCTATGATGAGCCAGGAAAAGTGGACAGGGGTGAAGAAAAAGACAACAGTGACAGTAATAGTATCTGGATACCACTTGTTGGTATAACAATGTGCCATGCGAATGGTAACTGGGCATCATTCTCACTTTCAGTGGGAAGCTGAGGCTCAGAGGTGAAGTGAGGTGCCCATAGCCATAGAGAAGGTTAAAGGTGGGGCCGATCGCTTGCAAAGCCCATGCGTCTCATCTGCCCCAGGCTGTCTCCAGATCCTATCCGGCTGCTGCCCTTCAGTCGCACACTTAGGAATATCAGCTGATGCCCACCAACGAGCTATTCCAGCAGGTCTGCCCAGCTGCAGTCCTTCTGCCCTTATACCTGGCTGTCTCTTCTCTGGAAAATGGAATGACCCTGGGCTGCCATGGTGGCCTCTCAGTAATAGCTCAAGTCTGGAGAATAAGGGAGCTGCTTTGGAATCCAACTGCCACCATGACAGCCATGGAGAGGACTTGATGCAGGGGACAGTGTCAATGGGGAACGTTGGGAGGGGTGGCAGGAGACCGAGGCCTCTGGAAAAAGAGAGGAGGGACTAAGGCCAGAGGGGAAAGGGTTGGGGGAAGCTGTGCTTGTAGGGCTGCTGGCAGAGTCAGAAACACTAGGACTTCTGACATTTGCTGGGCTTTTGCACATGCTGTTCCCTCTGCCTGGAACTCTCTTCCCTCATCACCTCCTGATCCTGAGGAGATCACAGCCCAGTTTCACCTCTTCACCCCAGCAACCTCTTCCTGCACTCCATACCTCTCTCCATCCCTTGCCTTTTTTCTTTCCGTATCACTTATTACTTTCTAAGGCATCACATACTTCCTTTATTTCCTTATGACTTGCTTTGGACATTGTAGAAGTAACTTACTCATTAGTCTTTTACTGATGGCCATTTAGGTTTCCAACCTTCAGCCAGGGGAACCCCCTTAAGCATATATTTGTTCACTGTCCAGTGATTTCCTTAGGATAAAAAAGTTGCTGGTGGTGGGACTGCTGAATCAAAGATACCCAGCATCTTTTGGACATGGTACCTTATGAATTAATAAACTCAAACCAGAGGAAATCTGTTGAAGTGTTTTGTGTAGGCTTCAACCAATCACCCTTTGACTTGCTTTCTTGTTAGAAAGAAGGGTGACTTGAACCCAGTGCCACAGTGGTAGATTGGAAAAGATGTCCCCCAGCCTTCTGCTCACCCTACATCCATGACGTTTGCCATGTAACCTTACCATGCCCTCCTACACTACTCTGGACCACCTATGTGGCATGATTTGGCCAACAAGATATCAGCACACATCTTGAAAACAAAGTCTTGAAAAATGTGCATAAGTGGTGATGCTTATTCTCTCCTGCTCCGTGCTGTTGCTGTGAGAAGTACATGTGTAAGCTAGCCTTCTGGAGGATGAGAGACAGGTGAGTTGCCTGACTCATCCCAGCTGAGACCAGCCTAGATCAGCCAATAGCTGGCTGAGTCCCAGAAATGGGTGTGATCCCAGCCAAGATCAGCAGACCACCCTGGCTGACCATCCTAAATGCGTGAGCAAACAAGTTCATTGCTGTATACTACTGTGGTTTTTGTTACGCAGCATTGTTACGTCAACAGATAACTGATACACCAGGCATGACAGTGAACCATTTTCTTTAGAAGCACTGTTCCACCAACGCCAGGGGCTTTTGTAATGATCCTGTGTGGACTTGAATATACTCTAAAATAACTCATTGGCTAGGGACATTTGTAAAAATTTTGATTCTATTCACCAACTAGGGGACTTGCCACTGCTCCTGGGATGAGACAGAGCACAGAGTAACATTTTGAAGGCAAGAGGAGGTCAGAGGCCCTTAAAGAACACAGAAGTGATGGCTGACTTCAAGCCCATGAGCACAGGATTGTGTGTGATGAGAGTACGGCCCCAACCATCTCTCCAGCCCTTGTCCACACACCTATATGCTGGTCCTTCTGCCAGGCTCCAGAGATCGGCACTAGTGTGTTTCACAAGGTTTGGGTTTGGGCTTAATAGCTATGATAGTGAGTGAGCTCCCTGTCATTGGAGGTAGGCAAACAAAAACAGGCCAAGCATCGCTCTGTCAGGGAAGCTGGATAGCAACAGGTGGAAGTGGAGGGGGGGGATAGAAGATTAGGCTCCAAATGCCAGCCCGGGATCTGAGCTGCTCTTCATCACATCATGATGGGAGAGGGAATATTGAATTGCACGTTCTAAATCTCTGCCATTCAGGCTTACCTTGCACGGTTAGGGATTTCTGATGAGAGAGAGCAGAGAAAGTCACCTACAAAGCCTTAACCTTGAAATAAACTTGCACGGGAAATGACCACGTTGGTTACTGGTGCGAAGGACACAGCATGACAAAGAGGGCAGATTCGTGGACCACAGTTTCGCCAAAAGCCTGCAGTCATATGCTGAAGCAATCAGGCTCTGAGATGAGCAAATCTCCATGTGAATCCAGGTCTGTGACTGATTTTCTAGCAGGGCTTAGGGCTGCTGTTCCTTTCCTTTGCCATAAGCCCCAGCCTGAGTTTCACCCCTTGGGATGGCTGCCTCTGTCCTCATGGCTCTCTGGGCTCTCTGGTGAACTCTTTCTTGCTGGGTGCTTCATTCTCTAAATGCTGCCATGGACAAAGTCCCCAGATTGGACCACTCGGGCCTCGTGGGTGAGACTCAGAGGGATCGGACAGGGAAGCTGGCTTTGGGGAAGTTACAGGCTCTCTCTTAGTCAAAGACAAAACCATAACAATCACAGCCAGAGCTATTTGGAGCCCTTGTGTGGATCACCACAGCTGCCCAGTGAGGGAGAAGCTGCTCCTATCAGTCCCATTCCCCAGGTAAGGAATGGGAGCCCCGGATATATTGAGTCCTTGGGTATGTGACCTACCCAAAGCACACAGCCCGTAGAGACCCATCTCTGTCCATCCTAAGTCTGACACCTTTTAGCCACTACTTATACCAGCGTAGCATAGACCGAATTACTAATGTGGCAGCCTTTGGGATAAGAGCAAAAATGTCTCCTAAGCAAATCTCACCCAGGGTTTGGAACTCAAGATGGGAATGCTCACACACAGCCTGGTTCTTCCCTTTGCAGGCAGCTTCCTTTCCCCTCCAGAAGCCCTGGTCTTGAGGTTGCCCCCAGAAGCAGTTAGGACAGGCTGAGGTGTGTTACAGTAACAAAACAACCGCAGGGATCTCAGGTGCTTAAGACAAATGTTTACGTCTCGCTTCTGCTCTGCGTTCCCATGGGTTGGCTGAGGCTCTGCTCAGCGCTATCCTCATTCAGAGGCAGGACCAGCTACAAGATCTGCAGCACCCAATGAAACCCAGAAATGCAAACATTGTCCAAAAACTAGCAAGAATTCAAAGACAGCAACAATAAAGAATTAAGCCACGTGCAGGGGTCCTTTTCAGAGTGGAGTCCGGGCGGGCCGCCCACGCCTGTGGAGCTGGACTTGCTTGGGGGGTCACAGCCGAGGATGCTGCTGTCATCACAGCAGAGGCCATGGGAGCCCAGGAAATCCTGTGCTGGCTCTTAAAACTCCTCCTGGACGTGGCGCACCTCACTTCTCACTTTGGTTCACATTCTTAACTTCTGTCCCTTGTGGAAGGAGAGAGAGACTATATGTGCACACAGCTCCCCTGGCCTTCTGCAGCGTGTGCCCCCTGCTTGGCTCCTCCTGTTATTCTTGCTTTTCAGCCAGATGTTGTCCCCCCAGGATCCTGAGACCTCAGATCACAGCCAGGAGGTCATCGTCAGGAGACGCCACTCCCCATCCGCCCCTGCCCCCTAGAGCTCCTGTTCCCATGGCAACCCTTTCCCAGCCGTTGCTGGCATGCTCAGCCACACGGTCTGCCTTGTGGTCCGGATGGTCACTATGCTGTCCCATTCTCACGGCTAGGTCTTTCTGCTTCGACTCTTGTCCCCAAAGTGGATTTTCTAGATCATAATCAAAGGGCTCTGTAAAAAGGATCACTGCTCTGTTTCAAACCCTCTAGTAACTATTATGGATTGAATTGTGTCCCCCCGAACAATATGTTGAAGCCCTGACCTCTGGTACCTGGGACTGTGACCTCCCTTGGAAACAGGGTCTTTGCAGATGTAATTAAGATGCAAATTAAGATGAGGTCACACTGGAGCAGGGCCTAACACGATTGGTGTCCTTATAAGAAGAGAAGAAGGGACACAGACATGCACACAGAGAGAGGACATGATGTGGTAACAAAAGAGAGAGACGGGAGTGGTGCATGCACAAGCTAAGGGACACCAAGGGCTGCCAGCAACACTGCAAGCCGGGAGGGAGGCATGGATGGATTCTCCCCTGGAGCCTTCGGAGGGAGCATGGCCCTGCTGGCCCCTTCATTTCAGACTTCTGGCCTCCAGAACTCTAAAAGAATAAATGCCTCTTGTTTTCAGAGCCCAGTTTGTGGTCGTGTGTTATGGCAGCCCCAGGAAACGAACATACTGCCCATCCCTCTAAGAATCGTTGCCAAATGCCTCCCAATGGCCTGTGAGTCCCTACGTGGCCTGACCCCTGCCCACCCTTCAACAGCATCTCAAACCACTCTTCACTGTGCTTGCTGCCCTCCAGCCACACTGACCTCCTGCCTGCCTCCAGACTTTTGCTCCTGCCGGGCCTTCTGTCTGGAGTGCCCTTTCTCCAGAGCAATCTTGGGTCCGTCTCTTTAAGTCACTACTGAAATGTTTCCATCCTGTGAGGCCATTTATGAGGCCCTGTCTCAAGTAGTCTCTTCTGCCTCCCCATTCTCCCAGGCAGAGCCCCTCGTCATCTTCCACCAAACGCCGCAGTGATTTCCTTTCTGACATTTTTCACCATTAGTAATGATTTTCTTTCTCTACTGAGTGTTACCTGCTTTCTCTACTGAGTGTTACCTGCTTCCTCTACTGGAACACAGAGCTCCTCTGGCATTGTGGAGGACACACTTTAAGGTGGTCCCCGTGAGCCCCACCTCCTAGTGCTCATGCCCTCATGTGACACTCTCCCCTTGAGTGTGGCCAGAACCTATGAGTCGCCTCCCAACCAATAGAATCGGGCAAAGGGGATGGAGTGTCACGCCCATGATTATGTTACACAGGACCTTACTGACCGCTTGCTGAGACATTCTCTCCCTTGCTGGCTTTGATGAAGCAAGTGGTCATGTAAGCTGCCCTATGGAGAAACTCATGCAGCAGGGACCTAAACACAGCCTCTAGCCAAACGCCAGCAAGAAACCGAGGCCCTCATTCCTCAGCCTTAAAGGAACAGAATTCTGCCAATGAGAAGGTGAGTTTGGAATTGGACCCTTCGCCATTAGACCTTTGAGATGGGACTGCAGCCCTGGGTAACCGCTTAATTACAGCCCCATCACAGATCCTAAAGCAGAGGATCCAGAAACACGGCACCCGGACTCCTGACCCACAGAAAATGTGAGATGGCTGTCACCCAGCGGCAGATGACTAGTACAGGCGATGACGCACTCTGTCTTGTTTGCTGCTTGAGTGCAGGACGTAGCATGGGGTCTCCCCTATAGAAGGCGCTTAGGGAACACCTGATGGCTGACTGAAGGCATGCTGTTCATCCTGGCTCATTGGCGAGGAGTGTGTGTGTGTGTGTGTGTGTGTGTACCTATCATTGTAGATTAAAAAAGCCACCCCGGGCCCTGTAGCTCACTACCACGGGGTGTGTGTAACACACAGTATACACACACACACACACACACACACACACACACGTATATATATATATATATATATATATATATATATGAATTAGACCTTCTAAAGTACATGAAAGATAGCCAGAGCTAGACCTGACTTGGCCTCATGGGCGGCTCTTTGCCATAATTCTCCTCCTTGGCCTTCATCTTTTATTTATTTTTCTAAGACACGTAAAGTGATGATTGAATTCGACCATCTCTAAGGTCTCTTTCAGTTTCACCTTCTACTCTTTGAAGAAGGGTCCTAGAAATGCTTAATTTTCCATAGACTATGTTTTTCTTTCGGCTGGCCTCAAAAAACGGAAGATTGTTCAACTTCGTATAATTAAAATACGGGCTGTGGCAGGGTGGTGGGTGGAGAGAGAAAGAGAGAAGCAGGGCCAAGCCTGACCAGTCCTCCTGGCTGAAGCCTAACGATGTCCTTATTTAATACCACGAAGAGTGCGAACAATTAGGACGTCCTCTCCTTGCGCCTGCAGACTCCATCTCGGAGACTAATAGATATTTACTTAGTCTTGTCAGTCGTGCTGTGTTTAATATTTATCCATCACAGGAAGCTGCTGCATGTTAAATGTCAGCCTCTTGATTTCGACAGCTCGCAGCTACATGCGGTCGGAATTTCACGAACCGCCTTAGTAGCTCCAACCTCCAGCCTGCCCTGCTTCCTGGAGGGGCAGTGCCCGGCGTCTGCACAGAGCCCAGGATAGGCCACTTGGTGGGTGCCCCGGCCCTGAGGATCCGAGCCAAGGCGCCTGCAGCCACGGATTCTGTCGGCAGGGTCGGTCAACGCCAAAGACAGCGGAGATGACAAGGCAGGAGAAAAGCCTTACCTCCAGCGGTTTAGCAAGCATCAAGGGCCGTGTCAGCTTCTGAACTCTATTCTCATTAAATCGTCAGCACAGATGTGTCCATATTGTTCACTTTTCCCTCCAGATCCTCTCTGTATCCTTCTCCTTTCGGTTACATGCCCCAGGAAGCTGTCTTCCGTGGGTTTATCAACAGTTCCCTTCGACCTACAGCTTCTGGCTGGATCAGCCAATAGGGAACGCCAGCAGGAGCTCTGAGGGTGGGGCAACAGAGAGGCAGGGGTATTTACTCCTCTGTCCTGTCTTTCCTCCCTGCCGTCTTGCTACAGGCAGCTTCCTCACTTGCCTAAAGGCCTCAGCTACTCCTGCTGGGCAGCCCTTCCCACCTAGCTCCCTCTCCTCCAGGTACTAGTAATCCTCTCCCTACTTTACTTTTGCAGGCCTAGAGGTGGAAATAGCTTCCTGTTATTATGGCCCCTGGGTGCTGCGCCATGCCTAGTGGTTTCCCTAACCCCTGCCCCATCTTCATGAAGAGTCGTTTTATGAAATGATCCGAATTTGAAATATGCCATCTCTTTCCTGCAGGATTCTACCTCCATGTCTGAGAGGTAGTTATTGTGTGTTATCTTTTAAAGAAGAGGAAACTGAGACTCTCAGAGCTTGTGTGAATGGTACGGGGTCACAGAGAAGTTATGAGCAGAGTTGCGATCTCCTGACTACCCATTTGGTGAACTATGCCTGACATCCTCTCCGCCACCGGTCACAGGTGCGAATGTGGTGGGCATGCTTTGTTTTAAGCCTCATTACCATTCTTTCTCTAAAAGCATCGGAGCCTGGTCCCACCACACACAGGGTATCTCCAGCCCCTGTCCACACACAGACACACTCATCTGTTCTGTCCCAATCAAGTTAAACCGTGCAGGAGGAATTGTTCCTGCAAGGCTCCAGAGATCAGCATCCGGGTGTTTCATAACGTTCAGATTTGGACTTAATATCAACAAGGTGAGTGAGCTCCTTGTCCCTGGAGGTATGCGAGTAAAAACAGGCCAAGCGTCTCTTTGTCAATGTGGCTGGATTGAAGATTCACATGACAGGTGAAGGGGGAGAGGGGTGAACTGCTCCTCATCAGATCATAACAGGGGAAAGAATATTGAAAATGCAGATTCCTGGGGCATGCCCTCAGAGATTGTGATGTCATAGGTCTGGGCAGGGGGGGTTCAGACTGCTGCATTTTACATGGAAACCTCCCCAAGGTTTTAACTGCAGATGCCATAGCATCCGAGGTCCCTTCCAGCTCAGTAATTAGGTATCTCCAAGCTCACATCTTTGTGGTGATGGTTGTGAGCTCCCTTAGTCAGTCAACAAACACTCTGGTCAATTAGCTGATTAGGGATGGAGATGGGACAAGAAAAAGAATACTGGCTTTTCTAGTCCTGCTTGGGACATTCAGCCTCCAGCCAGGACTAAGGGGAAGGAAAGGAGCATGTGTGGGGCCACCAGAGTACTGCTGTGAACAGTATAAGAGGAAGGCATGGGTTCAAATCCAGTCCTGAGCTGTGTGACCCTGCGAGGAGTTCTTTCATGGCTCAGCCCGTACCACAGGTACGGTAATACAGGGCCATCTGTCCTCATCTAAAATCTCTTTGAGATTTCAGAGATTCCACCTGCAGGCTGGACCAGGGCCGTTGACCCATCCCTTGTGGCTTTTCGGCAGTCCAGGTTGCCTGTGGGCTCCCAGTAAGTCTGATCCTTAAAAACCCCAGAGAGCCATGCATCTGGTTAGGTCAGAATTTGCTGCCAAACGTGTTACTTAAATACTTGACATTTTCTGAGAGTTCTTGGGTTATAGAATTGAGAACAAGGGATTGAATCTCCCTAGAAAAAGTTTCTTGTGAAGATTAAAGCAAATCCTGAATACCAAGTACCCAGCATAGAGCAACTACTCAATAAACGTTAGCTGATGATCGTCATTAGCAGTGGCTTTTTGAGTCGTAAAATGCTTAGCACAAATACCTTAGAAATCGGCAAGGCTAAAATTTTTTTTTGCCGTAATTATTATTATAAGTTTCTATTAGTGTCCAAATCCACATTTTCTCCATTGCTTCTTTGAGACTAATGAGAAGAGGCAGAGGAGATGCTGTCCCCAGAGCTCATCTCCCCCAGAGCTTTGAGTTTTGGTCTGGGGACTTTCTGATTCATAGGAAGAGAGCCCAGACCCCTTCCCTGGATCACGTGATGGAGTCAGCAAAACCCCCTTCTGTTCCGTTTGGTAAACTGGATTAAAAACAAATGTGCCTAATTAGAAATAAAACGTTTCCAACCAGCTCGAAATAAAATTAAATGTAATTACTAATGATATTTAAATGCTGTAGATATTTTATTTTTTAGAAATCTCCTTAATTTAAAATGAGGTATGACTTCAATTTAGTCAAGAATGCATTCAGTTAGGCAGAAAGTGGCTTGGCTCTTGGCTTAGGGTCTCCTTGTGTTGCCTGAGAAGGTAGACCAGGGCTTTCTACAGTGTCCCCTGACCTGGCAGATTGGTATGGCATGAAATTATGTATACAAATTTTTTTGTAGGTGAGTGTCTTCCAAGGAACCTTGTGTTTTCTATAGGGATCTTAGATGTATCCCTTGAGGAGGGGAGGAAGTTCCATGGAGACTTTAGCAGATCAAACTTCATGTCCATCTGGGCAGGTACCTGCATCTGTCCATGCCTCAGTTTCCCCCTCCGTAAAGGGGGCATGCCAATCCCTTCTTGAAGAAAGTGTAATGAAATTAAAGGACATGAATATATTGAACTGCAAGCAACACTTTTGATCAGAAAGTAAATGTTACCAAAATGCAACTGACATCCCTTTCCCTGTACACTTCTCAAGGACAGTGGCCATGTGGTATTTTTCTCTTCTGCATGCAGCATTTCACCTCGAGCCTGGTGCATAATAAATGCTCAATAAGTGATTGAATAAGTATACAGAGAATGAATGACCCATGCATCAGCTATTAAGGTTGGAGGCTGTGAAAGACGTGACCTGGTATAATCGCCTTACTTGAAATGTATATGTGGGCAGTGATTAACTTATTTCTGCTTGTTTGCCCCCCAGGGATGGGGAGCTCCCTACCACATGCCCACAGCCAAGTTCAGCTTTGAAAAACTCTGACTGCTATAAAAACATCCATCACACTGGCCTCTTCTAAATTCCAAATTGCCTCCTGGGGGCCTCATGGGACAGGACAGGGTGGGGAAAGTGATGCAGAGACTTGTCACTTCAGAAAACATTTGCTCATCAGCTGCATGACAGGGTAATGTGATGGTGGTTGTAGCAAGAGCCAGGGATTAGGCTGACGCAATTCAAACCCAGGTACCTTGCCACTTACTAGCTGTGTGATGCTCTGTGACCTTGGGCAGTTTACCTGGCCTCTCTGAGCCTCCGTCTCCTCATGGGTCTGTGCCCACGCTATAGCCACATCTCGCAGACTACTGACAGTAGACTCGGGGATCTGGCCTAAGGGGGGATGGCAATGAGGAGCTGGCCCCCATGTCTGCACTCCCTTAGCTGAGCAGCTACCTAGAGCACTCCTCCTTGTGTAGGGTGCCCCAGACCCTTCCCCTCTCAGCCGGCCTGTTCTTGACCTGTCCCAGTCCTACAAGGTTCTAGAGGGAGATGGTGTCGCCAAAGCCCGTTTGTCTGAATTCCTTACAATAGAAACAGATTCCTTTCAGTTAAATAGTGTTGCTCTGTTTTGTCAGTAGAGAGGAGGCTACTTTTTTGATACTGCCCTCGTCTGAGCCATACTCATCTCTTGCCTGGACTGTTGCAGTAGCCACCTCCACCCTTGCCCTGTTGCAGCCTGTTCTCTACACAGCAACCTGCCAGTGCCTGTTATAACATGAGCCTTGCACAAAGCCCTTTGACGAACACTTCAAGGCATTTCATTTCTCAGCCCTCCTGGGCTCTATGTGCTCCAGGGACCTGTTCATCCTCATATCATAGCTCTTTCTCCTTTTCACCTGCCCACTTCACACCAACTACATCAGCTTCCTCCTGTGTGTGCCAAGCTCTGTCCTTCCTCAGGGCCTTTGCACTTGCTGTGCCTGCTGCCTGGAACACCTTCCATGGCTCTGCTCTCCATGTGGGTTGCTCCTTCATTCAAGTCTTGGCTAAGTGTCACACTTGGCAGAGGGTCTCCCTGAATTCATCCTGTTTAAACTGACTCCCACCCACATCTACCATCCCATCTCTCATCCTGCCTGGTTTTCCTCCACAGAACTTTCCACAGCATGACATTAAATTATCTTCTCATTGTTTTTTTTTTTTTGTCCTCCCCCCTTGGAATGACTATGACTGCCAGGACTCCTGTGTTGGAGCAGGTATTTGAAAGCAAGGGTGGCCTTGTAGGGGTGACCATGGGCTCTTGCTCTGCCATGCCTTTGCTGTGTGTCCTTGGGAAAGTTACCTGGCTTCTCCGAGCCACCGTTTCCTCATCTATAAAATGCAGACAGTGCTTATCTCATTAGACTGGATGGAGGTTAGTGTCTATGATACATGTTGAGTCCCTCACCCAAGTAAGGACACCATAGCTGTCAGCCACTCTTGTCATTCACTGGTTGGGTGAGTAAAGGTGACATTAGGCTTGACATCTAACAAAATCCTCCCTTCCAGCAAAGGGCTTCCTTTGTCGCTCATTGGCCGACTCAGCTCATAGTAGGTGCTTAGTAAGGATGTGCTAGATGATTGGCAGGACTGTGTACAAGGACACATGGGTCTGTGCCATCTGAGCCTTTCAATGCTACAATGCTCGGAGGGGCATATGAGTTTAGGAGAACTGAAAAGGGGGGACTTTCCGGTGAGAATACTTTGGAACTGACTGTCATGGTCACATCACTGACATCACCATTATTTTTAATGTGAATTCCCTTTTTTTTCTTTGTCCTTGAAGTTGGCAAAGCAGGAATGGCCTTTCTTCCCCTGATAATTAAAGCACCCTATCGTCATTGTGGGGTGGTTAGTTAACGCAGACTGTGTAACAAAGCTGAAAACAAAATTCTCTTGCCCCTTAGGAAAAGCCACAAGAAATGCCTCAACATAATTTTTTTCTAAATTCTTTTGTTTGTAAAAAAACACAAAGACATTGGTGAATTCATATTGTATACCTACTGGTACAATCTAATTATTTTCTTCTGCCTTTATTTTCCATCCTCAACATTTTCTCATATCAACAATGCTTTCTCCCTGTCATATTTAGAGCTATGTAGTGTTCTCCTGGGGCAGCATCTGGGCCCCCTGTTGTTACCATGTGAGGGTTGTCCCTGAACCACTGCCTTTATAAATAAACCCACCATAAGTATCTTGTCCTGGGGTCTTCCCTGCATTCCTGACTATTCTCTAGGCAGTCTCCAAGCAGGTAGATGGTCAGACTAAAGAATCGCAAAATGCTTAAGATCCTGGCTTGATTAGCTTTGCTACTGGCCATACTAGAGAAACTAGAACATGTTAGATTCATTTATTTACTCACTCAACATGTAATTAAACATATACTATGGCAAGGCAATTTTTACCTTCAACGAGTACAATAAAATATCCATCCATTCATCTATCCGTCTACCCATCCACCCACCCACCGTTCATCTACTTGTCTGCACATATCTTTCTGTTGTACGATTCTGCATTCAGTCTATTTCTCTGTTTTAATCCCATTCTGCCCATCTGATGCTCTTGGCAAATATTCTGCCTCTCCTCTGATCCAGCCCCTCCCTTGACAACCACGGCCCTCCTGCTGTTTTGTTATGATGCCTGCCGGTGTGCACCTGTCTCCCAGCCTGATGGTGAGTTCTTCGGAGGAAAAGGCTCGGACTCATTCGTCTCTAGGCCCCGCCACCACAAGACACACACACACCAAGGGTCCATAACCATTCACTGGATGAGCGTCTGTCCTTCGTTCACCTGTCCATCTATTCATTTCCTGTTGTATTATCTATTTTTTTAAAAAGTGATTGAGCGAGCGTATTCCAAAGTGCACCCGTCTTCAGATTATAAACTGAAGGACTTTCACATATCTGGACACTGTGGAACCATCAGTTAGATCAAGATTTAGAACATCCCTAATGCCCAGAAGGCACTCTCCTGCCCGCCAAGTTAATATTCCCACCCCCCAGGTAACCATTCTTCTGATCCTTATTGCATAATTTAATTTTGCCTGGCTTGCAACTCATGCAAATGCAATGGTCCAGTTTCTCCTCTTTTGTTCTGGCTTCTTTGTTTATGCATATGTCTGAGGCCCCTGCATGGGTGTAGCAGTAGATGGTTCTTTATTGGGTGTGGATTGTTATGTTGTTTGTAGAGATCAAACTTCCCTCCCTAAGCCTCCCTTCCTTTTTTTCTCCTCCTTCCTCTCCTCTTCCACCCTCAGCTCTGATGCGGATCCTGTCCTCCACGCCGACCCCGTGCTCAGCTCAGGTCATGCTCATGGGAAGGCTCAGGTCCTTGTGGGGACACTGTGGCAGGGGCTCTCGCTGTCCAGGTGGGTGCGTGTGACTGACCAAGGCCCTGGGTGGCGCAGGGACCCCGGGAAACAGGGGGACGTAGATCCTGGCCTCACCCTGTCTACACTGTCTCTTCAAGGTTGGCTTGTTGGGGTCTCTGTCCATCTGTCCACCCGCCCATCCTCCCGCCCCAGTGATCTTTCCCAAGGTTGGCAATAGGAAAGCCACCCTCCCTTGCCTCCTGAAAACCCCCACCAGGTTTTCCCTCCCCGGTCCCTCCTGTGTGAGCAGCCACTCTCAATCCGCAAAACAGCCAACTGCACCCCAGTCAGGCGCCAGGAGCCCACGTTAGAGCGGGATTTGCTTTGGGGTAAGGAAAAAAAAATAACGGCCAAATGTTGGGAATCGGGCGTTTGAAGTTCGCACTCCAGGACGCCGAGCCGGGGGAGATCACACCTCCCTTGGCTGGGAGCCCCTCAGTCTGCCCAGCCGGCTGCTGAGCCCGGGCAGCAACTGCCGGCGCGACCCTCCCCCTCGGGCCCCAGCCCCTCCACATCCCGCCTCCCCCAGAGGGAGGGTGGGCTTGGCTGCGGGACCGCAGCTGCCGGAGCTGACACCCCAGGTTTGGGAGCCGCGTGGGGACCGTCTGTCTGTGGATCGGGGGTGTCACTCCAACCCCATGTAGGCTGGCCCCCCAGGGGGTATTGGGAGGGGCGAAGGGGTGGGGATGGAGGAGATGCCCTGGTCTCTGTTTCCCAAACCTGCCTGACTGACAGCAAAGACCCACCTCTGAAGCATATGGACGGGCGTGTCCAGGTGGCCTCAGGAAAGTCAGTGCCCCTCTGGGCCTGTTTCGTCTTCTCCAGTGTGGAATAAGGAGGGAATAAGGTCATGAGTATTAGGCAAAATATCACATGCAAAGCTCTCAGCTGAGGGACAGTCCTCCCTCCCCCCGGCAGCCCCTGACAAACGTTGTTACCATTGCTCTGAGTAGAAAGCCATGTGCGGACGGCTTTGTGACAAGCCTTTTTCATTGCTCAAAACCTCAGTTTCTCCATCTGCCATGGCTGTCACCCATCACTGCCTCTCTGCTGCACTGACCCCCAGGTGCAGTCAGATAACCTGGATTTGGGCGGGCCTCCCCCATTCTGGGCTTCCATTTTTCTAACGACAGCGTGAAGCTGTTTGGCCAGTTGACTTTCTAGGGCATTCTAATCATGACAAACCAGATCTTGGTTCATTTTAAATTCATTGTATCAAAGGGACTTTATTTCTGAGTCTCAAATGTAGACATTTTGTGTATGTGCAAGCTCCATCTTTTTGCGAACAGAAAACTAGTGGTTTCTGAGGGTCCCCAGACAGTCAGCTTCCAGCGGCTGCCTGTGTCCTCAGTAATGGGGTGGTCCTGGGGTTACCCAGATCACAATCCCAGAGGGCTCTGCCTCTTCTTCCTTTTATCATCTTCTTTCTTCTACTCTCTTCCTCTCGTAATATATTCATTTGCTACTTTGGTCTCTCTGTCTTCCTCCCTGTCCTTCATTCTTTTTCCTATTCTCCCTGTGTTATAGACTGAATTGCATCCCCATACCCCAAACCCATGACCCTCAGTGTGACTGTCTCTGGACATGGAGACCTTAGGGAGTTAATTAAGGTTAAGTGAGGCCATGAGGGTGGAGCCCTAATCCAATAGGACTGGTGTCCCTAGAAGAGGAAGCGACGCCAGACGGCCCTCTCTCTGAGCGCACACAGAAGACATGATGGCCCAGCGAGACAGTGGCCATCTGCACACCAGGAAGAGAACTCTCACCAGAAACTGAATTTGATGGCACCTTGAACTTGGACTTCCAGCCTCCAGAACGATGAGAAAATAAATTTATGTTGGTTAAGCCACCCAATGCATGGTATTTGCTACAGCAGCCTGAGCAGACTGACACACTCTGCACTAAAAGATTTCGAGGAATTGTCTTTGCTTGGAGAGCTCTTGCTCCTCTCTGGATGGATGGACACTCGTCAAGGGGGAGCGGTAGGACCAAGACACACGGATGGGGCTTCAAACTCCAGCTCCCTGTAACTCTCTTACGAGCGTGGACACATGGTTTACAGACCTCCACTTCCTCATCTGTGAACGGGTGTGATGGCTCCTGTGTGTCCACCTGCTCCATGGTAGAGGGATGGGGCTCTGGTTAGATTTTGTGTGTGAGCAATGTTTGGCGGCTCAGCATTGATCCGGAGGAAACCAGTGTTGTGCTAGAAGCCAGTGCCCCGAGTCTGGGGCCTTCACAGCCTTTGAGAGGTCTGGGCTGCTCATTAATGGCACCAGCACGCACAGAAGCCCTCCTGGACTCCCAGCATGGAGCCTGGGGTGCATGTTACACGTGCTGCCTCCATCAGTCCTCAGGGCCGTCCTAGGAGGCCAGCACCACCACTGAGCATCAGCGGGCCTGGTTAGGATGGAGTCAGATGCTGCGGCCATATGGGCTTCCTTCCTGACTCTGACCCTTACCAGGCGACAGGGTGACCTCTATAGTCTCACTTGTAAAATGGAGAGAGGATGTCAATCCACCTCACAGGGAGATTGGAAGGATGAGATAAGGAAACCCCCAAAGAGCCTTTAGAACAGGGCTGGGAACAAGGTAAGTCATCAATGAAAGTTCATTTCATTATCTTCCCTATTTCACAGACAAAGAAGCTGAGACCCAGTGTGGTTCTGGTCACACTGTCAGAGTTCCAGCCTGGCCGCTGAACTCCCAAGTCCCTGCTCTGAAATTCCACGTGGTCTTATTTGCAAGATGTTCCCATTTTCCTGACATCTCTATCACCTTCCCCATGAAATCCAAATCCTCCTTGGGGCACTTAGTTCCCTCCAAGATGTGGCTATGGCCGTTTCCTCTCCAGGCCCACCTTGTCCCTCTGATGCCCCACCAGATCTTAAAGTGACTTTCAGTTCTGGAACCAGGTTGTCCTCCTCTTTCGTTCTCTATCCTCCACACTATTTCTACTGCCACCCTTGTGGTGAGATGTCCTATGATGTGTCTACTTACCCATTCTCCTCTGTGAAGACACTGATTCCCAGGGCCCACCATGACACCGGCCATATAGTGTGTGCTCAATACATACTCACCAGATGGATGAATAAATGAAGATATAACTGTAAAAGTGGGTTAGAACCACATTATCATGTCCTAAACATACAGGAACACCATTATGTTTTATCATACAAGTTTTTTTCAGCCTTTCTTACCAGTGTCTTTTGTAAAGCAAAATTATTTAATTTTGATGAAGCCCAATATGTTGATTTCTTTTTTTGCCTTTGTAGTTCATGCATTTTTGTTCTTTTCATGTTTTATTTACAAAATCTTTACCAAACTCAAGGTTACTAAGAATTTTCTCCTGTGTTTCCTCCTGGGAGTTTTATATTTCTTAAGCTCATGAGCTATGTCTCCCATATTCATTTGTGTGACCTCTAGTTTTTAGCACAGTGCCTGGCACCAAAGTCTGAATCAATGAAAAAATGGATGGATTGATGGATGGATGGATGAGCAGTGAATGGATAACTCACCCTACTGCGTACTCCTTGAATCCATGTGCATCAAGTCATAGGGGATAAAAAGGTAGGTAAAAGCCAAAAATAAAAACAAAACCAGAATTGCCTAACCAATTTGTTCTCCTGGAAGTTTAACTAAGGCCCATCTTGAGCAGATTTCCTCTTTATAAAGTGATCAAAATTCTGTGTTGTGCAGAAAAAGCACTAACTGTAAAAGCAAAGATTTGCAAACGGAACTATATTAAAATTTGAGAACATCTAAGGGAAGCTGCAGAGTGGAAGAAATGTTCAATGCATACAACAGACAAAGGTTTGTAATCAGAGTAAGATGAGGACATACAACCCAACAAAAGAATGGCCCAACACTCAATCTCCCCTTCACCACAGAGGACATACAGATGGCCGATGAACCTACAAAAAGGGGTGCGACCTCATTAGCCACCTGGAAAATGCAAATCAAAGCACACTGTGCCCTGCTACTTATCCACCAGGATGATGAAAATCAACACAATTGATACTATCAAGTGTTGGTGAAGATTTGGAGCAACTGAAACTTCTACAGACCGCTTGGTGGGAATGTCAAATGGTACAGCCACTTTGGAGATCAACCTGGGACCTTCTGTTAAAGCTCAACATATGCCTGCCCTATAGCCAGCAATTCTACTCCCAGGTATACATCCAAGAGAATACCTTCATATGTTTACCAAGGGCATGGAAAAGAATGTTTGTAGCAGCATTCTTTGTAAGAGCCCCAAACTGAAAACTGCCCACGTGTCCACCAACTATGGCACGGGTCAATAAATTCTGGCATGTTCACATATTTGAATATTACCTAGAAATAAAAATGAACGAAACACTTCTACATGCAAGAACATGGATGGATCTCACAAAATAACGTTGAGCAATAGAAGCCAGATGCAAGAGACCATGCAGCCTGATTCCATTTATGTAAAGTTAAAAAATGAGCAAAAGTCCTTTCTGGGGGTGGAAACCCAGAGAGTGGCTACTTTGGCGGTGCATGGAGGGTCTGGTGCTGGATATTTCAATTTGTTTACTCAGGAACTCATCCTTGAGTGTGCCCACTTTGTAGAAAATCTTCAAACTGCGCACTCAGGATATATATGCTTTTCTGTAACCTTGCCACACATAAACAAAAAATTTATTAAAAAAAATACTGCCCTGCCAAGTTAAGTTTAGGACGATTTTGCCAGCCACCCCACTGGGCCTTGGCGTCCTCTGGGCAGGGGGGTTGGAGGTGGGGAGCCAGTGCCTCCACCTGCCATTCCTCAGAGCCTGTACCAGGGAGAAGAAATGTTTCTTCCCCTGCTTATTCTTCCCCTGCCTTGGCCTGGAGCTATTGTGCATATGTAAATGTGGTGGTGTCAGCTATTGAGGCAAGCTCAGCTATTTATATCTGGAGTCTTGCAACACTTATCACAGCCGCTGCAGACTTCAGGAAGCTGAAACACACACACACACACACGCACACACGCACACACGCACATGCACACACGCTACACAGAGTATATTTTTTTCCCCAGGATATAAATTTCCCATCCCATTGCAGTCTGGGCCGTCGCATGCAACATTGATTGTCTGTTATATTACATTTATTAAGAAGTGATAACTTGTAATAATTGGATGTTAAATTAAAGAACTCTCTCCTAGTTATTGCCGTCTCAATTATAACTGTCGTTGGTTGGCAGTTATAATGATATATGAGGGTTGTATTTTATGCAGCCGACCATGACCTGGTGAGTAATATTCCCCCAGCTATGGAGGCACTCATGTACTCCTTGGCTTCTAATGCCTGGCTTGGGTGCTGATTGGAATATTAAGTTTCTGCAAGACTGCGGTGCTGAAATCCACGCAGAGAACCGCGACTCCGCCGCTGAGGGCCCCCTCCGGCAATTTCCACCCCCCTCCTGCGTCTCCTCGCTGGTACATGTCCAACTCGTTTCGGCTTTGTTTTATGGTTATAGGAATCAGGTTTATTTGGTGAGTTATAAAGTCGTAAAACGTGGGTGAGAGCGTGTTTGTGGTTTCCTTTTAGATGAAGCCGCTGCAATTAGCTCTTGGGTCCAAATGTCAGTGGATGGGGGTTGCTGGAGGTGGGATGCAGGGGGGTGAGGTGGGTGGACTGGATTTATTTAGAAGAATTTGATGGAGGATTTGGCTGTGTTTCTGCAGGGGTGTCAGGGAGAAGTGGCTCCCAGGACCCGAGCAGAGATTTAAGCACAGTTTTAAGGGCTTAAAATGGTGATTTCTCATAAAGATTTCTGGCCCCTCTGCAGGTAAGTGGGCTGACTGCAAGTCTCTTTGGGTCCCCTTGGGTGCCCGGATCCTGGGGATAAGTCACGCTCTATGGTCAGACAGTAGCTTCAATCAGGCACTCGTAGGGACCCTCTCTCTCATCTACTTCCTTCCCTTGGTTGGAGCTGGCCAACTCAGCTTCCAGCATGTCAGAGGGGCCGCGGGACATCAAGGAGGGATGTCCTTATGACCCAGGCCCTTGGGAGCCCTCTGTGCAGCATGCAGTCCTTGGCCAGGGGTTGTCATTCTGTGATCGTGTCTTGCAGTAATTGTAACACTGTACCACAAACTGGGTGGATTCAAACAACAGAAAATTTTCTCTCACAGTCTTTGGGTTAGAAGTCTACCAAAAAAAAAAAAATCAAGGTGTCTGGAGGGTGATGGTCCCTCTGAAGTTTTTAGGGGAGGTTCTTCTTCCTCCTTCCAGCTTCCGGCAGTCTCAGGGATCCCTCCAGTTGCTGCCTCCCTCTTCCCATGCTACCTTCTCCCTGTGTCTATATGTGCCCAAATTTCCCTCTTCTTATAAAAATACATATCACTGGTTTTAAATAGCTACCCTAATCCAGTATGACCTCATTTTAGCTAATTATATCTGCAAAGACCCTGTTTCTAAGTACAATCACATTCCCAAGGGTTAGGAATTCAACATGTTTTTTTGGGGGGGACACAATTCGACCCATAATAGCTTCCAATTTTACAGGCAAGATACTGAGTGTCAGATTCCTGGAGCGAGTGTCCCGGAGCGAGTGTCCACATCGCACAACCAGCAAGTGGCAGAGCTGGGATTTGAGCAGGTTCTGTCTGAAGCCTGGTTCTTCACTGCCACCTTTTCTCTAGTTAGTCTCTAGACACTTTGGTCAAGTGACATCAGCTGCTCAAGGGAAGTCAGACCCTTTGCATGTTCTGGGTCTCACCAGAAGGTGCCCCTTAGCATTTTTCTAAGATCCAAAGGGCCAGTGAAATAATCATTACATGAGTCCCAGATGTCACTCATTTGACAAATATTTACCAAACGCTGCAAGTCCCCAAACAAACCCCAAGGAGTCAGGCTTTTAGTGCAGAGATAGAAAGACAGAATGAGTGAATGAAAAATTAACAGGTTTGGAATGTCAGAAGGGGCTGAGTGCCATGAAGAGACACCAAGGAGGAACTGAGGTGAGGGGGTGTTGCTGTTTTGTCACGCTCCCTGGTGAGAGCCGACAGAGACCTGGAATTGGTAAGGGAGTGGCCATGTAGGGCTGGCCCTGTCCAGGCTGATATATCAACAGGTGTAAAGGCCCTGAGGCAGTCCCTGGCTTGAGGATGTGGCAAGGTGAGCAGTGAGGATGTGGGCTTTTGCTCTGAGAGAGATGGGGTGTCCTGGGGACTGGAGTGAAAGAGGGTGTGCCCTGATGTACATTTCAGCTTTTCAAATAGACTGAGGGGAGTAAAGCAAAAAGCACAAAGACACCTGGAGCCTGCTGCAGTGATCCTGCTGAGAGAGGGTGGTGTCCTGGGCTTGGGCCGTAGCTGTGGAAGGGGTGAGATATATTCAGACTCTGCACAAATTATGTGGCTGGAACCGACAGTACTGGCTGCATGTGGAATGTGAGCAAAACAAAGGAGCCTAGGGTGATTCCAGGGTTTTTCCTGTACTGGGGACAGAAGAAGGCTGGCACTCTCCTTTATTGAAATGGGGACCTTGTATGACCAGGCAGGGTGGGGGTTCAGGATGGGATCGGGGCTGTGGCTTGGATCATGTTAAGTTTGAGAATCATTTAGATGTCAAAGTGGAGGAGGTAGCTGGGCATGTGAGGCTGGAGCTCAGGAGAGAGGCCAGGGTGGAGATAAACACTGCGGTCATGGCACCCCATAGATGCAGTGAGGCCTGTGAAGTGTGCTTGGGAGGGGGTGCATATGGAGAAAGGAAAGGACCACAGAATGACCCTGGAGTTGGGCAGAGAGGGGCATCATAAAAGCAGACCAAAGACACGGCCAGGGACCCAGGAGCAGAGTAAAATGTGGGGCTGCCCAGAAGCCAGCCAAGGGCCCCCTCTAGGAGCCAGAAGTGATGCTGACCCTGAAAGATCCAGCAAGACAGGTGTTTCTCGGCCCCTGGGGAATCTGCAAGGGAAGGGGCAGAGTAGGACGAGCTCACATTTGTTTCTGTTGTTCCTATGTTGACCCCAGCTGCTCCCACTAGACGGAAACTGGGGCTGTGTCTGCCAAGCTCCTCACGGTCCCCTTAGCTCCTAAGCCCTGTGATGGGCACGGGTGAGGCACTCAATCAAACCTAGTCCGTGAACTGAATGTTACTCCACAGAACTAGGGCCTGGCCCCCTCATCTGTGGTGGGGCAAACAGCCTCAGGGAGAGGCAGAACAGGAGCTAGATGCCGGACGCCTGGACCCCCACCTGCCACAAGCCCGCACAGCCCCAGGCTGACCATTCTGCGAGAAACCAAGCTTGGTTTAGGACTCTGCTAAACAGGCGCCTCACTCAGGTCCTCATGACAACCTGGTGGAGTCTCAGGGAGTCCACTTTACAGATGAGAACGTCGAAGCTCTGAGACCCGAAGTTACCTGCCCAGGGTCACACAGCTGGGAGGTGGGGGGGGGGCAGGGATTTGAACCTGGGTCTGTCTAGCCCCGAAGCCCACGTGTTTCCCCAGTGCTTGGCCCATGCGTATGCTGTCCCTGCTGTCAGGAAAGATTTCCCCTCTCTCACCCTCCCTTCTCCTCCCTACTTCTTACTTTTCTGAGCTCAGCTCCTTTGTCTCTTCCGCATGGAATCCTTGCCTGGTGCCGGCCCTGTCAGGCTCCTATTGCGGGTCTTGGACCTCACTGCTGCTTCTTTGGGGCACCTGCTAGAGTCTGTGATGAGATATTCATTGTGTCTGTGTTAGTTTGTGGTCGGGATACCCACTCCCTCCAACTCCAGGTGCCAGAAGGCAGGGACAATATCTGGGTTCTTCGAGGATGCATCCGCTTTACCTGGTGCGTAGTAGGGGCTCAGAATATTTTTCTATTTGGGAAATAAAACATTCACTGTGTGTGTCCTGAACTTTGTTTTCACAACTCTCTTAATATCTTCTAGTTGCTGGTGCATGGGCCAGCTCTGCTCTGTCCCCGAAGTTCGGGAGCAAGGCTTGTTAAACAGTTTTAGGAAAAAGGAAAGGGATTGAGAAAGACATCAACAGAATTCACGCTTCGCCTCACTCGGTTTCTGCTCGAGTCACCTGCCTGTACCCCCGCCCCGCCACCATCTGACCTAGAGCGTCAGACCGTTCTTCATCCTCTTACTCTGTTGTATTCTGCTTCTGTGTGTGTTCCTAGCACGCATTAGAGTTCTAGATGGTAGTTTCGGTTTCCCACTGCTGGGTCGTCAGCTCTACACACTTGTCTGTCTTTCTCGCCGCTGTATGCTCAGAACCTAGCCCATAGCCTGACCCAGAGGAGGTGCCGTGTAAACACGTGAATGAATAAGGATCCAGGCAATTCTTATGCACCTGTTTGCCAGGTACCAAACTAAGCCTTTGATACATACTTTTTCCCCTTGAATTATGACAGCCGTCCTTGGGGGTTCAACCTCCCATTTTGCAGATGAGAAAACTGAGGTTCAAAGACAATAGGTGACTTATCCTGAGCTGGGATTTAAGTCCCGGCTAGAATATCCACCTCCCGCACACTCTGTGGCCTCCTCGACTAACCAGTCCAGAAGCAGGCCTGTTAATAGGTGGTTGACACATGGCCGCCCAGTACCAAATACCCGGGGACAACATTTTCCCAGTGGTTTATAGGAGACATTATTGTCCTGTAAGAACACCTCTTAGAAATATGTGTTTTCTTTCTTGCTTTTCTGTAAACAGTGCATCCATTATTTCCCGCTCTCTCTTGCATTTTTTTTTTTAAGAATTAATTGCCCTTTTTATGGCTTTGGTGTGTTTGTACTTGCAAGAACCCTGGCACCCTTAATCACAACAACAACATTTTCTATGAACAGAAAAAAATTTGAACAGTCATTAAGCACCAGCGGATGTGGAGCGTATTAATGGGCAAACAGTAAGTCGGGGGAGAGGAAAATGTTTTTCTCTCGCAAAGTACATAAGAAAAGTTGATCCAAACCAATGCGCTGCCATAAATCTGTTAATTTTGGCAAATTCTTGGGAGGTAGCAGGGGCGGCGAGAGAGAGAGCGAGGCAAAGGTTGGCCAGAAGCTGCCCACCGGCTTCGGAAGGGAAACGCTGCACACGGGACGAAGCCTGTAGCTCAGCTCTGGGCCCAGACCGGCCGCTCTTTGTAGGGGTTTCTCCTGTCTTGAAGCTGGTGTCCCGTTTTCTCTCTAGGTAGCAGGAATCCTTGGCCGGTTACAACTGAGATCTGATGCTGGGATGAACGGGGTCCCAGGTTTGGAGGACTGCAGCCCCACCGTGGGTACCCAGGACTCTGTCCCATTCTAATGGCATTCCGGGTTCTCTCTGGGCCCCTGACCAGGGCCACCTCCTCCTCTGTGCCCTCCCCCATGCCCAGCCCCAGTCTGATTTTGGCCTGATTGCTTTGGTGTGGACCCCCGAGTGCTCTGTGAGTTCTGGGCCTGCCCCGTGTTTAGGGCTGGGGGCAGGGTACCAATGGCAGGCTGCGCATGGCATGCGTGAGTGTGCGTGCCTGCGCTGGTCTCGGAGCTGGTGTGTTGTAGACGGTGTCTGGGGGGTTGCTGGTGTCCTAAGCTTTGGATGACAGAACATTTTTTCTTCTGGGTGGAAACAAAAAACCAGCCTTGCAGAGACAGGCTCTCGTCCTCTCCATCTCTGTCCCGCTACCTTCGTGCCCCTCCAGCCTCCCCAGTCCTTCTGTCTCCTCCGGAATGCTTTCATTCTGTATTGCTCATTTTTCTCATCTGAGATTATCCTCTTTTGGTCTTTATGTCATCTTCTCCATCTTTTTCTGTTTCTCATTCGTCTTTCGGTTGATCACCACCAACATCCTCCCCCTTTCCTCTGCCCCTTCTCTCCTCCTCTCCTCCCTGAATCCCCAAAACACACTCGTGTTCGGAGTTCTGAGAACCCACACCACTGCTTTCCATGCGAGCAGGAGGAAACACAGAGGCTACCCTCCTGTGATCCGGTCTGATTCACAGACTCCCCTGGGCGCAGAGGGGACAGCAGGATGCAGAACACCCAGTCCCCTTGCAGCCGCACCTTCCCGGATGGGGCTGCAGGAGAGCGGCAGGTCCACCTGTCCCCGGGCGCCTCCGCTCACCTCTTCCTTTCCTGGCCCCCACTTGCTTACTGGTTCCTTCTCAGCCTGGCTGGGATTTGCTCTTTCCTGCCGGGGCCACGTGCTGTGGTACGAATAGGTTAACATATTTATAGTAAATACATTCTTGGTTACGCTGGAGGCCGGGGCTGCTTTGGTTAACCATTTATTACTGAGGTGGCTATTTTCAATGTGTTCCACAGGATTATTCGGCAAAGCTGCAATTTGGTACTTGTTCTGGGCTTGAAGGAATCTCTTCCCCAGAGGTGACCCTCGGCAGGAGATTGCATGTCACAGAGTGAGGAATGGCCACGGCGGACGGACGTGATGGGTAGGCTGTCCGCCTCCCCTGACCTCAATCGTTTTCCCTCAGCACGGCCGCTGGGGCAGATGGGGTTTGACACGAAGTGCTTATAATTTCTGTCAGAAGGCAGTGGAATGATATGGGGTGCTGGGCGCCTCCTGGTTGGGCAGGCCCAGAAGTCCTGTGTGGAGTGGCCATCCTAATAGGGATGGAGCAAGGCTATGGTTAAATTAAGAGAGCCCAGGAGGAGGGGAGGGGGCCATGGATGTAGAAGGCTGGCTCTGAGGGACTGAAGCAAGCAGGCCAGCCACAGAGTAAACCTGCACTGAGCACCTACGGAATCCCCAGTGTGGCGGCAGGCTCTCCCACAGATGGCCCCATCAGCATGCTGCCCAGCTGGAGGGCAGAGGCAGTGTGGTCCGGCTCCCATTCCAGTGCCACCACTCCCTCGCCCTGTTGCCCTGCACAAATGACTTGACCACACCTGTGCCTCCGTTCCCCCACCAGTAAGAGGGGATAGGATCAGTGCCCTCTCATAGGGCCATTTTGAGCATCCACTGAGTCGAAGTTGGAATGCATCTAGAACAGGGCCAAGCGTGGAGCCATTTCCATACAAGTGTTATGATCATTGCACCCAAACTGCTGTTATTATTGCCCATGAATGGATTAAGCAGACCTCCATCAGTGGAGGCATTGAGTCATCAAGAAACCTGTTGCCAGATGTAAAGCTTTCTGGAGTTGGAGCCTGGGATAGAAACCAGCTTCTTCCAATTCTATTTTACCTTGGGGTGCCTTTCTGAGGTCTGTCTCCTTCCCTCCCTCCCTTCTTCCTTCCTCTCCTTCTATCTTCCTTTCTATTAGCTGTTAATTTTTCCTTTCAAATCATTGACACACCAAGGATGTGGTCACATAAAGGCCACTTGAGGGGAACTGTTGATCACTTGGGAGAATGTAGCGGTCAGGAGCATCCGCGGTTGTCCTTTGGTGTGACCACACAGTGGAGCAGGTGCTCAATGACTGCCATGCTCTCCATAAGCCTGGGTCCAGAGGTCTCCATGAGCGGACCACACCCCTCTCTGGGCCTCAGTTCCCTCCTCAAAATATGCCAGACCAGGTGCCTGGAGCTGGGTCCTACTGGGCCCAGGCATGCCTCTACCCTGTGGCAGCAGAGTGCGGGCAAATCACGTGCCCCCACCCCTCCCAGACTTCAGGGTTTCCATCTGTAGGCTCTGCCTCCTGGGGGTTGGGAGGCCTTGGGGAGGAGAGAGATGCTGTCTGGGATACAAAGGGGCTGTAGCATGCTGACCTCACCCTGCTTTGCAGAGCTGGGCCCGGCGTACCCAGCCCCTGTAAGCATTGAGCTGGACTAGGCTATCCTTGAACTCTAAAAAAAAAAACAACAAAGAGTCACAGGTACAACCACGTACAAAGTAGAGGCTGAAAATACTTGAGCTCTGCAGGGTGTACTAAGGGAGGGGTCTGAAGGAAGGTTATGTTAATATATGCTAATTTATGAAATTTACTCTCTGCCATTCCTTTGCAAATAGTTCTTTTTTTTTTTTAATGCAAGTAGTTCTTATCTTAGGACTCCTCGAGCTTGCAAGATCCTTTCCTTCTATTTTCCCTTCAAGTGCATGCACGAGCACATGGATGGGGTTGGGTTGCTCAGTCTCCATGCAGGTGTTCCATTGTGTGTGACCTGAAGTTTGCTTCCAGCAGATCAGGGCCCTGCTTATGGAACGTAAGTGTTTCCAGGTCCGGAAGGTTGGGCTGAGCGCTAGTGTCTGGGCAGATCCTAGCTGGCTGTATTGCCTAACCTGTCAACTCTGAGATGTGGAAGTCCACCTCTGAAACTCCTCCCAACCACATGGAGAGAAAAGGGGCCCTTTTCAGAAACCCAAACCTGCCCACATTTCTCTCTTGCTTGCAAACTGTCTTAGTCTGAATTTTCCCAGAAACAGATTTGAAGATAAGGATTCAAAGGCAAGTAGTATTTTGGAGAGAGGGTCTCAGGAAGCCTCAAAAGGGAAGTGGGGGAATGAGGCAGCCAATAAAGTGAAAGTTATGAAGGCAGTTATCATTGAGGTAGGGGTGGGGACTGGTGCTTCGTCCTGCAGAGAAGCTTCAGAAAACACCATAAAAACGCAAGCTTCAGTGTCACCCCCACTTGCCGCCCCGAGGGGTGGGGGGGGCTGGGGTGTCGGTACACTGTCTGCCAAGAGTCAGTGGGCAGAGCTGCTCTGCCCTGGGGCTGGTGCGGTCCTGCCACTCCTAGCCTACCGTGCGGTTCTCTAGAACAATCCCTAAGACCTAAAGATACCTGCCCCTGATCCCACAGAATTGAGAAGTTCTGGGGGACCCTGGCAGATTCTGACGCAGGTTCTAAACAAACCTCCCTCAGTCTGAATGATATCTTGGCTCACAGAACCTCCCTCTTTCTTCAGGCTGTGTTAATGACTCTTCCCATACGTGTGTGCATTCCTGCCTCCAGTGCCAAGCTTCCAGCCACGATGTTTAACTGTTTGTTTCTTTGTCCACTCACCTCCAACCCGCGTTCCAGCCATGAAACAGAGCTATGTCTGATCCAAGTCTGCATTCCCAGAATAAATGTTCAACATTAAAAAAAAAAGAGTCTGTAGAGATGGGGCAGGCAGAAACTCGCAGGAGAAAGCTAATTGTGGGAGAGAGAGCAGAGCCGCAAGGAAAAATGCCAACACCCAGAGGTAGCAGGCATCGCCAGCTGCCAACATGAACACAATTTTCTCTGGATTTGTCTCAGTTCTGACCAGCAATGTCCCCACCCAGCCCAATTTCAGGAACAGGAAGAGGGGAAACAGAGCCGCACCCTTTTTGAACTCGAGGCTTTTGCTTACTGGGAATGGGAACAGATGCATCTGAGATCATCTTTGGCAAGAAATGCCGGGAAGCCGAATGCTCCTTTTAGGATCCCAATGGCCGAATCTTGGCACAGCTTCTGGCTTTATTGCCATCCTGTTGACACCTGTAATAATTGTGAAAAGTTTGAGATCATCAGCTGGGTCCTGACGCTTGTAAGGGGCCCTGGGTCACCGGGTGTGAGGCAGTGATGGGTGACTCATACCCAGGACTACTGAGATGAGTGTTTTCCGGTAGAGAACCTTGGCTAAGATGCCCAGAAGATGAGAGGTGACCACTGCCTGTTTCAAGAGAGAAACGTACAGACAGGAGAGCCATCTTTCAGAGCAGAGATTGCTTGTGGACTTGTAGAGGCTCTTAATATTTTCCATCCTGAGATGTTAAGCAGGCAGGACATGTTCCTCACCAACTCTCAGTTGAAACACCTGTCATGTCCCTGTGTTGGGAGAATTTTCAGGGCAAAGGGAAGAAAGCAGACAGACTGGCATAGAGGCAAAACCAGGAAATCCAAGGGACTTCTGCAATAATCCTGCCACACTTCCTAGCAAAGCTCCCTTCCTGCCATACTCAGAAGCCAGCCACATGCCTACCTCACTTTAAACAAATTCAACACATGGATACCCAAGTTATTCCCTTTATAAAATGAATTCCCCATGATAATCATTGAGTAGCGAAGTCCCCAGTACGTCTGAAAAGCAATCTGGTTTTAAGATGGATTTTATTTTCGAGTAACTTTTTCAAAAGTCATGCTTGTGAGTTAGCTAACACTTAATACCCCTCGTGCCAGACAATGTTCTAAGTACTTTGTCAATTCTCAGTTAACTCTTGTAACAACCCAAAGAGGCAGACACTGTTTTAATCCCCATTTTACAGATCAAGAAGCTGAGGTATGCATAAATAAGGTCATGTGCTTAAAGGCCAACCAGCTAGTAAATCTAAAAGCCCATGGTAAACCCAGGCTGTTGGGGAAAGAGTCCATGCTCCTGACTGATACATTCTTCGGTCTGTATGAGTAGGAGGGGAACTGGCTTGTGTGTAGGTCTGGCCAAGCTGGGGTGGACCATGCTGCCATTTGTCATCAAGTGAGCTTCCAGCGAGCATGGCCTGCTTTGGGTCTTCCACCTTTCTTGTTTGTCCTGCTCACCTCTGGAATTTATAATTTGGGAGGCTTGGGCCTCTCTGAATCTCTAGCCTTTAGCATGGAGCATGACACCTTACAGATGTTTAATGAACTAGTTGCTGAGCAAATGTTGGTTGAATGAGAGAATGCACGTGTGGATTTCTTAGCAATGATGCTAGCTGCTCAAAGTGGATTCCCAGAGGCAGAGAAAAGAGGGAAACTGAGACTGTTATTGGAAGGGCCCTTCCCTGACTTTGAGGACTTTCACCTTGGTGTCTGTTATCCAGGAAATTCCATAAGGAGGCAGCAAGCTCCTTGAATGAAGAATCCACATCCGACTTGTTGATGTCCAACACCTGGCACAGTGTTAGGCTCCCAGTAGAGACACTGCATGCTGAGTACATGAATAGTTGGGGGAATGAATGAATGAATGAATGAATGGGTAAGTGGATGGCCAAGAGAACAAATACATATTCCCAAGTAAGGTATATATAGTTACAGTCCAAATATATAATTCCCTGGGAAGGTCTAGGTCAGTGGCTCCCAAACTTGTACAAACACTGGAATCTCTTGCAGATCAACGCGGGTTGCTGGGCCCACCCTAGGGATGTTTGGTTCAGCACGTTTGGGGAGGGGCCTGGGAATCTGTGTTTCTAACAGGGTAGTGCAGGCACTGCTGGCCTGGGGATCCCACTTGGAGAACCACTGCTCCAATAGCCATGGGTTCTCACTCTTGGTTGAACATTAGAATCACCTACAGGAATTTAGAAAACTTCTGATTCTTGCTATCCTTCCTCTCCCAGCGGTTGTGATAGAGTTCATCTGGGTGTGGCCAGGCATCGGGGTTTTTAAAAGCTCCCAGAATGCTTCCAAAATGCAGCGCAGTTGGAGAATCTCTGGCTTGGTGTGCATCTTTTAACTCCTTACTTTGACTTTCTTTGTGGCTTAATGGGTTGGTTGGAGGACTCGTACCTGTGGCTTAGCTCGCCTGGGGCCCCGCTTCCGTGCCCCCTGACCTCCGTGTGACGTCCTGCGGTTGCTCTGGTCAGGGGCTTCTCAGGCTGCCTCTTGCCCGAGATCTGATGTTTGTTCCCTAATGCCGCTAGCCCCCGTCACAGCCCTGGCCAGCCCTGTACACTGCAGTGTCTTATTAAGAGCAGATGCTAAACCATTTCCAACAGGCCTTGAAGCTAATGCGCGACAGAATGGATTTGGAAGGGCCTATTTCTTTGTGTGCTGAGAAAGAGAGTGAATTAATGCTCAATGAAAACCTCCAGAGAACTGAGTCAGGGCTGGGGGGGGATCTTGGTGGCTAAATCAACAGTTATAAACTCGTCCAGTCATTTTTCATTATTTGGTACATCAGAAAGATATTTTCCTTTTCAAATGCAGTTGGAAATCCGTTTGGTCAAAAGTCAGTTGGAAACCTCCTCACTCTGCCCTGGACACTCACAGCCTCTGTCAGGGGGTAGAAGAAAAATGGTCCAGAGCCCTAGTAGAAGTTGAGGTGACAGGACCTGGAAGAGGTCTAATGGGGGGCTGCCTTGGACAGAGGTCACATGATTTTTCAAATATGTTGCCCATGGTGCAAACTTTTACAAGGACTTGAAAATACGGTGGTTTAAACTGTGGATTTGGGGGACGAAGCCATGCATGGCCCCTGGTTTTGAGGAGAGAATTCACCTGAATTCTGACTCCTCTGGCTCTAGCCTCATCGACACCTTTTCTTAGCCAAGATATGAGCAGAGCATGAGCTAAAACATGCACCCCAAGAGCAAATAGAAACCAGAGGTGGGGCCCCACTCTCCTTGCATGGTGGAAGGGGACAGGTGGCCCAAGGACTGTGGCTGTGTTTGTGTTGCTAACGATGGGGTTTGAATTGGTGGATCCCTTCCCTGGAAGCCTTGGTAAGAGGGCAAACCCTGGACAAGGCGATAGCTTCTGGTCTGAGCCTCAGCTCTGCCCACTCTGGGCTGTGTGACCTCAGATAAGTCACTGGCCTCTCTGAGCCTCAGTCACCACTTCCATGAAAATGAAAGGCTCAGGGCTGCAAGGAGGAGTCCTTGAAAAGGTGGGTATGCAGGCACCTGGTACCTAGCCCAGCATGGCGAGGAGGGTGGCCAATGCTAGAACTGGAGCCTAAGTCAGGGAAGGTGCAATTGGGGTCAGGGCCAGGAAAAGCAGGGGGATGCAAGAGGGAGAGAGAGGGAGGGTGGGGGAGAGTGGGAATGAGAGAATGAGTTATACAGAGACACCAAGAGAGAGGAAGTGACAGCTCTTGGGACCAGCACACTTGTCTTTCGTGAGACCTGAGATGTTCCAGGGAGCAAAGATCTGAGTCGCCCGGAAAGCTGGGTTCAGAGAAGGTTCCAGGGGCTGCCTTCCCTGTCCGCTGGGCTGGGCCGGCTGGGCTCAGCTTCCCCGCTCTGGGTGGAACCAGGTGCCCCAGAGTGGTGAGAAGGGAGACTGTTTCAGACTCCAGCCCCGAGGGGCCCAGTTTATCCGTAGTACTGTCACTGCGCTGGGTTCAGGACTAGGGGAGCGAGGAGCACGTGCTATTTCCTGTCATGGCAGACGTAGCTTATAGAGCACTTCTGGGAAAAGGAACCCTTTCTTCAGGTGGACCTGGTCTCGCCCCAGGGCCTTATACAGTCAGCAACCTGAATAGGTGTACACGGTGTCCCTTGTTTTCTCCCTCCTTTTATTTAATCCTTCTAGGCCGTGGATAACACAGCTTCCCAACTCATCTCTTTGCTCGTATGCACAGCTCCCTCTCACCCTCCCTGCCATCCTTAATATCTCAAACATTGGTTTGTCCAGGCAGCCCTCCCTCCATATTAAATTTCTTACAATGTTGGGATGAAGACCCAACGACTCCCCAAGGACTACAAGCTCCGGGATGGTCCAGCCCCCACCTACTGCTCCCACCTTGTGGTCCCACATCAGTTCCCTCTCTTTATCTGGGACCCAACCACATGGCCTTTTATTGGGTCCCTCTGGCCCCAGGCCCTTTGCGTGTGTCATTCCTGGTGCCGGGAGCATTCTTTCTGCCCCCATCCCCTAGCCTGTTTGTTCTTTAGGTCTCCGTCCCAGTACCCCCTTGGGTGAGCATTTCCCAATCCCCAGCTATGTCAGGTACCCTCACAGGGCACCATGTTCTTGTCACTTGACCTCTTATTGCAGGTGCAATTGAACATTTAGCTGGCAATGATCAGAACAGTGTCCATCTCCCCACAAGACTGAGAGCCCCAAGGCAGAGACCATGTCTATTTAGCTCACCAACATCTAGCCCCTAATAAGGATGTGTGGGTCAGTTTCTGGCTCCCTGACCCCCTTAATGTACCAAGCGAGGCACTGGGAGTGGTTGACAATTTCCAGTTGGGCACTGGCTCTCTTCAATGAACTTTCATAACAACTCTATGATGCTCAATTTATGTTCAGCACCTCTACTGATGGAACTGAGGACCAGAGAAGGCAAGGAGCTTGCCTGAGGTCACACAGTAGTGGTCCCAAGTGGAGCCAGGAGTAGAAACCAGTGTTCCTTCCATGCTCCACGTGGGCCAGCTCCAGCTTGGGAACAGAGCTTGGCGGTCAGTCACAGAAGCTGCAAGGCTCTTGGGAGACTGGCCTGGGTTTGGGGCAGGATTTGGATGTCACTACTACCCTGGGCCCTGTGAAGGCCTGGGGGTAGAGGTCAAAACTGGGTGGTATTGAGACCAGGTAGAAGTGAGCAATGGAATGCTGAGCTGCTCAAGCAGAGTGGCCCGGAAGCTTGGGCGACCTTGGGGAAGCCCCCTCATCTCTCTGAGCTTCGGTTTCCTCATCTAGAACATCAGAACAGCACGGTCCTCCTGGAGGCTCCAGCGTCTGTCTCAAGGCCAGTTCCAGCTGGAGTGTTTGGGAGGAAAAGGAATGTGAGCAGGTTTAGGGTGGAGGGAGAGAGGGGAGGCAAAGCAGAGGTCAAGCCACCTGGCCAAGCTGCCGGGCTTCCCTGGAAAGGAACAAGATCTCCAAGAAAGATGATAATTATACCAGCACAGAGCCGGCAGCTTCTGCTGGCTGCACATAACATAGGGTTGTGGTATGCACTTCCCACACATATGCTGTATTTTGCTTACTCCCTGCAAAGTTTTATGAGTCAGCAGATTTAGGCTCCACCCAACGCAGTATGACCTCATCTTAACTGTACCCATTTTACAGATGAGGAAACTGAGGCTCAGACCCGTGAGCGGACACGGCCTCTGCCTGCACCATGCTCTGCCATCGCCTTGAGGACTTGACCCCCATGGTTCCTTTCCCAGCTGATGCCTACTGAGCAGTCAAGACACGACTGAGGCCCATGTACTCCTCAAGCCTTCCCAGAGACTTCAGCCCTGGTTAGGGCCTTCTCCGGGTGCCACGGTCCTCAGACTCACCCAGCAGAAGGTGGGAGTACTTCCCACAAAATTTTCTTTGATGTCTGCCACCCCCACCAGCCTGGAGCCCTAGAGGACAGACGATGTCTCAGCCAGACTGGTCCAGGGCCAGTGAGGTGGCTGGTGCACGTGAAGGGTCTCTGTAAATGTCCCATACGGGCTTGTAGCTGAGTATTTACTCAGCAAGTACTAATGACACACAAAATATGCTATGCCAAGCTGAGTAGACCAAGTCCCTGCCCTTCGGGAGCTGGCCTGACAATTGAAGGCTGGGTCTATGATGTGACTAAGCCCGGAAAGACCCCCAGCCTCTTCTTTGGCCCAAATTTCAACCAAAGCCAAATCCCAGAAAAATAGCGCCTCCTCCTCCTAGGCCAAATATTGGCATCATTCTTACTCATGTCCCTTCTCAAGGGAAGGAGCCTTCCTAGCCTCTTCCAGCTTCTGGTGGCCCCAGCGCTCCTTGGCATATGGCTGCGTCCCTCCAGTCTCTGCCTCCTGCGGCCTACTTCTCTGTGTCTCTGTGTATCCTCTCCTAATATTATAAGGGCACCAGTCAGCAGATTTAGGCTCCACCCAACGCAGTATGACCTCATCTTCACTTAAGCAAAGACCCTCTGTTTGAGTAAGGTCACATTCTGAGGTTCCAGGTGGACATGACTTTCGCAGAGGGCAACAGTCAACCAACCACAGTAAGGATATGTTCTAAGGGCAATTCAGCCAGCCCCTTAAAATCCAGCCTTCTAGATCTTATCTCCTAATGCCCTAATAATTATAATAATAATGGTGATACAAAGCATGTATAAACTACCAACCCTGTGCTGGACATTGTTCTGAGCATTTACATGTATTTCACTTATTCTTTAAAATAACTCCACTAGTTGGCACATCAATCCCATTTTACAGATGAGAAAACCGAGGCCTACACAGCGCCATGCCTGAGGTGACCCCGCTTGTAAATGTTTCTCAGAATCATTCAACAATGACCATCACCCCTGGTGTCCACACAGAGGCCACCTCTTACCACCCTGAGCCCGGTGGGGCACAGGCAGGGCTGTTGCTGGTCCCACGGTTCACAGGAGCCAAGCACCGTCTCATAAAGGGAACGAGAATCAATGCCGTGGGTGTGGAGCTGGGCGAGGGGGCAGGGCCACCTGGTGGGCTCGCTGCCCCTGCCCGCCGCGCTCCCCAGAACCTCCTTCCTGTCGCCGCTGCCTCGGCCAGGCGTAGGCAGCCCGAAAGTAAACAGTGTCTGAAACCTATTCTCATTAGGCTAATTTACGAATAAATTACCATATTCAATGGCCTTATTTTTACTGCTCGTTAACAGGCCCATGATAGGATGATAATTACGGGATTTTAAGTGGCTAATGGCAGCTGGGGCGTCAAAAGCAGTTTTTACGAATCTGTTTATGGCAGTGAAGGTGACAGGAGGGGAGGGACATTGAAATGTTGAAATCACACTTTGGGAAAAAAAGCTTTAATTGTTGAGTATTTATTAGAGAAGAGGGAAGGCTGTAATTTAAAAAATGAAACTCTGAAAAACAAAGCAAATTAATTAGTCTTCCCTGGGTGCTGTGACCTTCAGGGAGTGGGCGAGGGGCAGGCAGGAGCCCAGCAGAGGGACGCCACGTTTCGGGCCTTGTCCCCTCTGCTTGGCTTCAGCAGCTCCTGTAGAGAAGGAATCCCAAGGCCTGTGAGTTTCCTGGAAGTCTGTCAGTCCCTGCCTGGGCTGGTGAGGACCTGCTCCCCAGCAGGAGGGCTGCCGGGGAAGGGGAGGGGCCAGCCTCCTGGAGACGCTGCCAGTATCACGCACTTGATTCATCCTTCCATCTGGATGGACATCCTCATCAGGTCTCACCTGTTCCGCTCCCCTGATACACTGTACCTGCATCATGTCATCCAACACTCTGTAATGTCAAGAGCTTATAATTAGTCCTAACGTACATTGCGTGCTCCCTGCGTGGTTTCGGGTAATAGCCTTGCTTAAATGTCACAGCAGATAACCCCAGGGAAGGGACACTATTATTCTCATCATCCGCATTGCCTAGAGGAGGAAACTGAAGCACAGACATGTTAAGTAATGAGAGTAAAGTCACATAGCCAAGGCTGGGCCCTGCATCCCTCTGGTATGTCCAGGTCTTGATTCTTTTATCACCTCCCTCTCACTGAATCCAGAACAAGTGGGCAGGGGGCGCTGGAGGGCCCGATGTTACAAAGGAGGGACTTGAAGCTCACAGAGGCCAAGCCACCTGCCAGGGGTCACAGAG
The DNA here is from genome assembly GCA_032199065.1 of Smutsia gigantea. Taxonomy (NCBI): domain Eukaryota; kingdom Metazoa; phylum Chordata; class Mammalia; order Pholidota; family Manidae; genus Smutsia; species Smutsia gigantea. Next base: position 115,563 of record JAVSCE010001935.1, read on the forward strand.
CCTGAGTTTAAAAGTAGGTCTCTCTCAATCCAAATTGGCAGCCGACTTGCCCTGAAATGGGGCTCCTGAGTATGGAGGTGGGGCAAGGGCAGCCCAGAAAAGGCCTCTGGATTCGCTAGTTGGTGTCTAGGACGAGCTATGTAGGGGCCATCTCCCTTGCTCGGGGGTGCGCCACTTCAGGATCCCTCCTCTCCTGTGCGCCTGCCCATCCTGCCCATCCCCGGCTCCCGTCCCTCGCCCCTGGCGGATCTATCTCGCTCCTCCGGTTTAGTATGCAGCCCTCGGAAAACAAACACGCAGCAGCCTGACAGTGGGAATAAATATCGCGGCGATGTTGATTAGCATTTGATCCCAGCTGGGTCTCTGGAAGCTGAAGTACTGGAATGTCTTGGCAGTTTTTTAATGCTGAATAATTTGATTAGATCAGTGACTGAGCCTGCTGCTCCTGGTGCGATAAACCCTCCCCACATTACAGGGGAGACAGGCAGGGGGGACGGGGCTAGCGTGAGCCCCCCTCCCGCCCCACCTCCTGCTCCTCCGCCAGCCCTCTGGCTTCCTGCTCTGCCTCTCCCGCCGCCCCTTTCTCACCTCGGTTCCCTCCATCCTCATCTTCCCTTTTGCCTTACCTCCTTTTCCGTTCTTTTTCCAGACTCAAGATGCTTTATCTCATGCCTTCTTCCTTGTTTTTATTCTCCTTCTCTCTCCATTTTTCTCTCCTCTCTGCCCCTCTCTGTGACTCTCCTCTCCTCCCCACAACTCCCCTATTCCCACCTCCTCCGTTTGTGAAGCCTTAAATACATCATTTAATCAACTCCACAATTTCAATTTCACACAGTTGTCAGCTTGAATGGCTGACGAGGTGGTGAAGACCCCACCGATTGTGGGCAGGGGTGACGGGGCCACCAGGCCTCCCCCGCCTCCCTCAAGCAGCTCCCGGCTCAGCCCGGGAGGGAATCCAGAGAGTTTTGTTTCCTCGTGGCAACTGTCAGTCAGTCATGTAGATGTTTCTCTTGTCATCAGTGTGAAATTACCAGAGTGGTCTCATTATCTGCTTACTCCAAATTTGGAGGCAATATTTCTGTTTGATGGATAATAATCTCCATTTACACCCAAAATAACATCTCCTCAGGTAGAGAAGGAGTCGGGGAAAGGATAATGACAGTTTGGACAACAGAAGACGAAATGAATCATCTGCGTTTTTCAATCGAGACGTACATATGCAAAGTCCTTCACTGACTTGACTTACACAGAGTCCACCTTTGCTGACGACTATTTGATTTTTTTTTCCAACCGGGGGCATGCGGGGAAGGGCAGCCCCATGCGACTTGAAATATGCACCTCTTCGTCTGTCTGTTCCATTGCCTTAATCTTACATGAACCACACTAGAGGCATTGCTGCTGCAACAAACAAGCAAATGGGCAGGAAGGACTGGCGAAGGCTTAGGTGCTTATGCAGATGCAATTTGCAGCACTTCCTGCAGGCTCGCGAGGGGTGTTGTCTGAACCCCATTAGTGATGGGGAATGTTGTCTGTTCTCACCAGGGCCATTGCAAAGCCATCTGACCTCCCTCTCCCTCCACCCCTGTCATCTCATCACCGGAGAGTCAGGCCCCAGCTTTATTTATTTTTCTCAAATGGATCCAGAAATGGCTAGGGGAGGCACTTCCCAGTAATTGACTGCTGGCTGTGTCGGGAAAAGCCACACTCAGAGCTCCAAGTGTCTTCAGGCTGCTGTGGGAGGAATGAAGTTGAGCAGTGTGTGTGTGTGTGTGTGAGGGAGAGAGAGAGAGAGAGAGAGAGAGATGCACCATGTTGTTGGGAGAGCATTGAAAGCAAGCCTACAGAAGGTTTTCTTACTGCTGTGTGACCTTAAGTAAATCTGCAGCCTCTCTGAGTCTTGGTCTCCTCCTTTGAGAAATAGGGACAATAAGAAAAAAAACATTCCATCCTCCTTGTGGGGCCTGTATTGGTCCAGTCCCTATGCGTAAAAAGAGATGAAGCTGGGAGCCCCCTTCAGGCCCCCTCCCACCCCGCTGAGAGCTTAGTATGCTCATTGTGGTCCTGGCTGCCCACGGATCACACAAGGACTGGTATCCACTTACTGCTGCGTGACCTCGGCCATGCCTCTTCAGCTCTCTGAGCCTCAGTTTTGCCAAAAGCCAATGCTGTAAAATGGGGATATTCATGCCTACTTACAGAATGAAACTGGCACCTCCTTCTCCAATTATTACCTACTGGCATTGAAGCCTTTCCTTGGGACAGTCTTTGCTAATTCAGCTTTCCAGCTAGCTTTCTTGCTAAAAATAAAGTCAGCTTCACATCTGCAAGTCGAAGTGTGAACACTCTAAAGCCGCCATCATCAAAACTTGCATCTGGGTTCCTGGTATCCAGCATGACACCAAGCACACAGTAGGAACTCAGTGAATGAAAGCTCCTGAAACAGGATGGGGGCTCCATGCTTACTGTGTGAGTGAATGATTGAACAGAAGCCCCACCCTCTGCAAGCCACTACCTGGTCTTGTTTTCCATAGGATCCAGCTTTCCCTCCCCCCATCCCAACCTCCCCGTGGCATTCTGAAGTTCCAGAACACAGGAGCCGACAAGAAACTGGAAATAAAGGGGTTTGATCTGCACGCCGCAAACACCTCTTGCAAAGAGAGGAATAAAAAAAAAAAAGCCAGTTCCTTCTATGGGGAAAGAGAAGGCGTCAAGACATGTTAAATGGTTAGGAAGAAGGTGGCTGTGTGTTTTCCTTCTGCCTTTTGCAGGCTGGAGGGGAGGTGTCGGGGGGAGGTTCATTATTTTTCGGCATTCTGAAGGCAGGTGAGCGGGGAAAGGCAAACTGTAGCCTGGCACCATGTTCAGCAGCTTTGAAAAATGTAGAGCTCTCAAGGCAAGGGAAGGGTTTGATGCAGTTTAAAAAAGACAGACTCCCACACCTCTCAGATCCATATGTTTCCATTCAGATCTAGCTCCCCTCTGAGGCGGTGCTACGGCGGGCCTTGCAGCCTAGCCACGCTGTTCCGCTGACGCAGAGGACCTGCGACTCTCAAAGGAGGCAGCCAGGCCGAGCCACCACCCGGGTGGGTTCAAGCGGCCAGCAGCAGGCTTTGGGCCTGCTGCCACTGCAGAGAGGGGACGCGACGCCGTGTGGTGCCCAGCGCCTGTGGGCCATCAGGTTGCTACTCTCTGGGGGTGGGGTACGAAACTGAAAAACTACAAACAGGTAAATCAATAAAACCGTGTATGTATAGGGATCAGAACTAAAGGGGGTGGGGATGTGCCTGGGTCTGTCACAGGGGCAGCCTGCATTCCTTGTGTTATAAGCAGGGGTGTGTGGCAAAATATTCTGCGACCAACTCAGTTTGGGAAATACCAGTTCATCTAATCTCCCTCCCTCCCTTGGACTTCTTTATTCAACCAATAATTTTTGAGTCTCCAAAGCATCATGAAGGTGTTAGGATTGCCTGGTCCCTTCCTGCATGGTGCCTCCCTTCTAAAGGAAAACCCTAAGAGCAGTAAACCAATGAACAAGTCCTACTAGAGGCAAATGCTCTGAAGGAAATAACCCAGGGGCGGTGGAGCATGGCCTGGAGGGTGGAGGGCGGGGAGGACTATTGTAGGGAAGGTCTGGTAAGGCCTGAAGGCAGTGGTGACATTTCCACTGTGTGGGGAGGGAGAACCAGAGTTGCATGAGTATTTAGTAAACTTAAATAAGATAATCAAACTTAAATTAGATTCAATAAGGTTCTTGACTGCAGGGCTTGTCAGAGCCTTCAGTACATAGACATGCCCTGTTTTGAACAGTTGGAAGCCCTATACTAAGGGGACATGGCTTCTATTCGGTGCATGTGGGAATATACCAGATGGGGGCTGGCAGCTTGGATCCCCGAGCAAGAAGGCAGTGGCTGCTGCTTTTCAATGGCCGAGTCCTCAGGCCCGGAGCAAAAGGCCCTCTCTCCAGTGGCCGAGTCCTTCATGCCAGCCCTACCTGAGACCTACAGCCCAGCACCCACAGCCCTCTCCGTTTGCTTCTTCTGGGGCAATTTCAAGCCCGGTGCTGACTCTCCGTGTCTCACCATTCTCACGAGGTACAGTGGTCGGTTCACTCGGGAGCCTGTTTTCCTAGCAAGACAAGTGAGGGGTGCCCGGGTCTTGTGGACAGCCTGACCAGACAATCCCGTCTCTCTGCTCCCGCGTATGTGCTTTCCCGGCTTCACCCTGCGCCCCCCGCCCCACCCCAGCTCGCCCAGCCTGCTCCTCCCCTGCCCTTCTCCTTCCCTGGCTGGAACAGGACAGACCCACTCCCGCCTCTCAGCCTTCTGCATCTGGGGCTGCCCCTGCCGGAAATGTTGTTCCTGAACGGAAATCGCTGTTTCTCACCCTTGGGTACACGCTAGAGTCTCCTGGAGAACTTTTCAAACTGCTTATGATGCCCAGGCCTGCCCCAGAATGGTTACTTCAGACGCCCTGGGGCAGGGCCTGGGAATGAGCGTTTATTTCTAAGCTCCCTGTTTGATGGACTGGACTGAGGATGCCCAGCTCTCCATCCCCTTCCGGTGCTCTGTCATTTATCACAGTTTCCTCTCGAACATGACGGCCCATATCTAAAGCTGTGCTCCCAATCTAAAGCTGCGCCCACCCCCAGTCATTTCCCATCACCTCGCTGGGTTTATGTTCTTCTGAGCACTTATCACCATTGGCAATGACCTTGCCTGGTCATTTGGATAGCAGCCATCTGTTTATTGTCTGTCTCTTCCAACGGGGACATGAGCTCCTGAGACCAGTGGTCTGCACTGTTGTGTTCACTTCCGCAGCCCCAGGAGCGGTGCCCACCCAGCACATGGCATGTTGACCAAAAGCAGGTTCAGAGAGGTTAAGCTACTTTCTTAAGATCTCTCAGCTGGGACTGGGACCTGGGTGGGAAAGCTGCCCCCAGCCTTCCCAGACACTCTACACCACACTCAGTCTACATTCCTCGTTCCACAGGTGGGAAAACGGAAGTCTAGGGCAAGAGCGTACTCCCATCTCATTGCAAGGGCTCAGGTGCGGGCTGGGACTGAACTTCCGCTGCCAGTGGCCCCGCCTGCCAGCACTGCTGTCAGCAGAAGCCCAGTGAGCATTGCTCTGAGTGCCTGAGCTGACCAGCCTTTGTGTCTGACAAGGGAAGGGCTAGTGACACCCCTCTGACTGCCAGGACACCTCTGGGCAGGGGGAGGGGTGAGACATTGCATGGGCTTGCCTCAGTTTACACAAGCTCTCTCTGTTTGCCTCTCTGGGCCTATGAACCAGATCAGAATGGAAGAAAAAAAAAGTCACTCTGCATCAGTTTATATCTCCTTCTCTCTGCCGAATCTTCCCGCTCATCCATAGGATTCTGGTGGGTGTGGGGCTGGCTTTTCTCTGATGGTAGGAGATCCAGGTGGACCTGTGGGAGGGGAAAGTGGGATTGACAGGCAGGAGGCCTCACTCAGGTTCTGGGATCCTAGCTAGTTATTTTTTTCTCTTACAAAATAGGGATATGCCTCCTGACCTCAGAACCTTACACTTTGCCTTGTCTTTGACACAATGGTATTAATTAGTATGGGTGGGGTGGTGGGAAAAATGGACATGAATATACCCAACAAACACTTGGCTACAAGGGTGTTCAGAAGCATTACTTACATTAGGAGAAATCAATTGGAAACAACCTAGTTGTCTAACACTAGGGGATCAATGAGATAAAATACGTGGAAGGCAAAGCCCAAAACCATTTAAAGACTTGCTGTAGAAAAACGTTGAATGAAATGGATAGGTATTCTTCCTGTGTTATATAATATTTTCTAAATAACTTGTTGCATGTCATGAAACTGCTAACTACTTTGATTTTCAAATAAACGGTACACATTCACCAAAAGAAATAACTTGAAGGATAGAGGTTGGACTATTAACCTTGGCTATGTGGGAGGTGGGAAATACAGATCATATTGATGTCTTGCTTGCCTGTAGTTTTTACAGTGTGCTGCTTTACTTTTATAATTAAAATAACATAAAAGGAAAGTGCCAGGCCATTCTCTTCTTACTATGTTGTTTTGTTTTGCAAATCAACTGGAAGAGATTGTGTAAAAATACTGACATGAGACACATGCCTAGAAACAATATTACTTCTGGATTTGATTAACATTTTGTCCTGAACAGTTTTCTTATACAGGGAGAGTTTCTAAGCAGTGAACTCCTATTTATTTCACAAGGTCCAGCTCATAGTATCCTTCTTCAAGGAAGTCTTTTTACCCAGCATGCCTGGAGAGAAAGCAGTAGACTCCTTTCTTTGTTTTCCCAAAGCATCAATCCATTCCTGACTTGGAAAACTGGTGTGTTTTTTTTCTCTGCCTACTCTACCAGATGTGATGCCTATTAAGGGATGGAGTGATTATGTGTACCTCTGAATCCCTAGCTCCTTACAGAGCACTTGGTACATAGTAGGTGCTCAATAACTGCTCATTAAAAAGCTAGATGAATGAATGACGTTCACAGCAAGCTTCCTTTACTCAAGGGAGGGCTTTGGAAAACACGTGTGTAATCCCAAGCTATAAACTGAATTGTATTTTTAAATGCACTGGGGGACTTGCTATTTAAAGGAACTCTGATGTATAAATCCTTTTTATAAAATGAAGACATCTTGAGAAATGTGAATAATTGCTCCCTGACATATCTGTTTATAAGTTGAGATTTTTAAGGATCAGGTGATTTAAAAAAAAAAATCATTTGACAAATATTTGCAAAGTACATGCTCTGTGCCAGGCTCTGTGTTGGATGTGGGCATGATTGCAGAGTGGCTCCAACCCTTGAAGGTTTGCAGCCATGGCTGTCCTCACTGGTAATGTCTCCAGGGCCCGTGGGTCGGCATCAACCTAAGTTGACTTCCCCACCTTCTAGCTGTGTGTCCCTCATACTTATTTAACCTCTCTGGACCTCAGCTGCTGTGTGTAAGCTGAGGGTACTAAAGTACCCACTTCTCAGCAGTCACGAAGATAAAATGAGACAGTACATATACACTGCTTGGAAAATTGCCCGACACGATACCTATTTGCTATCATCATTAGAAGACAAGGTGGAAAATGTCCATGTGGGGGGCACATCCTGGCAAACCCTTAGCTACTAGAGTCTTGCAGATCTGTGTGGCTTTGCTTTGTCATAATAGCTAGGGGATCTTGTGCCTCTGTTTCTCCATCTATAAACTAAGGACAATAATACCCATGAAAGGAAGATATTTGAACTGTGTAAAAAAAAAAAAGGCATGCAAAGTGTCATAGGTCATTTAACTATTAACAATCTTCCTTTATGTTTTAGGAGGATGAAAGATTATTAATTTATGCCTGTTCCCATCTCCCCATCAACCCCCTACACCCTGCTCACTCAAGAGGATTCTAGTTTAGGAGAATAATGTTTCTCTCCTCCCCCATGCTTGCCTTTTGGCAGATCTTCTCTCCAGATGTGCTCGCTCTGAGACTAAGGCTTGTGGGCGCCTATGTTAATGGAGAGACAGGCATGCCTACTATGTGCAGGGAAAGAGGGCTGTTCATTAGCAGTATTGCTTGCAGGAGACAAATGGGCCCTAGTTTTAGATACAGGATAACAATATTAGACATAGATAATAATTTTTCCCCCTTTTTGCAGGTTGGGGGACTGGGGCTCAAGGTTTTTCAGCTATTCAAAAGATGCAGAGCCACATCCATCTGTGATACAGGAGAATTCCAGTTTGGGAAATTGCTTCGATAATGGCTATCTTTCTTTATAAAACCACAGCCATGTTTACAGAAAGTTTCACTACAGTCCATGATGAAATCTTTATTTCCCAAGTGCTGCCCTCCCAAGAGCAGAGCAAGGACTGGAGTCTGCGGATGGGCTGGGCTGTCAGAGGTAGGATGTAGACTGGTATCCCGCCGTGGCTCCCATCCCAGACCGCTTCCCAACCAGTCCTGCTGTGCACCTTACCTGGGAGGCCTGACTAGGCTGTGGCCCCAGGCTGCTGGGTGGACCCTCTGAGGTAGGGGCTTCCTGAGGTCATTTAGTCCAGCTGTCCCCTCCAAACCAGTCTCATTTTACACATGGTGGAAGAGACAGGGCAGGGCCATGCATTCAGTGATATTAGACACTCAGGGTTCACACCTCTCTGGATCCCCTTTCATCCTCATAATGGCTTCACATAATACTTGGGGTGAATTTAGGCCCTCTTCACGTATTTACTTAACAAACACAGATAGAACATTTATCACCTGCCAGTTCTAGTGTTTTCCAGATATTAACTCATTTTGCCCTAGTTAGAGCAACCTTACAAGTAGGTACTCTTATTATCCCCATTTCACAGATGCATTAACTGAGGCACAGAGAGTTAAGCCCTTGGTCAGAGTCATACATGGCTGGGACCCCAGGTCCCCATCCTAACCACCATGCTGGGCTGTGTGACCTCTGTGAACAGAAAGGACCTCATTCCATTTTGACTCCTCTTTCATTTTCTGATGACTTCTTCAAGGAGAAAGTCTCAAGTTGGTGTTACTCTATCTGTAACACCTCTCCAATGCTTACTAATATTTTTTAACAAAGAGAGAGCAGGCCTCAGGCTCAGTGCCTTCCTGGCAAACATGTTTAGCAGGAAGCATTATTAAGGTGGTTATAGCCCTGACTAAATGTGCAAAACGATATCCTTTGTGAAAACAGATTCTGAGGGATTCAGAGACTTGCTCAAGACCTCAGAAAAGGCAGGTCAGTCAGCAAGAACTGAAAAAAAAAACCCACAAAACAAAACTGGTCTCTGACCACCTGCCATCTTGAGCTCTTTCAATCCAACTCAGTTCCAAAAACGCTTCAACAAACAGCTTTACAACGGCTAGCAAGAGGCATAATGATATGTGAACACGGTGAGAATCCTAAACATTATACAAATTTAACATATCGTGATTTTATTATTATTTGTTTTCTTGGGGGATTGATTCCTTTCACTCGCTTTCTTTTCCCTGAGACACTTTATCCCGAAAGGGTTACAATCCCAAGAAAAGCTTTTTCGTAAGCACAAAGAACTAATATTAGCAGATTGGGGTTTCTGTAAATATTCATTGTAATCTGTGACTTCGTGAGCATCGAATTCCACCCTCCTGAAAGCTGCGCATTTATAACTTGTGAATTCATAAATATTTACGAATTCACACAATCATCACTGACAAATTATTTCATCTGACAGCTCCACACAGGCTCTGCCTGGTTTTGTGAAATTCTGATAAAATCTCACGTAAACTTCCCGGGTGACAAGCAGAGACTGAGCACAGCTAAAAATCACCACCAGATCCTACAGATTCAAATGGGTCAGTAACTGATATTTACAGCTGCCACCACTACCACCACCTGGGCAAGAGATACTTTGTTGTTGTATCAATGGCCGCCAGATGTTCTCAGCAACTGTACATATATTTATAGCAACGTGTCTTTGAAGGTGTCGGAAAAGGGGACCTTGTCAGGAAGAGGGGTGTGAGCAAGTGGTACAGAGAAAGATGAGGCTGGGAGCCAGACGGTCTGGGTTTGAATCCAGAGTTGTCTGTTGAGGTTTGTGTGATCTTTAACAGGTTTCCAATCTTTGTTGAATCCAGCGTCTTAGCTTTTGAATTTGGGATAATAAACATAGCAACACAACAGGGCTATTGTATTAATTACAGTTGCCTCTAGTGACACCTCTGGCCTGTGGTCCCTGGTCTGCCACATAGCTGGGGATTCAATAAATCTTGGTTTTATTATTACTGTTGCAAATACTAGTTTGAATAATCACAATTTCTGGCATGACCATGTTTTTAGTGATTTTTGAATGCATGCAAAGGAGATCCTGTTCCAGAGTCCTTTTTCTGTGTTGTTAAAGTCACTGGAGAGGGATGTTTCTGTGTTTTCATTTTGGTTTACTTTTTGGTCCCTAGGGAGAAATCGTTTGCCCACCACACATGGACTGCTGTATCCATCTACCCTAGAATTTTTCTTCCATCCACACCCATTTGCAAGGACAAAAAATAACTTGCCTCTTTTTTTCCCTCCTTCTCTGATTTAGTGATTGAATGTCACCCTGGTGAACCTGACTTTACCTGCAGGTGAATGGGAATAAATCTCCACCATCGCTCCATGGGGCTGAATCAGAGTACCTCGAGCCACGTGTGGACGAGAGAACCCAACCTTGGTGATGGGAGCTGGCCTGCCTTCTGCAGCTTAGCCCACACGTCTTACACAGCTCAGTCTGTTACTGGTTTCCTTTGTCTTGATGCTGCGCAGAGGACTCCTGCTGGAGCAATCCAAAGACTAAATCAGACCATGCTATCCTTTGGCTTAAAACCCTCTGGCAGCTTCCACCAAGTCCTGCCCCGGCATGCTTCCCTCCAGCTGCCCTGGACTCCTAGTTTTTGAACAAGCCAGAGCTCCTTCCCACATTCGGGCTCTTGCCCTTGCTGTTCCCTCTGACTGGAAGGCCCTTCCCTCCCCGGAGTCATGAACCTGCCTCCTTCTTGTCACGTATGTCTCCTGTGAATGTCTCAGAGAGCCCTTCCCGATCCCTTATCTAGAATCAATCACCAAATTACTGTTTTTATTACCTTCATTTACTTTCCTTCATACCATTTATTAATTGAAACTATCTCATCCCTTTTCTTTCTTCTTATTTTCCGTACCCCTCCCCTCACTATGAGATCCGCCAGGGCAGGATCGTGTCTGTTACCCACAGCTGGATCCCGACTTCCTACAGCAGCATCTGGCAGGCACTAGGCGCTCAAGAAGTATTTGCTTGACGGAACAGATAAATGAACTTCAGTTGACCCTTGAACAACATGGGGGTGAGGGGTGCTGGGCCCTGAGCCAAGTTCCACATGTAACTTTGGGTCCCCCAAAACTTAACTGCTAATAGCCTAAGGTTGACTTTATTGTAATAAATGATAAAATAGCTTAGTCTCTACATGTATTATGCCTTCATGACATCCCTAGCCTTTTCTTAATTTTTTTTTTTGATATTTCTAGGCTATGAGTTTCATTTGTTTTTTTTTCAAATTATCACAAATTTCCCAAACGTGTTCCAATATATTTATTTTTAAAAATCCTCATAAAGGGAGCCACGTAGTTCAAACTGGTGTTATGCAAAGATTAGCTGAAGTTACCAATAGGACAGGCACAGACAATAGTCAAAAAGATAGCAGGTGAACTGTAGGCTCGACCACATGGTAACTGTGTGATCTTGGGCAACTCAATTTCTCTATCGGTAAAATGAACTTCTCTTGCGGTGTGGTGGGGCTTTAGAAGCCCTAATGTGTAAAGGGTCTAGCCCAGTGCCCAGCAAGGAGAGCACCTGTAGATGGCTGATGACTTCATTTTGTGGTCAAGATAAGTGCCCTGTAACTGATGGAGTCCCATATAAGGGGACTCACAGTGTAGGGGCTTAAAGACCCTGCATTTGTTTTAGCCCCTCTGAACTTTCCCTCTATGTCAGGTTTCCAGCACCTTCCAAGTGTGTTTCTGGGGAAACCCTGGCACATTTTGAGAAAACAAGCCTGCAAATTAATTGCAGTAACGGGGGTCCCCAAAGGTAGGGGGTAAGGGCTAAGGGACATCACCAGAGCGATGCTGACAACAGAACTGAAGGAAGCCAATATTTACGTAGGAAAACCAACTGTTCAGTTGAAGTTTTGCAACATGAACTTTTCTAGTTACAGACAAAGTCTCTAGTCAAGGGAGGGTGTGTGTTCACACTGAGTGTGAGCACACGCATGTGTGGGCATGCACACAGGCTTGGGTGTGCGCGTACACACACGTAAGCACACGCACACATTTTCCAAAGTCAGCAAAAATTAGGGAAAAAGATTTGTTTCTTCTTAAACTTTCACAATTTCAACATCTGTCTGTTGGGGTAAATTTGACAAGGATTATCTCTTTTGTCTTCTCTCTCCTTTATTATCTTTTTTCCTCCTGAACCCAGAAATTCCATGAGAAGTGTTTTTAGGAGTGCTAGCTGACAAGTGTGCACATGCTGTCCGCAGCCAGGGAGCAAGCGGCGCAGTCGCTAACTTGTTAGACAGGAGCTAGATTACAATCATAAATAAATGATTTGCTGTCTCCTTGCATTCAGACTTGTAGCTTTTAAAGTGTGCCTGTCATCGCGGAATCAGATTTAGTCAAATGCTGTGTAACTGCAAAATTATCCTATCCTTACCTTTTTATTCTCCTTATAATGGACAGTTAAATTGGATTTTCAAATTTGAAGTGCATATGTTTTTCAAATCCCCAGAGGCTGTCTATTTTTTCATTTCTAAAGCAACTCACTAATGTTTATCATTACCACACAGAAATATTACAATTCTTAAGGGGCGCCTTACAAAATCAGCACAGGAGAAATGTGCTTTATCGTCTCAAAATGAAACCAATTTCTCAGCTGATTTGCAATTTATTTACATGTTAGCATTTGATTTCTGGCTGATTTATAACCCCACACGGCTCTGTCTCAGGGTTTATTTAGAAAGCAGACAACGGTGGTCGGGGAAGGCTGTGGAGAGCTGCATGGCATGGGATGTCTGCTTCCCCAAGGTAGGAGTCAGCGGTGCCAGTCCTGAATCCCTCGGCTTGGTTTCTTTTCCAGCAAATTCAATGCCCCAGCGTGCACAAAGACACAGGGTGCTAGGCCCGGTCACTGCATGGAGATGAGACGCTGAATGGCAGCCTTTCGAAAGGCACACACATGTTCCTGTCTCTGCAGTGATCAGGGATTTCAGTGGAGGAAGGGGAGAAGACAGCTGGGATATAGTAGGCTTGCATTCCTCAGCTCATTCATATAACTCTAATGGCTAATGCAGGGCCTGGATTCAAGGAAGTATTGGAATTGAAAGTAGGGAGTTTATTGGGGTTTATTTATTGCTTCATCTGTCTGATCATGTAGCCATTGACCCATTCTTCCATCCAACCATCCATCCATCCACCCACCTCTCTCCACCCAGCCACCTACCAATCTATCCATCCTTCCATCCATCCAACAAACATACCCTTAGGCCTTCAAATTGAGGGTTGGGGTTACAGAGATGGTCCTCACAAAGTTCATGGTTAAGTGAAGGGGACAAACACATACCTCAGGGTCACCATGAAGCTCAGATTGCTAAATGCACAAAACTGTCATCTTAAAAAATATAACCTACATGTGGAGTGCTGTGACGTGTTAGAGCACGGGCTCTGGCCAGCCTGCTTCCTTCTAGCTGTGGAACCACCAGCAAACAACTTGATCTTACCAAACCTTGGCTTTCTCATCTATAAAATGGGAGAAGAGAGTAATAATAGTAATAACGCCGGCGTGGCAGGGATGTTGGGAGGATGTGATGAGATAACCCGTATAAAATGCTCAGCGTAGTGCTGGGGCCCCAGGCAGCACTTCATAAATGTTCTTTACTTTTATTATGATGATTATTACATATTATTCTATTCTATTATTTCATATCACTGTATATTATTATATACAGAAGGGAAGAGTAATTATGTCTAACTGAGAAGATGAGGAAAGATGTTACAGATGAAATTACTTCTGAATTGGGCTTAAAGAAGAAAGAAGTCGGAGGGAATGGCATTTCCATCAGTGAGAACAGTTTGCACCAAACTCTTGTGGCCTGAGGGTGCAACTGGAGATTCAAGAAAAGGAGAGGGGTAGGTGGCTGGAGCCTGGGATTCATGGGCCATTGCAAAGCCTTTGCATATTAGAATTTGGAACCTGGGCATTGTCCTAGGGATGACAGGCAGCCATGGGGAGGGCTTCATCAAGGGCATGACCCCATCTGATTAGCACCTTAGGAAGCTCTGCCATGTAGAGAACAAATTTGGAGGCAGGGGGCCTGGGGCAGGGACTGCAGAAATAGCTCCCTGGAGAGCAAAGGAGACAGGACCCAGTGCTCTGGTACAGGGCTGGAGAGAAGGTGTGCATTTGAGAGATGCGTTTTTAAGTACAATCAGTTGGGACTTGGGGACCAATTGGAGAAAAGAGGAAGGATAATGAGGGTTATACAGACATCTCAAGGAACCACCCTATCAGAGGCACAATCCCTGGGACTGAGATGAATTTTCCTCCTCACTTTGCTTATATCTGCCCATGCCATGCAGAGCTACTCTGAATAAATTTGCATGTATTTCTGCTGCAGGCAGCCAGCACTCACCCCTGAAAAAGGAGCATCTCTCTCTCTCTTTCTCTCCCTCTCTCTGAATATGTGTGCCCATCCAGCATGATTCCCCTTCTGAGCACAGATGTGAGGAGCAGGAACTTCCAGGGACTTCCTGAGTGAACTTGGATATATCCCCTAATGCTCGCAGCCTCAGGCAGGCGGGACTCTCTAACTCTAGGATACTGGGAAGAGAGTGGGCTGAAAGAAGACCTCTCCTGATTTATAAATGGTGTGCCAACTAGGACAATTTATGTTGTAATACAAAACCTGATTCAAAAGACCTTCAAAATGAAGGGTCCTGGGTTTATGTAACAAAAAAGTTAGAGGATTCAGTTATTGACTGAAGCTTGGTCCAGGAGCTCAATGATATAACTCATTAAGGAAACCATTATTTGCTGTCTCCCATGAGGTCAACTTCATTCTAAGCCTGGTGGCTGCAGGGCTCATAACACATGTTTTTATATTCCTACGTAGCAATCAGAAAAAGGAGCATCTTCACTTGGGCACCACCCCCAAAACCTCGAGATCTGCTCTGATTGGACAGCTAAGTTCTCATGTCCACTTCTAAATTAATCTCTGTGGTCAGAGGAAGGAAGCCTGCTGATAAGACCCTCCTGAGTCACATGCTCTTGCTCCTGCTCATGGAAGCCTATGCATCTCACACAGAAACCAGAGCTTTCTGGGAAAGGGGGGTGATGCTGGGACACAAATGGCATATGTACAGGACACATACCACTGGAGAAAGCTTTCTATTTTCTTCATTACCAAAGAGGGAGGAGATAGTTTCAAAAACAGACATGGCCTCCAGAAACCTGCCTGATTACCCATAAAGTGCATGGGAAAAGTCAAACAATAGTGCTTGACTTAGGAACTTTAAGTGTGCCAGAATCGGCTTCATGACCAGCTGCCAATGAAGATGTAAACAGAGTCAGTGTCCCTCCCAGCAATTTAAGCTTTGTAGCATCACTTAATGGCCCAGCCCAGATTACTTGGGACCCCTATTGGCCACAAGCAATAGCCATCCTATGCTGGGGATCTGGAGTGACAGGCATGAGCACCATGGGGCTTAGAGAGGGATGAGTGAGATTCGAAGTTGGATGTACTAGACAGGATAGGTCAGGTTATACGGCAGTAACAAATAAACCTCCCAAACTTAGTAACCTCACAAAACAAATGCTTATTTCTTGTTCTTACAAAGTTCATGGTGAGTTTGGATGACTCTCCAGGGCAGCTGTCCTTTAGACAGCAAGTCAATAATCCAGGAAACTTCAATCTTACGGCATCTCCATAACACACATCTTTCCATAGTGGGGAAAGAAGACTGGAGAATCATTCCCTGGCTCTTAGTTTGGCTCCCTTCTGGAAGTTACACACATTCTATCTGCTCATGTGACCATGCCCAACTTCAGTGACTCTTCCCGTGTTCCTTGAAGGAGAAGTGAACTGGAAATACCACAGAGAAGTAAAGATATTTGCCTGAAAAAAGGGAAAAGATTGGCATCTTAGACTCACCTTTGGTGTGTCTCATGTCCACCCCAAAGGTGAGAAGAAGAAGCTGTCTCTTACCTGCCTCTCTACCCAGTGCTCTGGATTAAGGAATGAACTTCCTTCTAGTTCATATTCAGCTTCGGGAGACAGGGCCAATAGTTTAGAATTTTTAAAAAAAGGAGTGAGAGAGACAGACAGAAAGGAAAGTAATTTTAGAGCCTGCTTCCTGAGTTTATTGTGAGGATAAAAAGGGAGATGAAGCATATGACATCCTTGGCATGTCTCCCAGCAATAATAAGAGTTCTATAAATACAGGCTATTATTGCCATTTTACAGATGAGGTGACTGAGGTTCACAGTGGAGGAGTGACTCTTGAGTTCACCCAGTGAGATGGTCACTCCGTGATTGCATGGCTACAGAGTCCTATGTTGGTAATCATGCCCTTGATCTCATTTACATTCCACTTACATGAGAAAGCTCTCCTCCCTCCTGCATTACTCATTCAAAACCCAGTAAGTGTTTCCTGACCAGCTCTGGACGCCATGTCCTTTGACTAACACAGAGAGATGTTGACCCTGGTAGCCTAAGGTGAGATGCTCTGCCACTCGCTTAACTTCCCAATCCAGGTTTGGGTTCTTCTGGGACTCCCAAGCACCTCCTGCAGGCGGCCATGGTTTGACAGAGGCATTTGCCATTTCAAGCTGATAGGAGATATGCTGTCCCATTTCATGACCAAGACTATCTTGGGTCCACTTGTGTACTAAGATGCCAACATTTTAAGATGTCATAGTCTATCTTTCTAAGGTTCTGCCATTTCTTGGCTCTAGGGCTTTGGATTCTATTTTCAAGACTCTAGACCAGTGATGTCCAAGATAACTTTCCACAACAATAAAAATACTCTGTATCAGTGTTGTCCAATGTGATAGCATAGTAACAACTAGGGCATGTGGCTATATTGAGCATTGAAATGTAACTAGTGTTAAGAAAGACTGACTTTTAGTTTTATTTCATTGTAATTAATTTGAATCTAAACAGTCATATGTAGTTAGTGGCTACTATAGTGGGAACTAGAACTTGGGACATTCTTATTCTAATTGTCTATGGTGGTTTGGTTTCTACTTGCCCACAGAAGCGCAACTGAAGACATTCTCAACAGCACCAATATCCCATTTTGGGTCACTGCGTCTGGAATTCAGCATAAGAAACATGCATCTTATAAGTCAGGATTGAAGATGTTACACTACAGTAAGAAGCAAGCCCCATCTCTCAGTGGCTTGAAATGACAAAGGTTTGTTTCTTGCTCACGGTACACACTCATCTCAAGTTGGCAAGAAGCCCCATCTGTCACGATCATTTGGGTACCCAGGACAGTGCGCAGTTGCTGGTCTGAGTGCCAAAGGGAAAAGTGAGCTCTGAAGGGTCTTGAATTGGTTATTAAATCTACCCAGAACTGACCCATATCAATGATGTCTCAAATTTATTGAGACCAGAACTATCCATATGTCCCTACTCCAAGGCAGGGGTGCAGAAAGTGCAAACTTGCATATACTAGAAGGGAGGAAAACCAGAAATATTTGGTCATCTACATTAATGATTAATTGAATTGTTGCCAAGTCAAAAGCTAGGATACAAGTAGAAGGAAAGTATCAAATCTGGAGGAAAAGTAGTCTGGGATACTTGAAAGAGCACTGGACTTGGAGTCCAGAGAGAGACCCAAGTGTTGGGGTTGTCACTTATTTGCTCTGTGATCCTCAATATGCCCTCCTCCCTGAATCTCTCAGGTTTATACTTAACATAATGATTGAATATATAAGTATATTCAATCACACACACACGTTAACAATTGAATATATATACAGGATCATGGGAGTTAATGAGACTTTTACAGTTTGAAGAAGGTTGGAGTTAATGGAACTTTTACAGTTTGAAGAAGGACCCTAGGTCCCTGGGTTAGTGTTTGGGGTTTATTCTCTACACATAACTATTCACTTCTTCTTTCTACTCAGAGAACATTCATTTTTCAGAGAGTAAGTAATTGTTTTCCCAAATCAATAACTGCATTTTCCAGCCTTACTTGCGTGTGGAATAACCATGTGACAATTGGTATCTAATAACTTAGAAGTGGAAATTGTTGCTGGGTGCATCTTCCAGTAAAACTCCTATTGTAAAGGAGGCAATCTGAGCTATCAATTACCTTTTCATCATCAAACTTTCCTTTTCTTCTAGTCCTGATGGAGAGTGTGATGGCTGGAACTCCAGCAGTCACTTTAAGAGCATTAGGATGAGGTCATACTTTAAGGCTGGTAGCGCAAAATCTAGAAAGAGCTTGGATCTCTAATGGTGTCATGGAACTGTTATCCTTCTGACATCTTTTACATGAAGGAAAAGTAATCGTCTATCATATTTAAGCTATTTATATTTGGATTTTTCACTTATGCATGAGCAATCCCTGATTGATATGACATTGTAGAAATTGCTGCTCTTTTGGTGACTAAGAAGTACCTATCTTCAAGGGGTGATAAGGAAAATATAGACATTGGAACCACATAGACCTGACTTCCCATTCTTCTGTTCACCAGCTATGTGACCTCAGTCAGGAGACTCAGCCTCTCTGAGCTCATTTCCTCTTTGTGAAATGGGGATGATAATGAATGATAATGAAGCTCCCCTACCCGCCCCCATACCTGCCACACATGGCATTTGTATAGATTCAATGAGATGACATCTAAAGAGTTATTGTTTAGCACATAGTAGATGTTCAATAAACAAAAATAATCACATTATTTTGCACTGACTCAGTGTCATATGCTGTTCTAAGAGCTTTACATGTAACAACTCATTTCATCCTCCCTAAGCCCCAGGGGAGGGTGATTTATCATCCCCATTTTACAATAAGAGAATTGAAACAATCAAGTATGTTTTGAATAATGATTTGAATGAAATAGTCCATAAGTGATTTAGTACCTGAGAGGCCCCTAAATAGCCATTTTGCACACTGTCCCCATGATCTTCGTCATATCTATTACCCTGTTACCAGCACTATTGTTGACTTAATATCTTCCTTTAACTTAATTTTAGATAGTACTTGTAAAACATAAATTCTCATTCTAAGCAACAAAATATGCAGAACCACTGCAGGTATATATATATGTATATCTCTGCAAAAACATATGGTACTACCTATCAGAATGAAACACACATTTATGCTATATACTTACAAACTATACTCTGGCCCAGAAATCCTAGCCCTGGATATGTAATCACTAGAAAAAAAAAGCGCTGGAACCTCCAAAAGGCACAAGACATTTTATGACAGCTCATTATTTGGACACCTCAAATGCCCACCAACAGTGCAACGGATAAATAAGTTGGGATATAGTCACACAAGGGAATACTATACAGCAATAAAAAGGGCAAGCTACTGACTCATGAAACAACATGATGAAGATGTAACATTTAATATATACTGAAATATCTATTCATATGAGATTCAGAAATGGAAGAGCAGTACTAGAGTTCAGGATAGTGGTTAGATCAGGGCAGGTGTAAACAAGAAGGCACACGAGAGTACCACCTGGGGGCTGGAAATGGGCTGCCTCTTGACCTGGGTGGTGGGTATACACATGCAAGACTTAATTGAGCTTTTAATTTCAGACCGTTATACTTTAGTTAAGTTACACCTCAATAAAAATGTCTATTAAATTTTTTTAAAAGAATTAAGTGAGTCATAGGACCACATGGAATTATCCTATACTCTGGAAAGCAGAGTGCCCCACACAAGGCTGGCATGCAGGATGATCTTGGTAAATGCCAATCAAGTGGAAGAGATGGTGGCCCCTGGCACCCATATCCCATAGGAGAACTAACCACTTCTGCACCCTGTCCTGGGACATCTTCCATGTTCCATGGGAAGGGCAGGCTGGGGTCCTGGCTGCTGAGTCCTCTATGCCAACGTTCTGCCAGTTATAGCCAAGCTCTTGACATGCTAGCAGCCATCTCTCTCTCTCTCTCTCTCTCTGCTTCCCTCATCACACTGGTTCCTGCTTGCTCTGCCTCTTTCTCCCTTCTTGGCTAATGATCCTGCAGCTCCCTTGTGGTGAGGGCATTTGTTTTGGCCACATATTAAGCCTTAAGAATTGAGGGAAATTCTCTCCTTCCCTGAGCCCAGTGACTGGAAGGGCAAAGGAGAAAGAAAAGATGGTGGGGAGGTACGGTGCTGATGAATGTGGGCCACTTCAGGGAGCATCTATGCAGGAGGAGGGCCTGGAGGATGGAAAAAAGTTGTTGAGAAGGGATGGTATGGGGAATAAAGTCAACTTATCATCCACAGTGTGTGTGTGTGTGTGTGTGTGTGTGAGAGAGAGAGAGAGAGAGAGAGGGAGGGAGACATATAGCAAGACAGAGACAGAAATCGGAGACCATGATAGAGGCAGAGAGAAGGAGAGGCAGACAGAGGTACAGAGAAAGAGATAGGGCAGAGATTTTCTTTAATCCATGACCTCTTCCTACAGCTTTTCAAGGATTTACAAAAATATTTGAGACCACTCTCCTCCACCCAAATTCATTGGTTGTAAAAATATTAAGACACACAACTACAGAATTAAAATGTTAAGAAATGTTGAACCAACTGTCTATAAAATTAGCACCATTATCAACCAGACAATTTTTAGTCAGCCTACCTCTTAGAGGGGGCATCTTTGAAGTATACGGAGCCCAGCCAGTGGGGCTCTTACATATCTGGAAGCTGCTGAGAGAGTACAGCTTATCACAAGAAAAAATAAATTCTGTTAACTATATGGGGAAGGATGTTAACCAAACTTGTAGTCATTTCTCAATATATACAAATAAAAAATCATTACATGGTGTGTCGGAAACTAATATAATATTATGTATCAATTATACTTAAAAAAATTCAAGTTTCACGTTCTTAACCTCTATGCTTTGATGTACCTGCTGCCTCTCTCCACTGAAGGGCACAGAGATAAGCAAGGGATGATGTCACTTGGGTGGTGTGACATGGCTCCAGTGGGGTTTAGGTCTGGGGAAGAGAGAGCTGCATTCTGGACAAACAAAAATGCCCTTCTTCTCTCCATATTCTCTCTGTCAGCATTGGACATTATTAGCCTGTATTAGTTTCCTGGGGCCGCTGTAACAAATGACCACCCACTTGGTGGCTCAAACAACATAAATGTATTCTTTTACAGTTCTGGAGGCAGAAATGTGACATTATCATCACCGAGCCAAAATGAAAGTATTGGCAGGTCTGTGTTGCCTCCAAAGGCTCTAAGGTAGAATCTCTTCCTTGCCTTTCCTGGTTTCTGGTGGCTGCTGACATTCCTTGGCTTGTGGCTGCATGACTCCAATCTCTGCCTGTGTGTGTGAAATTTCCCTCTGCTTCTCTCAAAAAGGCACAGGTGGTGGCATTTAAGACCCACCCAGATAATACAGTATAACCTCCCCAGTTCAATGGAATTACATCTGTGAAAACCTTTTGACATATGAGGTAACATTTATAGGTTCCAGAGATTAAGACCTGATATCTTTGGGGGACATATATTAGCCTATACACGACCTAAGGGCCTTTATATGGGATCAGCAGCATGAGCTATTGTATCCCCCACCCACCTACTGTCCCCTTCTGACCACAAGACCTTGGACCTTGGTGGGCCTACAACTTTCCGGTGTCAGCTTGTCCTGGCTTTCTCCCTTAGCATCAGCTTTGTGAGGCCAAGAGGTGGTGACAGGATCAAGGAGGAAGCTGAATGGGTTGTGTCCTCGATGGGTGCCCCCGCAGCTTTGGAACCTGCTACACACAGCTTAATAACCTGTAGTCTACGTTTGGGCTGAATGCCAGCCATTCGGTCCAGAAAGAGGCTGAGTTTGTCCAGAGACACACAGCAAACCACACCTTCCTTCATTCAACAAACCTTCACTGGATTCCTTCCAGGTGTCAGCTCCTATGTTGGCTACTGGGGTCAGAGAGGTGACCATCCTACCTCCTGGATCTCCAAGCTAGTAAGGAAGAGAGATAGCAAATTAAATCGATCATTCATTTCTGAACAATGCACAGCAAATGTAAAAATATGGTAGAAGATGTGTGTGTGTATGGGGGGGGAGTAATTTACCCTGCAGGGATCTGAGATGGTTAGCTTCTGAAGGCTCCAAGTAGCAGGTGGCATTTGGCATGAGTGTTAGCCAGGGGTGAAGGGACATTCCAGGCTGAAGGGAATAGCATGCAAGGAGATCTAGAGTCTGAGAGAGGGGGGTGGGTTGAGAGAACTCATATGGCATGAAGGTCTGCGTTTGGCATGCTGCATTTCATTGGCTCTTGCTAAATGAGTTATTATACCCATTTCCTAGATGTCAAAACTAAGGCTCCAGCCATGGAGAAACTTGCCTGAGATTGCACAGCTACCAACTGTCCCACTGGAGTTCACGCGTTTACTGTCCTAATCCAGAACTCATGACCTTTTAGAGAAAGGTTTAACTCCTTAAGGTTTGACATTTTGCCCTCTCCCATATCCAAGAATGTCAGTAAGAGTCCTTGTTGCTCCAGTTCCAGTGGCAACTCTGATCGCATGCTAATGGCTGCACTCAGTTGAGTGTTCTGGGGTTGATTAGCAATGTCTACCCTGGGCACCAGCTAAACGAGCAGTGGTATGCATGCCATGGACTTGCTAAATCTGGGTTAGTGGCTGTATAAAAGAATTTCAGTTTTCCCTGGGCTTTCAGAACAAACTCTCCCATCCCTGAGCGACCCTCATTATGCAGTAAGGAAGCCGAGAGATGTTTATGATGAAAGGTGAGCTGTTTTCCAGTTGGGAGTTCTACATGAACAACCTCACCTCCCATTGGAAAGCCCCTCAGTATCATCTAGCCTGATGCCCTTTCTCAAGCCCTGCTTCCTCCAACTCCCTCTTTCTGATGCTTCTTATACCAGCCTCTCCTCATTTCTTCTAATTGAGTTTCACGCACTGACAGAATTGCAAAAAACAGCTATCTTACCCAAAGCTAACCAGCTCATTTCTAATGGGAAGCAGAGGCATGAATCAAACAAACAAATATTCTCAACCCTACCCACCCACCCCTCACCATGATTGTTATTTTTCCAAGGGAAAAAAGGGAGGGGGAAGTCTTTGAGAAAACTAGTCTCCCCATCAGCACATCTCAGACCCTCATATGTCTGGCTCAACACCCCAAGTGGCAAACCAGCACACACTACCAAAAAAAAGAAAAAGAAAAAGATTCTAACAAGACATTAATAGATAAATAAAAATAGCTTCCACAAGAAACGATGAGGAGTCACGCAACAAAATGATTTCTTTCTGTGCGTATAAACTCATGAATAATCAAATCGCACAGTCCCCAAACGAGCCAAGCCCAGCTCCTGTCAACCTCATCCCAGTTTCCTCCTGGAAGGTCACCTCAAACCTTTGCAGGCCTGGGTGGCTCTGCCCGTCCTCGTCTCCTCACCCCGCCCCCTCCCAACACCCCCAGCTCCTCCTTAGAGGGGAAAAATTAATTCCCAGTGCTATGGAAACGTGCAGAAAATCTGAATGGAAGGCTGGGGCAGTGCTCATGAATCATCAACCAGAAAGGAGAGTTTCATAAAATATTGGGGGGGCGGGGGTCCTCAGGCCATGGCTTTTGTGAGCTGAACCAGAGCCTTTGCTTCAAGCTTCTTTAGTGTCACATTTTAACCTACCAGCTGCCTTGAGAGGAAGATGATCTCCCTGCCTTTTTTCTTCTTCCTTTAAAAAATTTTGTTTTTTTTTAATTTTTTTATTTTGCCTCATGTGCTAAGGGAGGAAACAGTGACAGGGACAAGTGACAGCTCGCTAATTATTCCCTTACTGCCACTGCTGTTCTGGCTTTGGACGCATTGCTCATTTCTCCCCCATCTTCGCACTGAATAATGCATGGGTCCCTATCTGTATTCAAGCGGCACCTCCGGGGACCGCCAGCCTAACTAGCTGATAACTGATTCAGTTTGTAAGCAGGGCCTCTGGGAGTTGCAAGGAAAAGTAGCCAGGAACAAATTTAACACTTCTTTCTCATTTCTTTAGAACATCAAGGAGAGGCAGGTTGGGAGGTGAGTCGGGGCATGCCCTGGGCCCTTGGAGGGCGCTTGACCTCAGGTCAGGCTTGGAGAGAGCCTTGGCTCTACCTGCGAGAAGAGGGTGTGCTGCTTCGGTTGATGATGGGGATAAAAATAATTCAGGGTAGCTGAAGGCTGACTGTGTGTCTACAACAGTACTGAACACTTTGCATGCATTACCTCTTTTAATCATCACAAGAACCCCGTGGTGGCAATGCATTGACAGATACATCAGTTAGCTGTCACCATGATAATGCTTCATAACAAATGGCCCCCACATTTCAGTGGCTATCCATAACTCATATTTTTCTTGCTCAAGGGTCTGCAGGTAGGTTGGTCTTGCCCTGATCTTGGCTGTGCTCAGTTGAGCATGGCTGCAGACCGCAGGTTTGGGTCAGGCCTGTTCCACATGTCTCAAGCAGGGGTCAGGATGGAGGGGGAAGGCTACCTGCTGGCAGAGGTTCTAGCGTATGTCCATCCTTTCTTGCACCATGTGTGCTAATAGTCCCTTGGCCAAAGCAAATCAAATGGGCAAATCCAGTGTCAAGGAGTGAGGAAGTAAATGTTCCCTATCCTAAGTCCAGGGCCAGGATGTGGGTGTCTAATACTGCTACAGGGGAGTGAACAGTCCGGTTCCAAGAGTGACATTACAGAATAATCCCTCTTTGGGAGTCAGGACCTCTCACCCCATGACCCCAAGGAAATATAACTTTTGCGAGAAGACTTGTACCCTTTAGTGCCCAGCCTGGGCTCTTCATCTCCAGGCAGGCTCTGCAGCTCATCTTCACGAATGATGCTGGAAGTCCACAAATTCAATGACAGTGATCAAAACAGAAAATCCTTACCCAATGTGCATAGTACCAAGTACTATTCTAAGTGCTTTACATGGATCAACTCATTTTCTCCTCCTAATAAGCCATTTTCTCCTGCTATTATTATGTCTGAAGAAACAGGCACAGAAGGGTTAGGTAATTTGACTGAGGTCACACAGCTGGTAAAGGACAGAGCCAGGATTTGAACCTAGGCTGACTGCAGAGAGCAGGCTCTGACCCTCTATGGTTGGAAATGGATTGTCATTGGAAGCTGGAATTTTGGAGGCAGATGCTATATTTGAAATGTCAGAATGCAGTTGACTTTAAGAAATAAAGTTATCAGGGTCAAGTGGTATCTGGGCCAGGACCTATATATGCTTGAGAAGAGCCACCCCCACTGAGCCCCTCTCTGTAGGAAGAGCTCCCTGGCTCTCTCACTCTCTCTGGGTCAACTTGAGTTATCAGGACACACACTCTGGTCCCTAAAGGCATGACCCACTCAGGAACGTGCTGGTGGCGTTGCTGACCTTCTCCCAGCAGGCCGGGTGGACCCACGTTTCTCTGGGAGCTACAGGCTCTGACACAACACCTGGCTTTCCTCCACCTGGTGCTCCCCTGGCCCCATCCGGACTGATGGCCACCATCATCCATTCTCTTCCCCTGCCCTTTTTGTTGCCACTAGATCTGGTGGGCACCTGGCCCTTGTTTCATGAATGACAATGAAACTGGGTAAAGACCCACCTGTCCCAAGGTCAGGTATCTATAATTTGGTCCACTTTTAGAATTAGGAACTTAATCCTTCACCAGATGAAAATCTTTCCCCCAGTCTGGATGTCACGCTCCAACAAGAAGCATGCATGTCAGCAAGGCTTTGCATTCTTAGACCCTTGCACAGTGCTCGGGGCATAATAGGAGCTCAGGGACTCCTGGGTGGGTGAATGAATGCTCCTCCACTGGAATGAGGCTTTTCAGATGAGAAACAGGGTTATAGACGTGAAGCTGCTTCACAGAGACCATGCCTCTGGTTCGATAACTACTTACTGAGCAGCTACTATGTGTCGGGCACTGTGCAGAGATGCCAGGGATCGAAAATCTCTGCTGCCTCGCCAGGAAGATGTCTAACATCGTGTCAGGTAACGAGGAAGAAGACTGGAAGCAGGCAGTTGGGTGATGGTGGTTAATATGAGTGCTCGCACTTTCCTCGGATGTCCCTGGGTACCTGGCTCTGTGCTAGGTGACTTACAGATTGGCTTTCATGAAGAGCTCCCCCCTACCTCCATCCCATGGGGTAGGTTATTTCGTCATCAGACGCATTTTACACACAGGAAACTGAGGCTCTGAGAGGTGCCTTACCACGGTTACATTGTGAGGATATACAGGACCAGAGGCTGGCACCCAGGTCCCTCTGCCCTGTCCAGGCTGGGCAGGATGGTGTGTACCCCTTTGCCCCACCCCAAGGCTAGCAGGTCAAAGAGGCTGGGTACTAGGGGAGGGAAGAGTGCACAGCGTTCCCACCGCTGCCCCCCGCCTAGGTGTGCGTCTGCATCCAGCCACCCAACACTGTCTGCTGGGGCGACACCAGGCTCGCTGTCAGGAGCCGCATGTCAAGACAGCAGTGGGGGAGGCAGGCAGGCTGTTGGCAGGTGGCTTAAAATAGCAGCATGTCCTCAAGGCTGCAGGAACTCGGTTCTCCCAGCCAGGCGAGAACACTCAGAGAGAAGATTCCTCAACCCAGCAGTCACCCCCTCACTGGTGTCCCCTCTGCAAGGAGCGAGAGAAATTGTGCTCCAGTCCAAGGTCCCCCCTTGCTCTCAGGACCTGTGGGATGAAAGTAAAACTCCAGACTCCAGAACCTTCACACGTCCCTGGCCCTGTTCTCACACTCCTTTCTCTGGTCACCCCTGCCATGCTGCTGCATTCAAGATGTCCCTTGTACCTTTGCTTTAGCTGATACCGCTGCCTGAAGTCCTCACTGCTATCTCCTTCACCTGCAAAATACATGGGGTACAGTATCAATATATGTCAATGGATCCACCTGTAAGCATTGCAGTCTTACTTATCCTTCAAACTCAGCTCACTTGTCAGTACCTCTCAGGAGCTTTCTAGATTCTCCCAGGAGCAGGAATTCCTCCTTTCTCCATGGCTATAGCCCATACTCAGATCAGGATTGGAGAAATCCTCCCTGTTTATGCCTCTCTCCAACCATGCTGACTGGGTGGGTAGACCGCCACACCTAGTAATAGTAGCATTTGCTCAAGCATGGGTGGTGGATAATTGGCACATGGGCCTGAACTCTTATAGCTGTTCACATGGCAGACATTGCTAATCAATCATAACATCCTTTCTTTCTGAACCCTGGAACCTCCAGGCAGCCATGAGCAATTGAATGGAGTTGGCACCAAGATGATACCTTAATGGCTTCTCACTCCCAGGTGTCATTAACTACAGTCCTTACATAAATGGCATCTAGAAGTTTGTCTTCATGGCTGCCTTGGCCACCAGACTGAGAGGCTCGTGAGGCCACAGCAATGAACATTCATTTCGGCCTCTTCCCTCTTGGTGCAGAGCCTGACAAACACTAGGTGCTGAAGAAATGCCGGTCGAGTGCGGGAATCTGGGAATTGGGGGGAACCCGGCAGACGATGCGAACGTGTACAGAAGTACCTCACTAAGCCTACTCCAAACCCCAAGAGCTCTCTGGATCCTGCTCCCCACTCTCCCCCTGTCGGTCTCCGGGTAGCAGGCTCCACAGTTCATCAAGATCCGTTCCAAAAAAAAATTGGTTTCCCCATGACTAGCTGCACAGAGATGCAGGGTTAAAGATCAAAGATGCTCGAGCTAAGAAGAGAACAATGAGAGGGAGAGGGGGGTACTCACGAAAGCCACCTCACCAGGTTCTATCACCACCTAAGCCTCAGCGTCCCCACTTTTAAAATGGGGATAATGGCAGCACTAGTGCATAGAAAGTCCTCATTGGTGTCTGATAGATGGGAGTTATTATTATTAATATGATGATGGTCCCATACTTCCCACGGACAACTCCCAGGGAGATAAAACCACTGTCAGAGAACCTTGAACTCAGCCTCTCCCTGATTCTCGTCCTCCTGGCACCTCTTGGCCCTGGGAGAGGTGCCAGGAAGGAGGCCAAGGAGGCAGGATCTCTCAGCAGAGGAGGGCTGTGAGTCCCCTGGCAGGTGGAAGGGAGAGAGCCCTTCTCCTGGATATCGGATGTCATTACAGCATTACTCTGTGGTCCCAGTTTACAGATGGGAAACAATGATATCTGAGAAACAATGGAACTAGCCTAGTCTCAGAGAGTAACAGTTGTCTGCCCTGAACCTAGGATCTGTTGATTCCACTGCTCATGGTATTTGCAAGGAACCATCGTATCTTAATGGAAAGGTACCCACACCAATTGCTCATTTACTCACTTACTTATCTACTCTTCAGTTTTATTGAGCATGCTCTGGGGGAGGTCACAGTCTAGTTGGAGGAATGGGGTGTGATCTGGCATGCTGTTATTTCAGTATCATAGAAGTGTTTGAGCTGAGCTTGGGGAAAACTTCACAGGAGGGCTATTTTGGCTGGGGTTTGCAATGTGAATAAGAGTTTATTAGGTAACTAAATGGAGAAAGGGCATATCAGGCAAGGGGGATGCTAGGAGCAAAGGCAGGGATCCATGAAAAAGCATGGTGTATTAGGAGACTATTTTGCAGAATTGTGTGCCCCATCTTAGGGAGTATGATGGTATCACTGCAGGAGACAAGGTCACAAGGTAGATAAAGCCTTCCATAGCATTTGGCTTTTTTCTGTAGGCAAATGAAATACGAAGTTGTGTTCCAGTTCAACTTTTTACACTACAGCTTCTACTTCCCTTCACACTTAGCTGCCTGGCACCAGGCTGCTCTCAACAAGGTCCAAGGGAAACCTAGAATGGGGACAAAGATTAGCATGGACTTTTCTGCTTAGACCATGTTGGTCTACTGGAGAGACTCATGCCCAGCTTCCGCTCTAGGAATTTAACCCAGAGCAACTCAGAAGCACAAAATGCCACTGTTAAGACCTCTTTAATTCATGGACCCAGTGATTTAGGGGCTGTATCATTCATCTCTCCATTCAGTCATCTGGTTAACGAAGTTGAAAAACTCTCAGCAAATTGTTTCAGTTAGTTATTGCTGTGGAACAAACCACCCCATATTAGTGAGTTACATCCACAATAACTTACTGATTGGCTATTTCCCTGGGGCTCATCTTGGCTGGGTTCCTGGGTGCATCTGCTGGTCAGCATGGGGCTCTGCTCTAGATTGAGCTTGTCTGGGGGTGGGGTCCTGTTCCAGGGGTCTCTCACCCTCCTCTTGGGTGAGGCTAGCCAGTCATCAGTGGGTTGGAGAGTGGGAGGAGGTGAAGGAGGGACAGGGAATGAGGATGACACTCTTGAGAAATTTGTCTGTAGGACTTATAGACTCTATGAACCATGATCACTATTATGGGCTCCTGAAGGCTGAGTTGAGGCTTGTGCCAGTGGGGTCCTCAGCCCTGGTTGTGGCGGGGAGGGTCAGTCAAGAATGCCCAGACATGGTTGTGTCTGGAGTTATAGAAGTCATCATGACATTGGTGGGGTCTGCAGTCCAGCTGGGGCTGGAGGCTGGGTCCACCTTATCCAGTGGTCAAGGCCCCCCCACAATGGTCAAGTCCACTTTGCTCAGCATCCCAACACTCTAAACACATATCTGAAGGCCGCCCGACCAGCTATGAGAGCGAGGGAGCTCCCCCTTTCCTCAGTGGCAACCCCCTTGGGGAGGAAGGAGCAGATAGCAGAACCGTGCTATTTACAAGCTTTCAAATGGGTTATTGAATCATAAACTGAAATCACAGGCTGTAACCAAATCAGCAAGGACCAGATTCAATAAAGAGGAAAGGGACGGGGAATAAAAATCCCACCTAGAAGCTTGTTAAAGCCTTCTCTGCCTCTCCTGGCCCTGCTTTCTTAACGTCTCATTGTTTCTGGTGAATAAACCCAGCCCAGCCTGGTTTGATGCTGGTGCTATTAATTCCATATGTGGTTTATGAGTGGAGGAAAAGGCCTTCATTACATGCTGTTGGAACTTGAAAAGAACCCGATGGGCGCTTCATGTGTGCTTTGCAGGAGAGGCTGATGCCTTAGCTGCATTGTGAGTGTCTCAAATTCTAACAAGTTGAAACTTTTAGGGTGGGGGGCATGCACCCCACCATCTCATGGTGACTGAAGTAGGGCGTCTTTGCTCCTAAGGTGGTCCTGGGGACTCCTGAAGAGCCTCTGATGGGGTTTCATATATATATATGTATACATATATATATATATACACACAGGACTTTACAATTTATAAATCATCTCCATGTGTTTTATCTGAATTATGATCTCAGCTCAGAACACATACCATCCCAGTGCCAGCCCCAAAAGAGATGCCCCAGAATATTAGCTCTTGTAGGTGTTATGATCATTATTTCCTGTTTATTGTGTGCCTACTATGTGCCAGATGTTAAACATATGTTACCTCTAATTCTTCAAGTTCTGCAAATTTGGAATTTTTGTGCTCCTGTTACAGATGAGGACTCCAAGGCTCAGACTTGCCCAAAGGTGTCATCTGGGCAGGGCAGGTCTGGAAATCAATCTCAGGACTGCCAGGCTTCAAAGCCATGCTCGAGGCAGGGTACGACTTACTTTATCCAGTGAGTAAACTGAGTCTCAGGGAGATTAGGTGGCCAGAGCATGACAGGACAGGTCTCATGGAGATAATGTATGCTTTTTTGAACTAGCTTTACAGATTCCCATTACATAAGATATCACATCAGTGCTGGAAGTTTCCTTGGACTTGAACTAGCCAGCTGTCTCACTTCACAGATGGGTAAACTGAGGCTTGGAAAGGTCAGTGCCTTGTGCAAAGTCACTCAGCCCAGAAGGGGTCATAGCTAGGATGTGAACCTCCAGTTCTCCATCTCCAGAGCTTGTGTTCCTGCCGCAGCCATACCCGGTTCTGGAAAAGCAATGTGGTGGCTCAGATGCCAGGCCCTGCATCCTTGGATGTGCCTGCTGAGGCCAGCCCTGCTTTGATGGAGGCTGACCATATCCTTTTCCAGCGTGAAACTAGATTCTCTGGTCTAGAATCACCTGCCTGTGGCCTTGACTTTAAGGTTTAGATCAGACATGGTATAGCAAACAGTTAACTCAGACCTGAGGTCAAGTCTCAGTTCTATCAACTGCCAGCTGTGAATCTTTGGTCAAGTTATGCCCATCCTAAAGCCTCAACTCCCTCATCTTTAAAATAGAGGTGATAATAATAGCTCATTTCTTATAGGGCTGTCATGAAATCACTAAATATAGCTAATATTTCATGAGTATTAGGTACACTTCTAAGCACTATGGACATGTTAGTCCTCCCAATCACTAATTTATCCCCATTTTGGAGACAAAGAAACTAAGAGAGTAGGGGACCTGCCCAAGGGAGTCTGTACCTACAGGGCTTGCTCTGAAGCCCCATTGTTATCCAGGGCTCAAAGCAAGAATTAATGCTCCTTTCTCTGTGCTTCCTGCAGCTGTGGTGAATCTGCCACTGATCCTGACACACCCTGGGTTACCATGGCACATGTATGTGTCTGTCTCCCTCACGAAGAACTCCTTGAGGGCAGGAACTAGAATGTATTCACCTCTGCGTCCATCCCTACAAGATCATTAGATTCATTAAATGCTTAACGAATGAATGAAGATTTCTGCCTTGTTTGGACTGTAGCTGAGGCCTTACCATTAGACAGACAGGACCTGAATTCTGGTCCCAACTTGGCTGCGACCTCCCTGTGTTATCTTGGAAAAGGCATGTTGCTTTTAAGCACCTCAGTTTCCCCATCTGTAAAGTAACAGGGTGCTGACTAGCTGGCCTCCAGGAGCATTTTGTGGTGACAGATCCTACATCTCCTCTCCACCGCGTGCCTCTTCTCCCGGGGTCTCCATCACAGTGGCCTGGCTTCCCTGCACCTCTTCTGTCCCTTACGTAACCCAACTCCCCATCACCCAGCATGTTCTGGAGATCTTCCTCCTAAATTTCTCTTGAATCTGTCATCTCCCCATCCCTGTTGCCTCCCTGTGCTGGCCACCATCATCTCTCGCCCTGATGCGTCCAGTAGCCTCTAACATATCACACTTCTGCCTTCCAGCTCCTTCC
The DNA here is from genome assembly GCA_032199065.1 of Smutsia gigantea. NCBI lineage: Eukaryota > Metazoa > Chordata > Mammalia > Pholidota > Manidae > Smutsia > Smutsia gigantea. The sequence goes on from JAVSCE010001935.1 coordinate 147,343, forward strand.
AATCTGTTGCACACTCGGCAGTTAAGTGTGATCTTTTCAAAACACACACTCCATCATGCCTCACCCTGGCCGGCCCTTCCCATGTCCCGTCTTGCCCCGGGCTGCAGACTGCAGTCCTTCCTGCGGGGGTGGCTGGCCCCCTCCCCGTACCCTCCCATTGGCTCTCCCGGGTTCCAGCCACACTGAGATTCCACCTTGCTAGAGCCACCACACCCACCTTCACACGTGGTATTCCCTCTGTCTGGGAAGTTCTCTGCCTCCTCCCCATGATCAGATTTCAGCCTATCAGAAGCATTAACCTGAGGAAAGTCAGGGAGGCTTGCAGACTTCCCTGATGAAACCAGGAATTCTTGCTGTATCAACTCTCCCTGACCCCTTCCCTGTCTTTCTCAGCCCTTCTCCATGTACCCAGTCACATTTACTTGGGAGATTTTGCTGTCCATTTGTCTCCACCCCGGGTCTGTAAGATAAAAGCAGGACACCTTTCCCCCATAATACCTCCAGCACCCAGCCCTGTGCCTGGCACGTGCTCACAGATGTTTGAGAAGTGAATGAATGTGTTCTCCAGCTCAGGGAGATGAGCTGAAGGAGGACTCACAAGGGCGACACAAGTTGGGTAGCCTCTGCTCAGACCTCAGTTTCCCCACCTCTGAAATGAGCTCATGGTCTCCCACCCGTAGGCACCTCCCTGTGAGGGCCCTGCAGGAGGCTCCAGAGCCACGTGGAGCCCAGCAATGCGCTCCAGGCCTGGAAGGAATGACTGCTGAGGGCGGGAGGCGGGAGGGACCCAGACGTCAGGATACCGGGGCCACTTCGGCTTTTGTGACTGTGTGCTTGGCTTGCTGAGAGCAGGGAAGCAGAGCCAGACCCCAGTCCTGGGAAGGGTTGGAGAACAACGTGCTTGGTGTTCACACCCACCGAGGGAACGGAACGAGGTGCCTGCTCATGACGCTCACGCTCTGCAGGCGCCCAGGCCTGGAAGAGACGTGGAGGAGCTTCTCCAGAACTTCCAGAAGACACCACAGGGGTTCACGATTCACCCCCCAGATGGGCACCATGGAGCCCTCAAACTTGGGCTTTTCCAGTGTGGTTTGGCAAATTAGATTTTAAACACCCCAGTGAAAATGCTCTTTGCTAATTAGGTACATGTAAACAGACAGCATTGTTGTTTCTCTGCAGTTGGTATGCTTCCTTCAGACTTATTTCCCGAGTGCCTGTTGGGGGCAGTCATGGGGCTGGCTCTGGGGGACACTGCGGAGATGGAGGCAGGCAAGGCCACTGTCTTTTCTGGGTCCAGAGGGAAGCCCAGAGATACTGAAACCCACCTTTACGGGGTGCAGAGGGTGGGAAAGGAGAGTAGCCCCGGATTGGGGAGATGGGAGGAACAAAAATCTCCTTACAGAAGTGATTTTTTTTAATGTGGTAAAACACATAAAATTTACCATTTCAACCGTTTTTAAGTGTGCAGTTCAGTGGCATTAAGCACATGCACGTTGTGGTGCAGCCGTCACCACCATCCACATCCAGGAATTTTATCTTCCCTGCTGAAACTCTGTCCCCACTAAATTATAACCCCTTAGAGCCCCTGCCCCGGCCCCTGGCACCCGCCTTCCGCTTTCTGTCTCCATGGATTTGATGGCTCCAGGAACCTCACGTAAGTGGGATCATACAGCATTTGTCCTTGTGTGTCTGGCTTATTTTCCTTATCATAATGTCCTCAAGGTTCATCCATGTTGTAGCAAGTGTCAGAATTTCTTTCCTTTTTTAGGCTAAATAATATCCTATTGTATGGGTAGACCACATCTTGTTTATCCATTTATCCATCAATGGACACTGGGCTGTTTTTACCTTTTGCTATTGTGAATAGTGTCCCTATAAACATAAGAAGCGATGGTTAAGTCAAAGCCCAATTGCATTAGAAGGAAATATTAATATTCATGATAATAAGGCTATGAGGTATTGCAGAAAGGATGTTAGGATTAGAGGTGTACTCTCATCCTGGTGCTTTTACCAGCTGTGTGACCTCAGGAAAGTTACTTGACCTCTCTGAACCTCAGTTTCCTCATCTCTAAGAAGAGAGAAAGAACACCCATGTTGATGTTGAATTTAGAGCACCAAGCATGGTGACCGGCACAGAGGAGGTGCTCAGAGATGTACCAGGCCTTACTCATTTCATGCCTCTGCCCAGACCTGCCACGTGTGATTGATTATACACATTGTTCACTGACCAAAGTTGCCTGGTCCAGATACTCAACTTGCTAGTCTGAATCCAAGGGACAGCTGCTGCCTGGAGAGGATGCCTCGGTCCCACTCTCACAAAGGCATATGTGGGCTACTGCAGCCACCAGTCTCAATCAACATAGGCAAACAGGCATTTCCCTGCTTGGCAAGTGAGGATTGAGAAGGCACAGAGAGGCTAATTAACCAGCCCAAGGCCACATGTCAGCACTCAGACCCTTTCAGGTGTGAGGACCTGGCTCTAGAACGAAAGCACAGCAGTGGTGTGCAGCTGAGAGCCTTATGCAGGCCTGCGGAGGTGCGCCCTGGGCTGCCCCTCGCCTCCCTCCACCTCTCCCTCTCTTATTAAGAAGTAGAAATTGAAATGAAAAATAAAAAACAACTTCCCATTCATGGGTAAGCCTCACCTTGGGGAGGAGGCCTCGGAGTGGCCGCTGATACAGGGCTCTGTGTTGTTGACCAGGCCCCCCTTCTGGCCCCTCCTAACTTGTTCCTTGCATCCTGGGATCATTTTCCAGACAGCCCAGAGCACAGCCCGCCAGACTATTTAGTCTGGCTTTAGTGACCCCCGGCTGACTGCAAGCAGGACGTGCTCAGGTTTCAGGGCCTCCTCTGTACAATCACTGCAGCCCCATCCTGGCCCCCGCCCTGGCTTCTTACACAAACACCTTCAGGCGCAGGACTTCCTGGCACGCCTGCCTTAGACCCAGCCATCGGCTTCCAGAGAGGGACTCTGATGTGGACCTCCGGCCGGCATTCTGCGGCTCCCACGTGTCACTCTCGAACCCTCAAACCCAACTGGGTGGCACTCCCGTCGCTGCTGCTGCCTCTCCCCGACTCCCTCAAACACTGATTGCTGGATATACAAATTCAGTAAAAGGGAAAAATAAAATGATGCAAATTCAAAATATTTTTCCTCAGTTAATGACTGCTAGATTAGCTATTTGTTCTCACTCCATGTTCCAGATGGGGAAACTGAGGCCCCAAAAAGAGAGAGAAAGGAATGAGTCCAAGCCCAAGAGGTGGGAAGGGGCAAAGTCAGGAATGGAACTCAGGTCTCTGGGGTCCTTGCCTGTACACCTTCCCCTGACATCACCCCATCTTCATTTTGGGTTGTGCACTTTTGACAGCTTTCTTTGAGAATCTTCGGACACCTTCTGAGACACTAGGAAATTGGATACCCTGCGAATAGAACTCTCCTAGTTTTGTCATCTCACTTGGGTGCAGTGGAGTAGGGAAGGAAGATGTTAATGACCCTACATCCTAGGGAATTTTGATGCAGTAAGTTAAGTTTCTTTAACAATGTGTGTGCCTGGCATTTTGCCAGAGGGTTGGCAGTAACCAGGCTTAATGGCTTCCATTCGTTCAGTATTTCCTGTGTGCCAGGCACTGTGGGAAGTTCTTTGCATATCCTTCTCTCAGCAGGTGGAAGTAGAGGTACTCTGTCTACCCCTCATTTTATTGCTACAGAGACTGAGGCCCAGAATTGGCAAGTGGCTTGGGAAAAGGTCACACGGCCCACAGACAGAGGAGCCAGTCCAGGAGCCATGCTCTTCCAGCGGGGTCCCAACATCTTCCTCCCCTACTCCACTACACCCAAGGAGATGACAAAAGTAAGATAGTTTTATTCCTGGAGCACTCCACTCCTGGGTGGGAATGAGAAGCTGGAGTGTAGGAGTCTTTTATGTATTTCTGTATTTTTCTTTACCAGGAGCATGCTTGAGTTTTATAACACTAAACACAAAACAACACTATCGACAGTAACAACAATAAGAATCCACATAATGCCTGTTGGTACCCCTTCAATTTCCCTTCAATGAATTACATGTAACCAAGGCTCCTTTAATTCCCTCTGTCACAAACACTGGGGCTAGCTGCTGTTTACAGTTTGTTGTACATTCCTGCAGATCCCTCCCTCCCCACCTCCATCAAATGCTAATATATATGCAGACATATCATTTTATCGGGCTTTCTAAGCCACACATATTTGCAATATTTGACTTTTAAAAGCCAATAGGAAATGTTTTGCCCGTGCTATTGGGAAGAGAATAAAGATATTACAAATTAAAGCACATTTCCAAACATCCCTGGGTTGAGCATTTCAAAGCTGTGAAGCACAGTTCTATTCCAGAAAGTTCTCTTGGATTCCCAACAGAGATGCTCAGATCGCAATGGCTCGCCATTGTACTCGCCTGGGCTGGGAGCGTGGATTAGGGTTGGGGGGCGGGGCTGGGGTGGGGGCGGATGCTTCTCACTCCCACCAGCTCGCCTAGCCACTCCTCCCCACTGCCCCTGGTCGATGAGCATTGTGTTCAGTTTGTCGACTCAGCAAAACACACCAGCCCCGCGAGCTCTCTGCTTGGATTGGGAGGTGATTGCCTACTAGCCAATTAATTCTGCTTTAATTGTTCCGGCTCTAAAACGCAGACCTGAACAGCTAATCTGGTGGGGGTGGGGGGCGGGGGGTGGTTCCCCTAGCCTGGCACATGCTGCTCTACCAGCTCCGGGGAGATGCTCAGAGTCTAAGAAAAAAATACAGGTCCCTTGCAGGACCCTCCAGGTTGCCTGCAATGGAGGGGCCGCTGGCCCGTGGAGATGTGTCAGGAAATGGGCCCAAGAAGTGGCCACCAGCACCAGCCAAAGAGGGCAGTGGAAAGGTGGGTGTCGGGGTCTAGTCACTAGCCCCCAGCCCCATTCTGGCATTTATCACTTCCTGAGGTGATCTTGTTTCTTTTCTTCCTGTGGTAGGCTTCCCTGGAGGGCAGGTTCACCCCCTATCCGGTGCTCACAGAGCGTCCTGCAGATGGCTGGTGTTCAGTAAATAGTGGTTGACCTAGTAAACATATTACACCTTTTCCAAATCATCTCTTGCCTGCAACTGCTGGGGAAGTATTCAGAGAATTGCAAGATGGGGAAGACTGAGGCCTAGAGAAGGCCAGTGCATGGTCCAAGCAACCTGTCAACTCCGCTCCATGTGGATGGCCCTTTTCCAAACCCCCCTCTCACCTTTGTGCGAGTGGGGAGACCTGTCAATTGCTGTATAGAACAGGAAGGGGATGCAGAGCAAGGCGCTACTTTCTTTTCAAAGCAGCCTATCAAACCCCTCCGCGACCTCACAGCCGGCTCATTGCGCACCAAACACCGAGTTCTCCTTTCCTCGGTCGGTGCCTGGGGGGCTACTTGGATCGGCCTTCCTGGGGACTAGCAGTGCAGGCTCTTGATCTCTGACCTTTACCTGATCTCTGACCTTCAAATGAGGGCAGGGATTCGTCGAGGATTTCAGATGGGAGGGAAGCAGCTGCGCAAGTCGGCCTTGCCTAATTCTGGCCTCACGTCAAGCCATCCCTGGCTTGTGGATGCTCCCCAGGGTGGTGAAGCGGAGAGGTAAGGAGACCCGGAAAGAGAAAGGAGGAAGTGAGGCAGGAGCGAAGGGGAGGAAGGGGGCCAGCAAAGCAGGGTGGGAAACAGAACAGGAAGCAGAGGGGCGGGGCGGGGAAGACAATAGATGAGGACGCCGGCCTGTTCGGGGGAGGAGGGAAGTGCAGGAGGAAACAAGCAAAGGAGAAAAAAAAGAGTTAGAAATAAAGGGTAAGAAGAAATTCAGTAGGGTTGGAAACAAAGCCATGGAGAAAACAAAGGGAGAGAAAAGAGGTAGGCAGGGGAATAGCAGCACAAACAAGGAGAGAAGGCTGTGGAGGCCTCCAGAATGTCATCTGCTCATCCTGAGGGGCATCTAGGCCAAGAGCCTGGCCCCAGCCTCGCGCGGGTCCCTCACCCCAGCCCTGGTACCCACCGGCTCCCAGCAGCCTTTGGCGCAGACAGCTGGGCCTCCTCCCACCTCCCTAAGCCTGCTCTGATTGGTCAGTCTCCTAGGGCAGGGAGGCAGGCCACGCCTACCCATCTTGGCTCACCAGGCAGAAGCCCCAGAGACCCTCGGACTTCCCGAAGTGTTCTGAGCCACCCCAAGTACTCCCTCCCCTTCCTTCCCCACCACCTAGAAAGCTGTCCAAGTGGAACAGCCTGCAGCTATTACAATAAACACCTCAGCCGCAACCTGTCTCTCATTTGCATATTAGCAGCCTTAATTCCAACGAAATATGCAAATGTATGCAAAATGAAATTCATCTCATAATGACACAAGGCGATTAAACAATTTTTATGCTTAAATATTCTGTTTAATGAAATCAAACAGACCTGTGCCTATGACAAATTCTCCACAGCATGGAGAAATTAGTGGGATTAAAAGAAAAAAAAAAAGAATACCAAGCCTCTAGCACCCCCGGCACGGCCCATATCTGCTTCACCTTTTTGGTGAGAAAAAAGGTGGAAAAAGTGTGTTTTTGATAACCAAATGAACCGAAAATCATATTACTGAAAACTGTTAAAGTAAGTTAGAAGCAATATGCCTTTGTTTCTGGACTACGGGAGAAGCCCCTAAACAGCACCCTACACCGCCAGAGTATGGCCATAATGTATTTATTCCCCAAGTCCACTAAAGAAAGGAAGCCTGATTCAGCCATCACCTGGGTGCCCAGGAAACGGGGTGGGGGGCCCTCTGCCAGCTACCCCCAGGAGGCCGGCTGGCAGTGTCTGTCAGCCCAAACCTGGACACAGCATGTTCTTGCTTCGGACCCTCAGAGAGTCTGGGGGCGTTTGCGTTCTTAGCTCTACGCAAGTAACATCTGTTCTGATACTTGTGAGAGGAGAAGAGGAAGGGTCAGAAAGAGAAGGAGGAGGAAGAAGAGAAAAAGGAATAAATAGGTAGCAGAGAAAAGGATGAAGAGAAAGGTGTAAGATTGGGAGGGAGAGTACACAGAGAGCATAGAAATATAGGAGTGGACGAAGAAGGAGGCAAAGGGAAAGTATCAAGGCTAACATTTTTTTTTTGGTATCATTACTCTACAATTACATGTGCAACATTATGGTTACTAGACTTCCCACATCATCCAGTTCCCCCCACATACCCCATTACAGTCACTGTCCATCAGCGTAGTGAGATGCTATAGAATCACTACTTGTCTTCTCTGAGTTGTACAGCCCTCCCTATGCCCCCCAATATTATGTCTGCTAATCGTAATGCCCCTTTTTCCCCCTTGTCCCTCCCTTCCCACCCATCCTCCCCAGTCCCTTTCCCTTTGGTAACTGTTAGTCCGTTCTTGGGTACTGTGAGTCTGCTGCTGTTTTGTTCCTTCAGTTTTTTCTTTGTTCTTATACTCCACAGATGAGTGAAATCATTTGGTACTTGTCTTTTTCCGCCTGGCTTATTTCACTGAGCATAATCCCCTCTAGCTCCATCCATGTTGTTGCAAATGGTAGGATTTGTTTTCTTATTATGGCTGAATAATATTCCATTGTGTATATGTACCACATCTTCTTTATCCATTCATCTACTGATGGACACTTAGGTTGCTTCCTTTTCTTGGCTATTGTAAATAGTGCTGTGATAAACATAGGGGTGCATATGTCTTTTTGAAACTAGGCTACTGCATTCTTAGGGTAAATTCCTAGGAGTGGAATTCCTGGGTCAAATGGTATTTCTATTTTGAGTTTTTTGAGGAACCTCCATACTGCTTTCCACAATGGTTGAACTAATTTACGTTCCCACCAGCAGTGTAGCAGGGTTCCCCTTTCTCCACATCCTCGCCAACATTTGTTGTTGTTTGTGTTTTGGATGGTGGCCATCCTAATTGGTGTGGGGTGATATCTCATTGTGGTTTTAATGTGCATTTCTCTGATGATTAGTGATGTGGAGCATCTTTTCATGTGCCTGTTGGCCATGTGAATTTCTTCTTTGGAGAAGTGTCTGTTCAGATCCTCGGCCCATTTTTTAATTGGATTATTTGTTTTTTGTTTGTTGAGGTGCATGAGCTCTTTATATATTTTGGATGTCAACCCCTTATTAGATATGTCATTTATGAATATATTCTCCCATACTGTAGGATGTCTTTTTGTTCTACTAATGGTGTCCTTTGCTGTACAGAAGCTTTTCAGCTTGATATAGTCCCACTTGTTCATTTTTGCTTTTGTTTCCCTTGCCCGGGGAGATATGTTCATGAAGAAGCTGCTCATGTTTATGTCCAAGAGATTTTTGCCTATGTTTTTTTCTAAGAGTTTTATGGTTTCATGACTTACATTCAGGTCTTTGATCCATTTTGAATTTACTTTTGTGTATGGGGTTAGAAATGATCCAGTTTCATTCTCTTACATGTAGCTGTCCAGTTTTTCCAACACCAGCTGCTGAAGAGGCTGTCATCTCCCCATTGTATATCCATGGCTCCTTTATCGTATATTAATTGACCGTATATGTTTGGGTTAATCTCTGGACTCTATTCTGTTCCACTGGCCTGTGGGTCTGTTCTTGTGCCAGTACCAAATTGTCTTGATTAGTGCGGCTTTGTAGTAGAGCTTGAAGTTGGGAAGCGAGATCCCCCCTTCTTTATTCTTCCTTCTCAGGATTGCTTTGGCTATTCGGGGTCTTTTGTGGTTCCATATGAATTTTAGAACTATTTGTTTCAGTTCATTAAAGAATGCTGTTGGTATTTTGATAGGGATTGCATTGAATCTGTAGATTGTTTTAGGTAGTATGGCCATTTTGACAATATTTATTCTTCCTAGCCAAGAACATGGGATGAATTTCCACTTGTTAGTGTCCTCTTTAATTTCTCTTAGGAGTGTCTTGTGGTTTTCAGGGTATAGGTCTTTCACTTCCTTTGTTAGGTTTATTCCTAGTTATTTTATTCTTTTGGATGCAATTGTGAATGGAATTGTTTTCCTGATTTCTCTTTCTGTTAGCTCACCATTAGTGTATAGGAAAGCAACAGATTTCTGTGTGTTAATTTTGTATCCTGCAACTTTGCTGAATTCAGATATTAGTTGTAGTAGTTTTGGAGTGGGTTTTTTATGTACAATATCATGTCATCTGCAAATAGTGACAGTTTGACTTCTTCTTTACCAATCTGGATGCCTTGTATGTCTTTGTTTTGTCTGATTGCTGTGGCTAGGACCTCCAGTACTATGTTGAATAACAGTGGAGAGCGTGGGCATCCCTGTCTTGTTCCCGATCTTAGATGAAAAGCTTTTAGCTTCTCGCTGTTAAGTATGATGTTAGCTGTGGGTTTGTCATATATGGCCTTTATGCTGTTGAGGTACTTGCCCTCTATACCCATTTTGTTGAGAGTTTTAATCATGAATGGATGCTGAATTTTGTCAAATGCTTTTTCAGCATCTATGGAGATGATCATGTGGTTTTTGTTCTTTTTTTTATTGATGTGGTGGATGATGTTGATGGATTTTCGAATGTTGTACCATCCTTGCATCCCTGGGATGAATCCCACTTGATCACGGTGTATGATCCTCTTGATGTATTTTTTAATTCGGTTTGCTAATATTTTGTTGAGTATTTTTGCATCCACATTCATCAGGGATATTGGTCTGTAATTTTCTTTTTTGGTGAGGTCTTTGCCAGGTTTTGGTATTAGAGTGATGCTGGCTTCATAGAATGAGTTTGGAAGTATTCCCTCCTCTTCAATTTTTTGGAAATCTTTAAGGAGAATGGGTGTCATTTCTTCTCTATATGTCTGGTAGAATTCAGAGGTGAATCCATCTGGTCCGGGGGTTTTGTTCTTGGGTAGTTTTTTGAGCATATAGATTTTCATAGTATTCTCTAATAATTCTCTGTATTTCTGTGGGGTCCGTCATGATTTTTCCTTTCTTATTTCTGATTCTGTTTATGTCTATAGATTCTCTTTTTCTCTTAATAAGGCTGGCTAGGGGTTTATCTATTTTGTTTATTTTTTCAAAGAACCAGCTCTTGGTTTCATTGATTTTTTTCTGTTGTTTTATTCTTCTCGATTTTATTTATTTCTTCTCTGATCTTTATTATGTCCCTCCTTCTGCTGACTTTTGGCCTCATTTGTTCTTCTTTTTCCAATTTCAGTAATTGTGATTTTAGGCTATTCATTTGGGATTGTTTTTCCTTCTTTAAATAGGCCTGGATTGCAATATACCTTCCTCTTAGAACTGCCTTTGCTGCGTCCCACAGAAGTTAGGGCTTTGTGCTGTTGTTGTCATTTGTCTCCATATATTGCTTGATCTCTGTTTTAATTTGGTTGTTGATCCATTGATTATTTAGGAGCATGTTGTTAAGCCTCCATATGTTTGTGAGACTTCTTGTTTTCTTTGTACAATTTATTTCTAGTTTTATACCTTTGTGATCTGAGAAGTTGGTTGGTAGGATTTCAATATTTTTGAATTTACTGAGGTTCTTTTTGTGGCCTAGTATGTGGTCTGTTCTGGAAAATGTTCCATGTGCACTTGAGAAGAATGTGTATCCTGCTGCTTTGGGGTGTAGTGTTCTGTAGATGTCTGTTAGGTCCATCTGTTCTAGTGTGTTGTTCAGTGCTTCTGTGTCCTTACTTATTTCTGTCTGGTTAATCTGTCGTTTGGAGTGAGTGGTGTGTTGAAGTCTCCTAAAATGAATGCATTGCATTCTATTTCCTCCTTTAATTCTGTTAGTATTTGTTTCACATATGTCAGTGCTCCTGTGTTGGGTGCATATATATTTAGAATGGTTATATCTTCTTGTTGGACTGACCCTTTTATCATTATGTAATGTCCTTCTTTATCTCTTGCTACTTTCTTCGTTTTGAAGTCTATTTTGTCTGATACAAGTACTGCAACACCTGCTTTTTTCTCCCTGTTGTTTGCATGAAATATCTTTTTCCATCCCTTCACTTTTAGTCTGTGTGTATCTTTAGGTTTGAGGTGAGTCTCTTGTAAGCAGCATATAGATGGTCTTGCTTATCCATTCTATTACTCTGTGTCTTTCAATTGGTGCATTCAGTCCATTTACATTTAGGGTGATTATCGATAAATATGTACTTATTGCCATTGCAGGCCTTGGATTCGTGGTTACCAAAGGTTCAAGAGTAGCTTCGTTACTATCTAACAGTCTAACTTAATTCTTTCATTAAGCTATTATAGTCTGATGATTCTTTATTTCTCTCCCTTCTTATTCTTTCTCCTCCATTCTTTATATGTTAGGTGTTTTATTCTGTACTCTTTTGTGTTTCCTTTGACTGCTTTTGTGGATAGTTGATTTTATTTTTTGCCTTTAGTTAGTATTTGGATGTGTTAGTATTCTTTGCTGTGATTTTATTTTCTCTGGTGACATCTATTTAGCCTTAGGAGTGCTTCCATCTAGAGTAGTCCCTTTAAAATATTCTGTAGAGGTGGTTTGTGGGAGGCAAATTCCCTCAACTGTTGCTTGTCTGGGAATTGTTTAATCCCTCCATCAAATTTAAATGATAATTGTGCTGGATACAGTATTCTTGGTTCAAGGCCCTTCTGTTTCATTGCGTTAAATATATCATGCCATTCTCTTCTGGCCTGTAAGGTTTCTGTTGAGAAGTCTGATGATAGCCTGATGGGTTTTCCTTTGTACGTGATCTTTTTTCTCTCTGGCTGCCTTTAATACTCTGTCCTTGTCTTTGATCTTTGCCATTTTAATTATTATATGTCTTGGTGTTGTTCTCCTTGGGTCCCTTGTGTTGGGAGATCTGTGGCCTTCCATGGTCTGAGAGACTATTTCCTTCCCCAGCTTGGGGAAGTTTTCAGCAATTATTTCCTCAAAGACACTGTCTATCCCTTTTTGTCTCTCTTCTTCTTCTGGTACCACTATAATGTGAATATTATTCCATTTAGATTGGTCACACAGTTCTCTTAATATTCTTTCATTCCTAGAGATCCTTTTATCTCTCTCTGCCTCAGCTTCTCTGCACTCCTGTTCTCTGATTTCTATTCCATTAACAGTCTCTTGCACCTCGTCCAGTCTGCTCTTAAGCCCATCTATCGATTGTTTCATTTCTCTTATCTCCTTCTGGACTTCATCCCTTAGCTCTTGCGTATTTCTCTGTAGGTCCATCAGCATGGTTATGACTTTTATTTTGAATTCTTTTTCAGGAAGATTGTTTAAATCTATCCCACCAGGCCCTCTCTCTAGAGTTATCTGAGTGATTTTTGACTGGACCAGATTCTTCTGTCTTTTCATGGCGATAGAAGTGGTCACAGGCAGGTGGCACATGTGTCAGCTGGGAGAACAAAGTCCCTTCCTGCTTGTTGTTCACCTTAAGGCTAACATTTTTGAGCCACAATTATGAGTTGTCTTATATAGGATCTCATTGACTCTTCCTATCAACCCTGTGAGTTTGGTTTTAGGATCATAACCATCTTGTCTTAGTGATGAGGAAGCCAAAGTTCAGTGATGTTAAGTATTGTCCAAACCCACACTGCACAGATGGGTGGAGGGAGGATTCAGGATTCAAATGTAGCCACTTTGAGCTGATGAGACATTTTCCCAGAAGATTAGGGTGGGAGCTGGTCTACAAACTCATCTTAGGAATCTAGGGATATTTGAGCAAATCATTGGGAGTTAATTTGCTAATGGGCTCTTATGTTATAGGGCTCCTGGGGAAGAAAAAAACATTAGGGGATTGAATGGGGGCCAGAGGCACTATGTGTGAGCACCCAATAGTGTAGCCATCTCTGATCTCATCTAAAATGGCCTCCAGCACCAGTTCTCGTTTTAATGTTCTCTTTCACTACCATCTTGAAGTTGGCTGCCATCTCCCAGAAAGAATAGGTTTCCCAGCAAGGCAGAGGCTCTGCCTGGCTCAGTGGAATGCGCTCAGGAATTGCCCATTCCTCTTGTGTGTTGACTTTCCTTTCAGGGTCAAAGTTGCCTTCTCAGTGGCTGGGAGAGCTCCCTGAGTGTCCCCACCCATCCCATAGTCCCGGAGGAGGAAGAAGAGCTCTGTTTGGAACTCTGGGGTTTTGGGAGTAAGGACCCCAGGAAAAGGGGGCAGCTCCTTCCCAGAGGAAAGTCCTTGCCAGCAGGTAAAAATGAAAGCCTGTGACTCCTATGAGGCAGAAGTATCCCAGGAAGAGACCAAAGCAGCTTCCAGACCAACCTACCCACTCTCTCCTCCCCAGCCTTGCCCAGCCGTCTCCCACTCAGGGGCTCAGAATGGGGAGACTGAAGGAGCCAGCTTTTACTTTTATCTGGGCTTTGTGACCTCCAGCAACTGACCTTGCCACACTGAGCCTGTTTTGCCCAGCTAAGAAATGAGCAGAATCTCTTCCCATGAGTCCAAAGACCCTCTGGTTCTAATATTTTAGAATTTTAATTCTAAATCCATAATTGGCAATTAAAAAAAATAAAAAAGGTAATAAAGGCAACAATAACCCAGCTTGGCTATGATTTTCCACATTCCCTATTTGTCTGCCACTATTCTAAGTGCTAGTTTACATTCATTACCTCATTTAATGCTCACAACGATCCTGTGAGGTAGGATCTACCACCATCCCCTTTGGCAACTGAGGGAACAGTGACCAGAAGCGACTAGAAGATACTTGTCTGAGGTCACCCAACTGGCTAAGTGGGAGGCCAGGACTGACACCCAGGCAGCCAGGTTCCAGCTGTCCTAATAACAACAATGACAATAATAATAACTGTGGCCCTTTGGTGCACACTTGGCATGATGGAGCCCTTACACAGCAGCCTTGTAAGGGAGAGAGTGCATTTATTTCAGTGTTATATATGGGGAGATGGAGGCTCAGAGGAGGTATTGATGTGCCCAAGGTCACAGAGCAAGGCTCTGGTTGTGGAGACAAGTACCTAGGTATGCCAGCTTGAGGTCAACAACTGTGATGGCTAGGAAGCCATCTGGAATTCTCCGAGTGCTTTCTAGGGATTCTTGGCCATTTATCATCTCCATTTCCTCCCGGTTCTAAGGTTGATGGACTTTGAAACAAGGACACTTCATTAGAAAATTAAGAGAAATATTTCTGGTTAGTATTTCAATTATAAAAGATATCATTGAGGAGCTATCAGGTCCATCACACTACTGGTGACAGCCCAAGGGAGAGAGGGCACATTGCTTTCCTGGAAGTGGGAGAGTAGGGTGGGCCCTTCCCATCTGCTTAATGAGGAGTTCACATGGCACTGGAGCAGAATAAAGAGCACTGTTAAATTTAAATTCAGCTGAGCACCATTGTGACAAGACATTGATAAGGTCTCTGTTTCTGTGCCTGGTGCTGAAGGAGGCAGTTCCATATGATGGCTTCTACTTTAGCATGTAGTTACAAGAAAAATATTTGCAAAATTAATTAATTCATTCATTCAACAAGTATTTATCTGTGTGAAGCTCTATGAAAAGCAAAGCTAAATAGGACATAGCTATTGCCTTCAAGCATGCTACTAGGAGATTACAACAATAAATGTAAATGGCACAAATGTAAAGTGCAGGAACAGGGGAGAAGTTTCTTCCCTGTGGAGAATCGAGCAAGGCAGCTTGAAGGACATCTTAACTAAGTCTCCAAATACAAATTGGAGCTTACTTTCCTGAAAGGGAGGAAATAGCATGGGCAACAGTGTGGAGATGAGGAACTGCAGTATGGGAGGCATGCATGGTTCACAACTGGTGCTGGGCAAAGTCCTGGGGGGGAATGGGGAGGAATGACGCCAGGGAGATGAGAGGAAAGACCTGCATCCTTATCCTTCCTCTGCCACCGGATGGCCATGTGACTGTCAGGAGGCCACTTCAACCACCAAAGCTTCAGGTTTCTCAGTTTTAAGAACAAGTAAGGATAAACCCTCAGTATGTTGTTAACATCAAGCATGGCTGGGAGTGTTCTGCCATTGGAGCCTCTCACCCTGTGAAAACAAACATCTCGGATTCTAATTAGGAGATTATCATCGAGAGAAAAACAGCAGGGAAAAAATGATCCCCTATTTGGACATCCAGAAGCCACTTGCCTCTCCATGTACCAGAAACAAGTGGCACTAGCTTGCCCAGGGCATGAATAAAAACTAGAACCTTGTGCCCTTCTCTACCCCTCCCCAACCCCCGGCCCTCGCCCCAGACCCCAGCCTATCTCCTTCTGGAAGTTTCTTATAACACACTCTGCCTGTTCCCTCTCTTTATGATAGTTCCTAATGCTACAGGAAGTGGACTCAGGCGGAGTTGGCAGAGCCTACCGCCTTTGGGGCAAAGCACCAGATCCTGGACGGGCAGGAGTGTGGGCACACTAGGGTCCTGCCACCTTCTCTGCATTGGACATAGTTCCCAACCAACTGGACATTGATGGTCCTCCTGGGAAAACCCCTGAGCCCATGATGTTTTTCCCTGCAAGAGCATCTTTCCTCCTTACTAGATACCCTGGGGTTACAGGTGGGACAAGACACAGTCCCAGCATCTTAAGGGGCTTACACTCTAGAGGGGCTAGTCCAGAGTCACAAAAAATGACTTTTATTTTCTTCCTTGCATTTTTCCATACCTGTCTTTCCTCCCTCTCATCATCTCTCTGTCTCTTTTTCCTTTCTTCCCTTCCATTTTCTTATACAATTGGAAAGTGTCAATTTTACAAAAACAATAAAACTCTTTCCAAAAACAATACCAATCATCACCACCCTGGGACATTTTTTCCAAACTCCCCATCTCTTGCTAGTGGAAGACTGTCAAAGCCATGGGCCCCTCGCCTGGACAACGCGCCAGTGGGTTGCCCAAGGATCCCTTCTGAACCAGGATTCCTAACAGTTGCTCTCAACACCTCCCTTTCACTTAGGTTCCGTGGAACTCTGGGCCTTTGAGATGACCACACAACACAGAACCGAGTGTTCAGAACATCCATCGGCCCTCTCTCCTGCCCCTGTCCTGGCAGGGAATGGCCTATTCTCCCAAAAACAGATGAAAGAAAATCTGGACAGAGTCCCACTTTGATTGGAGCTCACCCTGTCCTTCCATCAGGTTGGCTGAAAGTCAATGTTTCTTCTGGAACTGACTGAAAAAATTAAGAATAAAATCCCCAGCAGACCCCAAACTGGGAAACCACCCCCACGTGTCTGTTTTTCCATGGCCAGGGCAAGCAGAGAAACCTGATCCCTCTATGCTTCATGGGGCCAAACTAACTCCATGTGGACTGTCAGTGAGGAGGGGTGGGCCCCAGGCTGAATATCCTGCCTGGTGAGGGGGCTTAATGATTTGTGCAGACCCTTAGCACACCAGCCAAGGTCCAGAACACTGTGCATTGATTCCAGAGGACTGAAAGCCCCCCTCCTAGCTCCCTGGGTGTTTTTGCATTCTTTGCTCCTGCCCTGTCTCCCCTTCCCACCAATGACATCCAAGAAGCATGAGAAAGTCCGAGCTGGAGGTAATCACTTTCCCAGGCCTTAATGAATTTGGTGTCATTGGCAAATTAGCTGCAGGTGTCATTCAGTCCATCAGAGACTCCAGGGTTGCTCAAGCTAGAAACATTCTCAGGGTCCTTAGACTCGATCGCCTTTCAGTCCACAGAAGGGAAGATCAGGCCCAGAAGGAAAGGGAGTGGCCCCAGGCCCCACTGCAAGTGACGGGCTAGCCTGAGATTTGAGGCTGGGTCTCCTGATTTCTAGCGCTGTGATCCTACATCTGATTTTCACTCACTTAATTTCATTTCATTTTGTTTCACTGTGCGCTGCATTTATCCACAGTGCCATCCCACCCTCCGGCCCTTTGATGGACTCCGGTCACACCTGGCTTTTTATTCTCTGCAAACTCATAATTGCCTCAGGGTCCCTGTGCTTGCTGTTCCCTCTGCTGGGAAAGCTGTTCCTCTATGTCTTTACACAGTTGGTTCCTCTGGTTATTCAGAGGAATAACTTCTGAAAGGCCTTCAACAACACTTATGTGGCAGACAGATCCTCGGGTGGCCCCCGATAATTTTTTTTTTATTAACTGAGGTATAATTTACATCTACACTATTAATTTCAGGTGTACAGTACAACATAATAATTCGATATGTGTGTATATTGTCATCATCACAGCAAGTCTAGTTAACATCCACCACCGCAGTTACAATGTCTTTTTTCTTATGATGAGAACTTTTAAGCTGTACTTTCTTAACGACTTTCAAACACACAACGCAGTGCTGTTAATTATAGTCCCCATGCTGTACATTACATCCCCGGAACTTATTTATTTTTAAAACTAGGAGTCTGTACCTTTCACCCCCTTCACCCATTTTGCTCACCCCTCCCCCATTCCCACCATTGGTAACTAACAATCTGTCCCCGTATCTGCTTTATTTTTTTTATTCCTTATGTAAGTGAGCTTACTTGGTGTTTGTCTGTGTCTGACTTATTTCACTTTGCATAATGCTTTCAGGGTCTATCCATGTTGTCACAAATGGCAAGATTTCCTTCTTTTTATGGCTGAATAATATTCTGTTATATATACATATATATCATTGTATATAACATTGTGTAAATATCATTGTATATATGTATATGTATATCACTGCGTGTGTGTGTGTGTGTGTGTGTGTATGTATATATATATACATGTGCCACATTTTCCTTATCCGTTCAGCCATGGATGGACACTCTGGTTGCTTCCATTCTCTTGGTTATCAGAAGTAATGCCACTGTGAACATGGGGGTGCAGATATCTTTTTGAGTGAGTGTTTTCATTTCCTTAGTTACCTACCCAGAAGTACACTTGCTGGATCAACCTCCACGCTGTTTTTCATACTGGCTGTACCAGTTTTTTTTTTTTTTAGTTTATTTTGATATCATTAATCTACAATTAAATGAGTAATATTATGGTGATTACACTACCCCCTTCATCAGGTTCCCCTCCCCAACCCCATTGCAGTCACTGTCCATCAGCTTAGTGAGATGCCATAGAGTCACTACTTGTCCTCTCTGGGTTGTACAGCCCTCCCCGTGCCCCCCGAACATTACATCTGCTAATCGTAATGTCCCTTCTTCCCCTTTACCCCTCCCTTCCCACCCATCCTCCCCAGTCCCTTTCCCTTTGGTAACTATTTGTCCGTTCTCGGGTTCTGTGAGTCTCCTGCTGTTTTGTTCCTTCAGTTTTTTTTTCCTTAGTTCTTATACTCCACATATGAGTGAAATCATTTGGTACTTGTCTTTTTCAACTTGACTTATTTCACTGAGCATAATACCCTCTAGCTCCATCCATGTTGTTGCAAATGGTAGGATTTGTTTTCTTATTATGGCTGAATAATATTCCATTGTGTATATGTACCACATCTTCTTTATCCATTCATCTACTGATGGACACTTAGGTTGCTTCCATTTCTTGGCTATTGTAAATAGTGCTGCGATAAACATAGGGGTGCATATGTCTTTTTCAAACTGGGCTGCTGCATTCTTAGGGTAAATTCCTAGGAGTGGAATTCCTGGGTCAAATGGTATTTCTATTTTGAGTTTTTTGAGGAACCTCCATACTGCTTTCCACAATGGTTGAACTTATTTGCAGTCCCACCAGCAGTGTAGGAGGGTTCCCTTTTCTCCACATCCTCGCCAACATTTGTTGTTATTTGTGTTTTGGATGTTGGCCATCCTCACTGGTGTGAGGTGATATCTCATTGTGGTTTTAATCTGCATTGTGGCTGCACCAATTTATATTGCCTCTTGGTAGGCACACTTTTGTGTAATCCTCTCCCCTTGAGTGAGAGAGGGACCTGTGATTTGTGGCTAACTGCTAAATATGGCAGAAGTGACGGGATGTCACTCTTGTGACTAGGTTATGCTATGGAACAAAGAGCAGGTATTCCGGGTGGGTCTTACCTAATCAGGTAAAAGCCCTTAAAAGAGGGACCAGGACTTTCCTAAGGCAAGAAATTCTCCTTGCTGTTTTATGAAGTGGCCTCTAAGACCTAAGAGCAGTCTCCAGCTGACAGCCAGCAGAAAGCTTGGGGCTTCAGTCAAATAGCCACAAGGAACTGAATTCTGCCAATCACCTGAATGAGGCTGGAGGTAACTGGTCCCTGGCTGAGCCTCTGGATGAAAACACAGAGCGGCCAACCCCCTAATACAGACCCTGAGCAGAGCACCCGGCTAAGTCCTGTCCCGACTCATGACCCACAGAAACTGTTGTGTAATAAAGGCATGTTTCCAGTGGCTAAATGTATGATAAGTTGTTACTTAGCAATAGATAACTAACACAGTCTAAAACAATTCCTGTCCAAACCTTTACCTTCTTACATGTCACCTTTTTTCATTTTCATCACTGTACTTGCCTCTCTCTGAAAGCATCTAATCAAAACATCCGTTTCTTGATTATCTCCGGTTTCCCCAGCTCTGTGCTCCCTGAGGCCAAGGGGCCTTGTCTGTCTCATTTAATTCTGTATTCCTGGTACCTAGCAAACAGTAGGTACACAGAAAATAATTTTTTAATGAATGAGTGAATGAATAAATTATGAAATAAAAACATGATCCCAGAACAATAAAAGAAAATATCAATAAATTCAACTAAATAAAAAAGTCTGCCTAGCTAGCAAAATCTAGGCAAAAATGAAAGATTAAAAAACCAAAAAAAAACCCCAATGAAAACACTTGCAATTTGTATCACAGAAAGTAGTCTAATTATTTTACTCCATAAAGGAACAGTACAAATTGAGAAGAAAATGTTTCTTTAACCAATAAAAGAGATGTTCAGCTTCACTTGGCAATAAGAGAAAGGTAAATTAACGCTGCATGGGATTTTCACCTGCTACCTGGGCAAAAGTCAGCGACATGATGACACCATGTTGGCAAGGGGGCCAAGCAACGGCGTCTCAGCCGCCTGGAGAAACAAGGGCATTCAAATGCCAGCCCTGGGAAGTCACAAGATGTGCGGCAGCATCTGAAGGCCCCTCCCGCCAGGGCCACCTCCTTCCCAGGCTCCCTGTTCCCCACCTTGCTTCACTGGTGCGTCCTTCCTGCTGCGTGGCAGAGCTGAACTACGAGAATCCTGGCCCCCCAACAGCCAGCTGCAGTGACCAAATCCAGCAGTCATCATAGACCCCAGTGAGAACATCAACTGTGGTTACAACCCGCCTCTTCCTCAGGTCTGCAGAGGGAGACACATTGGCCTGCTGAGTGGAGAGATGAGGTCGTCCACCGGAGGACGCAAAAAGTCCTGCCCAGGGTGGGGGCCACTGCACTTGGAGTGGAGAATACGGAGTTGAGACCTGGACTTGAGTTCCAATGGTGGCTCAGCGATTAGTCAGCCGTGAAACTAACTGGTGATCAAAGGGCGTTTGCCCTCACGGACCCTCAGTTTTATATGAAATGGGGACCCCAGGCTTGGGGCTCCCTGAGGCTCCTTCCAACCAGGGCAATTCTGTGGTTTTCCAAATTCTGAGCATTTGGAGTTCTCTCTGGGCCCCTCGGTCTCAGACAGATGTAGACAGGTTGGAGCGAGGCCAGCGCAAGGCAGCTGCCATGATTAAGGGGAAGGGGAGACTGGCTCCAGGGGAGGTAAAAGGTACTGACATCTCTTGGCTTGGCGGGGCTGCAGTGAAGGGGCAGCTGAAAAATGTCAGGGTAAGGGGGACAGGAGGCATGACTCTGTCTTGGGGGTGGGGGCAGCCACTGCAGGGGAATAGGCCATCAAGGGGCCGACAGGACTGGGAAGAAGGGCCTTCTGTGAGTCTGGCACGCACCAACGAAGCCATGATAATATTTGCCGCCTCGACAGCCATACCACCATCACCTCTTACCTAGACCATGGCCTTCTAACAGTGTCCCTGTGCCCGACTTTGCCCCTTTAGTCTGCATTGAGCACATCAGTCTAAGCCCTGTTTTCAGAACATGTCAAATCACATAATCGCTGTGCTCAAAACCCTCCCATGGCTCCCATCTCACTCCAGGAAAAAGCCAAAGCCCTTACGACAGCCACAAGGCCCTGCCTAATCTGCCCCATCACTTCCCTGATCCCATCTCCTGCTTCTCTGCCCCTCTTCAGGCCTCATGATGCACCCCAGGACCTTTGCACTTGCAGAACCTCTGCCTGGACCACTCTTATCCCAGATGATCCTGTGCCTCATTCTCTTGCTGTCTTTGGCTCTCTCCTCAGATGTCACCTTTTCTCTGAGGCCCTTTCTGGCCACCCCACCAACACCCCAACCCCTTCAACATTCCTCTGCCTGTCTTATTTTCCCCTACAGCACCTAGAAAAGTGACCAGCCCTTAGTAGCTCTTGAAAAACACTTGTTCACTGCTGACCATATGTTACCACTTCGAAAGCCCTTGCTCCCTGCCTTGCACTGTTACGTTTTTGATCTGATATTTCTTTGAAACCTCACAACAGACCAGAGACTCAAGTACAGGTTCCATTATCCCTATTTTACAAATGGGGACACTGAGGTCTGGTGACGTGCCCAGTGCCTCATGTAGGTAATGATGAGTAGTAGCACCCCGCCCAGTGCCAGCTCCCAAGCCCCATGCCGCCCCTTAAAGGCAGTGCTGTTTTGACGAAAGTCTACTCAGTTGGTCCTGTGATTCATTTCATCAATCCTGTCAGTGGTTCTGGGAGGTGGGATTATTGTTTTCGTTGTGTGGATAAGGACCCTGAAGAAGCAACAGGTTGCTTCTCAAGGTCATACAGCAATCAAGGAATCTGGGCTAGAGCTGTGGCGTTTGAGCCCTCAATCCAGGCTCACTCTCCACTTTGCCTCCTGCCCTGTCTGACTTGTAGGACCCAGACATGCCTGGAACATCCTCTCCTGTCCCCAGAGGCCCACAGCTCCCCCGAGAGTCCCAGAGGTGGAGGCAGGGGCCATAGACGGACCACCTCTGGATGGGAGCCTGTGAATGGAGGCTGTGGCTGTGATGAAGAGTTTATGGAGGCCAAGCAGCCATGCAGGTCTTTCCATCTCAGCCTCTACTGTTTGGCCATGTACCTGCCGGCTTGTGGCTCTGCGGCTTCCATGCCTGGGGTCTCTGCCTCGATGTCACATGAACGCATTGATCAGGGGCACTGTCTCCTACATGTCTCTGCAGGTCCTAGAACAAAAAGCCCTCGGATCACAAGATTGGGGGTCCCAGAGGCCATCTGGGGTCCCTGGGGGCTGCAGCCACATCTCACCCCAGACGCTTCCTCGAAGTCATGATTAAAGAGGAATCTGTGGAACTGTCCCTTACATTCATCCCTTCACCCGGCTGTGCACTTGGGGATTATGTCTGCCTTGCCGACCTGGTAACTAGCACCCAGTGGATGCTTGATTCATGTCTGATGAATCAATATTAAACCACAAGGACGCTCCCTCTTCTAATGATAAATGCGCTTCCTGAGAGCTTCTTATTTTCCAGGCCCTGCCCTAAAGGGCTCATGTGTACTAACTCAGACAGATACTGTGAAATCAGTTCCACAAGTGTCTGCATTTTACTGCTGAGTACACTGAAGCACAGAGAGGTTAAGTAACATGTCCAAGACCACACAGCCAGGGAATGGGGGTAGAGGTCAGAACCCAGGAAGCCAGACTTCATAGTCCTTGTTCTTAACCACCCTCCCGCAATACCAGTAGGCCACCCCTAAGCATCATTATCAGGGGGCAGAGACCCCAGCAAAGGGTGACCCCAGAACACTGCCCCCTTGCCAGAGCTGGCAGCTGGGACAGAGTCTCCAGCAGCAGTAGCAACGGCTGGAGTCTGGTTTTCCCAGGACGCTACACAGTCATATTCTTTCCTATAAAGGCCATTTAAGAAATGAATAACGAAATGTAATGTCATTTTTATACCTATGTAAGATGTTGCACATAAAGAAATTCACAAATCAGGGGAATAGCTCTCATCTTTATTTTTCTACCATAAAGTGTGTCTCAGAAGGCAGACCTCCTTCCCTCCGGGGCTGCTGTCAGCTGCTCGCTGCACGCGGGCCGTGCCTGGACCCATGGAGCCAACGGTTTATGTGCCGACGCTCACGCGGGTGGAGGGGCCTCCATGTGCCGTTCCTGCCTCACCGTCTTCAATCCTCATAACTACACTTGCTCAACAAACCCTGGGCAGCCTATTCTGTGTTGGCGCCGTGCAAGACAGCTGTCGACACACTGATGGTCCCCCGTCTTAGAGAAACCCACACAAAGGCCAGGAGAAGCGAGTGACTTGCCCCTTCTAACACCACTGGTGAGTTGCAGAGCTGCATCCAAGCCGAGGTGCGTGTGACTCCAAAATCCAGGTGTGTATCCACTTTCTGAAATCTTGCCACCCAAGGTCAGAACAGGCTATTTCTTTCTTTGTATCAGGCAGCTGTCAGGGCTAAAATTATGTGGACTGGATGGGTTGTCTGCTCTCCAAACCTGTTTGAACTTCTGGGCATAAAAGAAGGTTGCACTTCCTAGACTTCTTGTAGCAGGGCCATGTGACTGGTTCTGGTCAGTTAAGGTGTGAGAAGAAGTGATGGATCCCTTCCTTGTGGGACCAGGGTACCTCTGGCGGTGCTCTCTTCCCCCACTTATTAAAGATGGTGGAGTCCCAGCCAGGAAGGGGACTGGTTCCTTGTGTCACCATTTGCAGGACAGTCCCCAACCCGCGTCAAACTGTGATATGACTGAGAAATAGGTGTTCATTATGTTCAGTTGTTAGAATTTTAGAAAATTGCAAATATGTTCACCTCCCTTGACTAGTAAGTATAATATTTATAAGGAGGCTTGTCATCTGAAAAGGAACATCTGCTTGTCCCTGAGGTCTCTCCGCTGACTTAGCAACTGCCAGACTCATTTATTCATCTACCCATCAGCCCTGGTCACTCCTCTTTTGTTTCCAGATCCTTTCTCTGCCATTCTTTCCTCTGCACTATTCCCTAGAGGTTCACCTCTGTGAACTGCATGACCTGGGCTCCCTGAGCCTCTGCCTTCCAGGTGAGCAGGTCAATGGAAGGTGCCAGCAGAAGATCAGAAAGTAGAGGGAGTGAGATTCGGTATTTATTATCTCCTGCCCTCCAGGACCCTTGTTTTGGCAGTAGCTGAGCTTTTCCACCTACAGGCACAGCTCTTCTGGCCACAATGCAGGTTCTGGGACACTTCGCCCTTTTCTGCCCTTTGAGACCAGGAGTGGCAACACCTTACTCTGTTGCTAGTTCCCAGGTGCCCCAACATTACTTGTTGGTTCCCTAAACCCTGCCCACACCACTGTGCAAGTCCTTTCATTAATATCTCTTCAGTTAAGCCATTTGAAAGTACCATTTATTTCCCTCTGGGTCTCTGACTAATCATGCATCCATGCATCCATCCATCCCCTCCACCATCTATCCACCATCCACCCATCAGTGCATGCAAACATCCATCCATCCATTCATCAGCCCACCCATCTATCCATCCATCTATCCATCCATCCACCCACCCATCCATCCATCCATCCATCCACCTACCCACCCACCCATCCATCCATCCATCCATACATACATACCATCCATCCTCCATCCAATCCACATGCTTATGGTACCTACTGTGTACTAGGCAATGTGATAAGAGCTTTACCTAGTTACCTGATTAAAGTATGACAATATCTTGAAGTTGGTACTGTTATTATCTATGTTTTTCTCAAGAGTCACTCCCAAAAGATGTCTCCCCTAACCACCAAATCTAGACCAATACTTTCTTTTCTTATCCCCCTACCCTGCTCTAATTTTCCCTTAGCATTTATCACATTACACTCAGTATTTATGCATTCCTTGCTTGCTGTCTGTCTCACATACTTACTGGGCCCAGACTTGTACATCTCACTCCCTGCTGGATCTCCATTACCTAGGACAGTTTCTGGTGCATAATAGGTATTCAAGAAAATATTGGATAAAATAAAAAATAAGTAAATGAATGGGGGATCCAAGTCTCAGGAAGTGAAGCCACTTGCTCAGTTTCACTCAGAGAGGATTAGAACCCAAATTTGTCTGAACTCAGCAGGGCATTAACCACTCTGGAATACCACGTGGGTCCCCTCTCAGGTGTGGACTGACCTCGAGCCCACAGCTGCCCTCTGGAAGGAGATGGAGAACATATATCTCTTCTTTGGGAAAACCAGTGCCCTTTGGGAACATTCTTGTCCCTGTGGTATTTGCCCATTTCAGTCTCTTCAATTCTTTTTGGAATTATGCTGGACATGGATCTCTTCCATGAGGGTCTGGGTCATATCTCGTCACTCTGAAGCCTATGCCTGGTCTGAGGTTGATGCTGTTATTAACTCACTTTGCAAGGGATACTGAGTCGTAGGTCAGGGAGCTGTCCAAAGTCACACAGGTGCTAAGCATCTGGTCTGGTGTTGGAGTTGAGTTCTGCCCATTTCCGGAGCCTGAGCTCTTACCCACTCTGTGTGGTCTCACCTGTGGCTTCAGAAATGGGGAGGAAATTGTTAATAAAAGTAAGCATACGGCAGCAGGTTATTGGGCACTCACCACGGGCCAAGCATAGTTAACATTTTACAGGCACTCCTTATCCACATGTTACAGATGAAGACACTGAGGCTCAGTTCATGTCCTGGCTTGAAGGTGGACTGCACAGCCGCTGAGCACAGCAGGAAAAGCCCCCTGCCCACTCTTCTTCAGGCCACTGCCATTCTCTGACGCCCCTCCCCAGGGCCAGCCCCTGTAGCAGCCACATTTCTGCCAAGGCTGCCCGCTGGGGAGCTCGGCAGTGGCCTGAGACAGCATCTGCACCCAGCTTGGGAGAAACCCAAGTGCCGTTTCCACCTGATAATAAATACGTGTCGGAGAGGACGCGATCCAAGTGACCTTGGGCTATGGGGGCACTGGACCGTGAAAAGCCTTTGACAAAATCCTTTTGCCTTGAGAGGCTGAGTCCAAATTACAGGCGATTATGGACGCTTGGCATGACTTCCCCAGTTGGCCTTTTATTTCTCCTGGCGGGAATGGCTCCTTTGTGTTGGAAAGGATCCCAGCTGGGCCTGGGGCTGGCGGCCTCACTCTCGCTGGCAGCTTCCGTTTCCTGAAGAGCCAGAGGCAAACCCCAACCTGCTTCTCAGGCCCATCTGATGATTGCCAGCGGCAGTCACAGCAGCACTTAAACAGCATGACCACAACGAGGACCCGTTAGGAAGTGCCTACTGTGTGCCAGGCCCTTCACCAGCCCCACTGAATCCTCCCGACAATGTTATGAGAAAGTTACTATTCCTGTACCCGTTTTCCCAACGAGAAAACTGAGGTACCCACCGTCGAAGTCAGAGATGGGAAAACGTTTTCTGTAAAGGGCCAGATAGTAAATAACTTAGTCTTTGCAGGTCACACGGGCTGAACTGTAGCCACTCAACTCTGCCGTTTTAAAAAAAAGCAGGCGCAGACACGACATAGGTGAATAGGTGCAGCTGTGTTCTAATAAAACTTTATTTACAGAAAGAGGAGGAGGCCCAGGTTTGGCCCACAGGCTGTAGTTTCCATCCTTCTGTCTACGTGCTCTGCCGAGCCCCAGCCCTCACCAATGGCAGATCCACTCAGCACCTGCGTCCGGGGACTATGACGCTGGCCAGTGATGCTGTCGGCCTGTAATACGTGGTGGTCAGTTTTAGGTGTCAGCCTGACTGGGCCCCAGCCTGGATAGAATAAAAGCTGGAATAAGAAAGACTTCTCTGCCCAGTGGTCTTAGAGTTGGGCCATGGGTCTTCTCCTGCCTTCTGATGCAGACTCGGGATGGAGCTTACAACCATCAGCTTTCCTGGTGCTCAGACCTTCGGATGTGGACGGGACCTATACCATCGGCCCTCCTGGTCTTGCTTGGCCTCCATAATCACATGAGCCGATGTCTTATAATAAGGAGACAAATGCACAAATAGAGCCGTACCAAGTCCTTCCCATACCTATTATACAGACACATCGTATGTATTTACGTAAATATCTATTGGTCCTATTTCCTTGGAGAACCCAGGCCAATAACACATACTCTGTGTTACTCATGTGCCCATTTTGCAGATGGGGGAACTGAGGCTTAGACAGCTGGAGAGACTTTCTGCACTAGCGTAGCAAAGGGAATCAGCACCAGGGCTCATGTGGGGCTTAGGAAGGCGAGGCTGAAGGGTCTATCCTGGGAGAGACAGAGTGACTTGGGTGGGGGCACTTAGGAACGTATTCCTCAAGGAGGTGACCTTAGTCCGGCTTTTCAGGCCTTCCCCAGAGTGGCCTCAAGTCGCCTTCCCTGGGCTCTCCTATCTTCTTGACACCTGCTCCATCACCTTTGCCCCCTCCACGGATATCTCCTGCCCTGCAGTCACACTGTCGTAGGTCCCTGCCTCTGTGCACTTACCCATACAGTCCCTGACACCAGGGGTGGCCTCCTCCAGGCACCCCTACTTGAGCACCACTTTACCAGAGGACTTGCCTGACCCCACTGCCTTTGCTGGCTCCACAGCTGCCATATCGCTGCATGCCCATGTCTTGTCCTCCCTGGCTGCTCTGTGAGGGGTGGACCCTGTCTACTACCCCCCACCAAGCCTCCCTCTTCCCTGGGATGATGGTGCCTTGAAAGTGCAAATACGTCTCATTAATATATTACTTAATTGATAGATCAGGAGTGTTGACCTCCCAGGAACTGCTCTGTGACTCCTCCCCGGGGGGAATGAGATGGAGCCTGGTTTCACTGTGGACACAGTGGATGTCAGGCTCTGGGCGGGCTGCACAGAGCCCTCGGAACATGGGACAAGTCCTGCTGTTGTGAGAATCACTGTCCTCTCCCTCTGCCCCTGGTCAAGGGTCCCTCGGTGATGGGCATTAGTGTGTGCGTGTGTGTGTGTGTGTGTGTGTGTGTGTGTATGTGTGTGTGTGTGTGTGTGTGTGAAAAAGAGTGAGCAAACAGATGCCTTAAGTAGCAGGAAAAATTCCCTAACTGACAAGGAGCTCTCGGTTCACCAAAATGCTTAACCAAGATAAGAAGGATGTAACTGATGTCTGAAAAGGTTGTTCCGAGATTAATGCAAGACTAAGGGGGCGGAGACCCAGGGAGAGGGAGGGAGAAGGAAGGCAGAGGCAGGAAGTGGCAGAGCTCTGGAGGGACTTGAAGTAAACACCACAAGAAGATGAACAGGGACTTTTTCAGGCCAGGAAAAGCAGC
Organism: Smutsia gigantea; assembly: GCA_032199065.1. Lineage (NCBI taxonomy): Eukaryota > Metazoa > Chordata > Mammalia > Pholidota > Manidae > Smutsia > Smutsia gigantea. Next base: position 175,456 of record JAVSCE010001935.1, read on the forward strand.
CAGGGATGCATCGGTCTCTGAGGGAGGGAGCTCAGCGGCTGCAGGGACCCAGACCAAGGACACAAGGACAGGGAGACAAGACAACGGGGAGAAAGACGAAGAAGGACCTTTGGTCCGGCAAACCAGATGTACCTGTCCCCATGCAAACAGGGCCTCCACTGCCATCTCTTCCAACCTTCTGGGCACACCTGCGGTGTGAGAGTTATGACACCCATTTTACAGGTGCAGAAACTGAGGCTCAGAGAGGGGCAGACACTTGCTTAGGGCAACCCAGCTTGCAAGCGGCAGAGCCAGGAATGAACCTGGGTCTGTGTGGCCCCATACGCAGGCTCCTGCTGCCCAGGGATGCCGAACTGAGAGGAGAAAGGGTCAGAAGGCAGAGGAGTGGGTAGGGGGAGGTGAGAAGAGGGCAGGCACCGGAGCAGTGCCTCCCCTCCCAGAGCCCTTCATGGGCCCTCCTGCCCCTCCACCCCAAGGAGAGGATGGAGTTAAGTGAATGGCTCTGCCCCCCTGGCCTGGACAAGGTGCTGAGCGAGCACTTTCCCCTAGGACCTGGTGGGAACGGAGCTGCCTGGGCCCCAGCTGGCTGTCCAGCTAATGAGCCCCAAAGGGACCTGGTCAGGTACCATAAAGCCAGGCCCAGGGTAGCAGGCAGGAGGCAGCTGGAGCCGCTGGACTGCCTGCTCCTGGACCTGGTGGGATGCCTGCGGAAGCCAAAAGGTACCCAGACAAGACAGCATTGTCAGTCCTGGTGGTTCCTGGGGCTGCCTTCTCCCTGCTCTGGGCCTGGACCTATGCCCTCCACGGAGGCCATCTCCTCACTGCCATGGAGACCACAAGGTCCTGATGGGGACATCAAGGGTTCAGGTAGAGCTAACAGGACTCTCAGAGAGCAAGAACTCCCTTTTCCTTGTAGAGATGGGGCAACTAGGGCCCAGAGACAGCAAGCTATTTGGGTAAGGTCACACAGCAAGATAGAGCAGTGCTGGGATTCAAGCTTGCGTGTTTGTCCTCCTGGAGGGTCTTTTGCAGTCCTAGGCATGTCTTTCCTGGGGAGGAGGTGACTCCATTTGCCCAGGGAGTAATGGGAACACGTGATGTGTTCTGCCCTTGTAGGGGCAGGTGATGAGGAGTCTGGGAACCTGGCCATCGCCAGCACTTAGATAAGGCGAAGTCTGTGCCAGGCATTGTTCTAAGAGATTGACATGTATTAACTTATTTAATCCTCCCCCAAAGCCTATTATCCCAGTTCTCAACTGAAGAATCTGAAGCCCAGGGAGGCTAAGTAACTTGCCCAAGGTCACACAGCCAATTAGTGGCAAAACTGGAGGCAGAACTGTAGTCCACAGTCTCTTATGTATGTGACCTCCCAAAGGAGGATGGAGTAGGGCTCCCCACAGTGTAGACAGAGCCAAGAACCTGCAGAGCAGCCAAGACTCTGGGGGAGCTCCCAGCCTGGAGGGATGGCTAGTGGTCACTAATGACACTCTGGTGTTTTAGTCCAGTGACTGCCAAGGTCAGGTGTGGAGGTAGCCTTGCTGTCTGATTCCTTGTGGTACAGGTGTTTGCCTGCTGCTCTCAGACGCCAGCCTCACATCTGCTCATCACCAGGAGCTTGTGCTGGTGCCCTGGTCGTGCGGTGGGTGGTGATCCTGGGGGCTCTGAGGTCAGCCTGCCCAGACCTGCTGTGCCAGCCGTGTGACTTGGGCAAGTTGCTTACCCTGTCTGGGCTTTGCTTTTCTCATCTGTAAACTAGGGATAATAATAGCAGTTGCCTCCGAGAGCCAAGATGCAAGTAGCTTTTGTATGCAAAGCGCTTGAGAACAATGCTTGTGCAGGATAGCGTTCAGTGCACGTCCTGCTCCGGTTGCTGTTGTGACTGCTGTCACGGCTGCCATTCTGCAGGGGGCTGTGCCACAGCTGCCATTGTCATCGCAGACCCCCTGCTGCCCATTGCCAACCTCAGATATTTATTGGGCACCCACTGTGTGCCAGGCCCTGTGAGAGGTGCTGAGGGGCATGGTGAACAAGGGGGCACCATTCCTGCTCCCACAGCACACCCCCAGCCTAGAGGGCAGGCTGGTGAGTAGACAGACTATTCCACCTGGAGTGGTCAGGGCTGCCGAGGGAAGCCCCGAGGAGTCCCCTGAGCCAGGCAGGGCCCGGATGTGGGCAGGCTTTCTGCAGGAAAGGCTGGAGGATGGACTCGGTGGGAAAGGGAGTGGGGAGAGGGTTTGCAGGTGGGGAGATCAGCGTATGCGTGAGCCTGGTGGTGGGCAAGGAACAAGAGCCCCTGAGGACAGGCACTTAATGTGTTTGCATAGAACAGAAAGGTAGTGAGGGTGGGGTGGGCAGCTGTGTCTGAAAGGGGTGGGGGCTGGAGAGGGGTCATGGAGGCCAACAGGGGCCAAATCTTCCAGCCAAAAAGGGAAAGGGGTTTGGGGTTAACTGGAGGGTGGTGGGGAGCTATGGAAGGCTGTAGGCAGAGAAAGGATGTGGTCAGATGAGGGTTTGAGACTTTGTGCAGCATGGAGAACAGATTGGGGTTATGGCTAGCCCTCACTTTCAGAAAACAAGCAAGAGGTGGCCCAGGAATAGGGGTGCCCCCATACACCTGGTCAGGGAGCTGTTCCCTGAAGCTTAGGTTGTCTTTGATAAGCAGCCCCAAGCCAACTCTGCAGGCCCACTTGCAGCACAGGATGGGAGGACTCAAAGCTCCCTGTTGCAAGGGGTCACCACTGATTTGGGGGGTCCTTGGGAGGCCACAGACAGCAGGGAGGGGCCCAGGAAAGAGGGGGGCCTGCCGAGGCATTCCGTGCAGCTGCTTCCCCCACAACCTCATTGGCCAGGAATGTAGGGGCACCCAGAGGCCAGGCCACGCTTATCACTCTCCCTGAGCATCTGGAGCAGCCAGTTCACATCGGCTGTCCGTCCAGATGGGTCCTAAATCAGTGGGCTCTTCACTCCTCCAGCTGTAGTTGGCACAGAGCCTGGACCCCGGCCAACACCCAGCAGCCCAGAAGCCCCTACTACAACTTGTCTGCCTCCCAGACACTTGGACGGTCAGCTCCAAGAGGCACCCTCCCAGGGCAGCCAGGGACAGCTGGCACCTGGCCTCGTTCGCATCAGACAAGGGAGGTTGTAACACAGGAACGGCATGACATTGGACAGGCCCGGGTTGGAAGTCAGACTCACCTGGCTGGAGGACTTGCCTCAATTCCATCTCTAAAATGGGAATATTAACCGGACTCATCTCCTTCAGTAGCCGTGAGGATTAAATGAGGCATGCAAAGACCACACCTAGTAGGGTCTGGCATATTCTCTCTCTCTTATTTAACACACTAAAGCTCTCATGCTTGTTTCATGGGATCAGTGCAGTGGCCCATATATAGCTTTGGAAGGAATCCACTTTTGATGAATGTCTCCAGATTATTCCGCAAATGGCTCCCAGTACCTTCTCCTAATACGTTTGCATTTGCTTCCCAGTTTATAGGCACCTGTGTATTTAGGAGCCCCTTCTAGGGAAGCCCATAGGTTAGGAGGAGGACCCCTGGTCCTGGAGATGTGGAGTACCTGGTCTTCCTTCCTTCCAGACTGATTCTATGGCCTCCTGGAAGGCAGAGGTTATCAATCACAAAGTCTACAATCTGAAGGTGATAAGTGCTATAGCAAAGAAATGAGTATATCAGAGAAGAAGTGATCGGGCATCCTGGGGGCGGTAGGGGGTGTTAGCATTTCAATAGAACATCTATATATAGTTTAGGTTTTCCTTTTTAAATTTCCATTTTGGGGTCTGTTTTATAATATACCTAATCTGTGAATACAATGATCAGTACAATAGTACATGATCAGGATTCATAAACATCTATATATATTCACACTGACAAATATGTTCACATGTCCCTGTGTGGATGTGCATGTATGTATTATTGTGGTTGAGTTAAAAAAGTTTGGACATTCTTGAGTTGTACAGACGAGGCATCTCCACTCTGATGGTTACGAGAGCTGGAAGAAACAGGCTTCACCTCTAGGCGCTGTTCACTCCCCAAGGTGGTGTTAGGTATCAGCCCTCTGCCCCCCAATTCTGGATCATTTTGAAGTGGACTCAATCTCTCCATTTCATAGATGGGGAAATTGAGGCTGAGAGAGGTGCCGTGGCTCGCCCAAAGACACGCACCAGTGAGTGGCCTGGCAGGGTCTGTAGACCAGGTTTCCCAGGGGGCCCTCCCCCGTGCCAGAACCATGTGATACCCCCTGTAGGCTCTCGCCTGCGATCAAGGCAGTAGAAATGTAATGAGATGGAGGCTTGGGCCTGAGATTTTTCCTCTCGTCCCTCGCCTGCCCAAGAGGCCACTTTAGCAGCATATAACTGCCCCGTGATGTATCGAACCCTCTCTCTGCGTATAAATGCAGCAGGTCAACCGCCAGGCAGAAATGCCACATATATTTCCTCCCATTTGATGAAATATGCCCCTAATTTGGCTGGGGTTTTGTTTTATTAGACCTATGGCAGCGAGGGGGCCCTGCTGCAGAATAACCTTCTCCTGATGGCTTAGTTCTCTCTTGAGAATGCTGAGGGCCCCCCATCAAGGGAGAGAAGAAATGCCCCTGGCCTATTATTTTTTTAGCATGCATTCCCAGAACAAAGATCTAATGCAGCCAAAGGGATGTCGCGTGTGGCAATTCAAAGAGGCCCCTCGTAGAAGCATGTTCTCAGCGCTGGGGGCCAGGAGAGCCCCGCTCCACTGAGCCAGGGCTCTTGGTTATAGATGGGAGACTTGGGCACATGGCCTCACCCATCTGGGCCTCAATTTCTCTATCTGTAAACTGTGATTAATAACAAAGCCTCCTTCCTAGAATTGCTTCGAGGTTTAAATAAAGAATGCACAGTGCTTGGTCCATGATGGGCCCAGAGAAAATATTCACTCAGTGTGCCTTATTTCCAGTGAGAAGTCAGTTTCTTGATCCCCATCGGAAGCCATATGGATGCAAAAAAAGAGTAGGTTTTCTTTTTTTCCCTTATAGTCCTTTAGGGGTGGCTTTATATTAACTAATTAGCCCCACACAAGACTGGTGTGTCTGCCAGAGGGCGATGGAGCAGTCAGAGGGGTGATCTGACCAGGACTGGGGCATCTTTTCCTAAGCCCTGTCAGCAGTGAAGGGCAGAGGTCTAAGGGGTTCAGGGGTACATGATGCCAGAGCTGAAAGGCACTAGGCCCCGGTGGGCTCTCCCTCATTCTGGAGTTTTGGGGACACTGGCCACCTTTCTTTTCTTTAGCTCTGTGGACCTTGTTTGCCCTTCACTGCACATTACAATCACCTGGGGACTGTAAAAGTACATTCGCCCACCCCCATCCAGAACCAGTTGAAATTAAGTCAGACTCTCTAGTTGTGGGAAAGGAGAGACCCTAGTTTTTAAGGCTCCCTGGGTGACTCTAATGAGTGGCAAGGCCAAGAATCACAGCTTGGCCCTTTTAATGTGGTGAAGGAGACCAGACCCTAAATCTGTTTTTTCCTCCTGCAAAGGGTTAAGTGGGAGACTGGGTTCAAATCTTGCCCTTGGGCAGCTCCCCCCGCTGCCCAGCCCATTGACCTCCCTGCATGCCAGCTTGCACGCCCCTAAGGGGGAGTGATGACTGTACCTGTTTCCTGGCACGGGTGGGAGGACTCAGCGTGGCCGTGCACACGCAGTGCTCTGCACAGCACCTGGGACGCAGGAAGCTCCATCTGTGGTGGGGTCATTACTATTATTGCGCTAGATCGGTTGTCAGGCAAACTTACTGTCGAGGACCAGGCAGTAAATACTGCAGCTTTGCACGCCAGGCCATCTTGGTTACAACTAGTCAACCCTGTCCTGGCAAAGCGAAAGCCACAGACGAGTGAATGAATGGTCGTGGCTGTGTTCCAATAAAAACTTATTGACAAAAACAAGCAACAGGATGGATTTGGCCCTTGGCTTGCAGACAACTAGGAGATATTCTGAGTCTGGTCAGTGGAGCATAGATTGGTTTTAATCTGTTATGTCTTGAGTTTATGGGACTTAGGAGTCTCGGTCTACCTTTACTACACATGCTCATTTCAAAGGCTATTTACATGAGAGCCTTATGAAATATGCTTTTTGAAATGTCTAGCCCATAATAGGCCCTTTGTAAATATGATTGTCCAATTCTTTCCACTTCTTTCTTTTCCAACGATGAGACCACAGGGGAAAAAAAAGCACGATTAAAGCAGTTGTTCATGGGGTTCCTTCTGTATGTCATCATTTGCTACGTGGCAACTTACTTAATTCCCACAGCCACCCTGCAACTGCATACCATGACCATCCTCCTTGGTCAGATGAGGAAACTGTGGCTTTTAGAGGCACAGAGATTTGTCCCAGCTCACAGAGATGGGCCTAAACCGGTCTGCATAACCCCAGAGTGTTACACTTCTATGCACCTCCTTTCTGCTGGGGCATGGATGGGCAGGAAAGGCCAGGATTCATTACCCACACCGGACAGCTTTTTCCTTCTAGGACTGGAGGTTGCAGTAAATGAGTTGGCAACCAAGGAGCAAAGCCATTCCTTTCACCTGGAGTGTTCAGAAGCCAGCTTTGCACCCTTGGAGCCCTGCCACGGGAAGCTGGGGCTTCCCCATGGTTATCCACGGAGTATGTCTTCCGGAGGCTGGGGAGCGGAAAACTGGGTTGTCGAGTCCCCCTTTCAGTGGTCCGAATCACCTGGGAATTTATAAGAGCCTCGTGGATCTGAATGGGTGGGGAGATCTATTTATCAGATGAAGGCTGGCCTGCAGGCCCTGATATTTCTTGTTGTGAGCATTTTGGGGGAAGATCCAGATAGATATTTTTACTTTGTGCAATTCCATTTTTGTCTCAACTTATCTGATCCTCTAATTCTGCAAGAGACTTTATTTCCTTGTGATGTTAAAGCCCCAGAGCTCAAAAATCCTTTTCTTCTAAGCTTCCAGAAACTGAAGACCGTATTCAGGGCTGAGCCAGATACCCATCAGCCCCAGTGGAGGTGAATTATCGCTTGAATCATCACACTTGCTTACAAAATCCTCCAAGGAGGTTTTTCTCCTTTTTTCCTTTTAAGTGGTTGGGTGACAGATAGCAGCTGAAGAGGAACAATGTGTTCTAGGTAAATGAGCTCCGGAGACGGGGTTCCAGTTTAGGAGTTCACTGCTCATTGCTGTCTGAGCTCAGAGACATCTTCTGGCCAGCATGGGCCTCGGTTTCCCCAGCTAGGACTCCCCCATATATGCTACCCCACCTTCTCTGCCACAGAGAGGATTTGTTACCCCCATCTTTGGACATGAGCTCCTTGAAGGCAGAGGCATTGTCTTTAATTTCAGCTTCTTTGGTCCCCAGCCACGCCCATCTCTGCCGGTGGTGTCATCCTGCACCCAGCACCAGAAAGCACCCCTTTTGCTACTGTGCCGCGCTGCCCACCTCCAGGACCGTCTTCTGCAGAGCTGATGGCTTCTGCTCTACCTGTAGTTCCCATGCTTCTAGCTTCCCCCCTGCCTGCCCACTGCCACCATCTGCTCCAGAACACTGTCATGTCTCTCCTGGATACTCCAGCAGCCTCCTGAGGGGTCTCCAGGCATCCACTCTGCTCTCCCCATCCCTGGTCCATTTTCCAGCCTGAGGGCATTTTCCAGTTTGCTCTCAGTATTCACCAGCTTAAAACCATTTAGTATTTTCTCAATGCACTTAAAATACGGGTTAGCAAACTACAGCCTATGGATCAAATCCAACCCGCCATGTGTTTTTGTAGGTAAGCTTTTATTGGAACACAGACATGCTCATTTGCTTATGGTTTGTATATGGCTGCATTTGAGCTACAACAGCAGAGTTGAATAGGTGCAACAGAGACCACATAATCTGTGAAATCTGGAATATTTATTAGCTGGAAAGAGTTTGCAGAGCCCTGATTTAGTATAATATCCCAATTCCTTACCGGCACCTATTAGTAAGGTGATCGATCATAGGTACTGAGTTACCTTTGCTAAAGGCACTTCTTTTCTAAATGTCCCAATTCTTCATCACACCCTTGGCTGTGTGACTTTGCAGGTCCCTCATATCCAGAGGTGAGTTTCCCGACCCCTTGAATTTCAATTTGTCAGGTGACTTCCTTTGGTCAACAGAACGTGGCAGAAGCCATGTTAAATCCAAGCTTAGGACTCAGGAGGCTGACACACTCCCCTCATCTCTTGTCTGCCTCCCTAGCTAGCCTGCTGGAGGTTGAGAGACACGTGGCCCAGTCAGTCCCATCGCCCAGCCAACCCCGAGAAGTAGAGCAACTTGTGGATCCCAGACATGTTGGGGAGGCTAGCCCAGATCAGCAGAAACCCCAGCTGATTCCTAAATACCATTCTCCACTGAAAGAACCAGGACATCTTGCAGAAATGGCTGATTCCAGAGTTGGAGCAAGGAAAATACAAGATGAGCCTGGAAATATTTAATGGTACCAGAAAGGAAGGCAGTTCTCAAAGAATGAGGGAGACATATGCAAAAGATGCCAAGGCCAACCTGAAGGGGTTCCCCCTGGTTGAGTGTGGGACAATGTGAGCCTTGAAAAATGCTAATGGAGAACATGAGAAATGAAAAGGAAGGGCAGTGGGACACTTGTCTTTACCAAAGACTATATTAACTAATAAGTGTCAAAAAAATAAATAAACTTAAAAATAACCTCCATGTTGCAACCACCACGGCAGTAGTAGATTCAGGCCAGGATGATCCATGGATTCTGAAATACTGGGTACAAGTTTGCGGGAGAACAGGATGTTTACATAGTCTCCAGATGCCACCCACAAATGATGCATTATTTACCCAAAGAAAATGGTAGACCCGGTGGGCCCCACCTCACCCACCTGGTCGACTTAACACCGCCAATAATGCGACGAAGGGGCATCTCCTGTTTCCAGAGAAAATGCAATGCAAAGCACATGCTTTTGTAACATGACTCCCTAAACGTCGCCCTGAGTCTGGTGGTGAGGGCACACCCAGATTGTGGGACATTCTACAACACGACTGGTCAGGGCACTTTGAAAATGGCCATGTCATCAAAAAAGGAAGAGAAAAAAGTGAGGGATAGGTAAAAGGAGATTAAAAAAAGATGACAGAAGGAGACAGAAGAGGCATGGAAAACCAGGCACAATCCACAATCCTGGATTAAAAAAAAAAATAGCTGAAAGGATGTTTTGGGGACAACTGGGTGCACTTGATAATGGACTCTTTCATGAGATAACATTATAATTGTGCCAGTGTTAAGTTTCTTGGGTGTGATAACGGTGTTGGGATTATAGGAGAAGCTCTTTACACTTAGGCAATACATATTGAATCATTCAGTGGCGTATCCATTGTCTGCGACTTACAGTCTACCCGTGAACAGCGCAGGAGTTGGAAGGCCCACCCCTACTGCTGTGGAAAATTTGCATATTACTTTAACTCCCCCAAATTTAACAACTAATAGTCTACTGTTGATTTCATGGTCATAAATAAAATTGAGTAGTATCTATATATATTGCGTGCGTTCATGACATACCTATTTTTTTCTGATTTCTTTTTCCCTGTTTTCTAGGCTACATGGTTCATCTTCAAGTTTTTTTCAAATTGCTGCAAATGTCCCACCAAAAACGGTCCAATACATTTATTTTTTTAAAAATCCACATGTAAGTGGACCCACAAGGTTCAAACCCATGTTGTTCAAGGGTCCACTGTACTTTTATGTGGCAGGTGGGGTGGGGACAAGAAGGAAGATAGAGAAAGCAAACATTACAAAACAAAGTGAAAAGAAGCGGGGGGAGGCACCTGAGTATTATTCTTACAACTTTTCAATGGGTTTGACACTTATAGACCTTAAAAGCTGAGGCAGGATGGTGTCACTGTCTCCATCCCTGGAATCGAAGGGGCTCAGTCAAGATGTGTGGGGTGGCGTTGCTTGAAGGTTTGAGGCAGTGTGGACAATCGTCACCACTTCCCAGATGGGTGGCAGTGGGCTGGTGACAGGCCCTCTCTGAACTCCACTTTCCCCGCCTACAAATGCGGATGGGATTGAGTACCTAACAGTAGGACTGGCCTGGGGGAGGGGTGTGAATGAGACAAGGTACCCAAGGTGTGTGCAGCTCCGGGCAGGCACTTTTCAGCCAAGAGGAAGGGACCTGCCGTGTACCCAGTGGGTGCCTGGGGAAGAAAAGATCCTTCTTTCTCCCTCAGTACCCCCTGCCCTGGGTGCAGGGGAGCACCCATGTTAGAAGCCACATTCACCCTGTGGTCCCCAGCAAGAGTCCCGCTCCTGGGAAGCCTTAGTCTCGCGTGGGATGGTGGAGACAAATGCCTTTCCTCTCAGTAGGCACACTGCTCTCTTCCACTCCTCCCTCAAGGTTAGGACCACCATCCCCATCTCCCGTATCCAGAATAGCTAGGAGGTATGGAGGAGGGAATCCTAAAGCAATTTGCTTAAAACTTTCTTTGGACATTCCCTCCCTCTCCTTGGCCACCCCACCCCAACTTCCTGGCAAGCGTTCTAGCTGTTACTTCATCTGGAATTACTGGAATCGCACTGTCTGCTGTCAGCTTCCTCTCCCTCCCCCAGCTCTCCCGGCAGACGGGGGCGATGGATGGTCTGAGCTGCCAGGACCAGCACCACCCTGTGCATGTACACAATACACTCATGCCAGCTCCCTACCTCTGTCTCTCCACCTCCTTCTGTCTCCACGTCTCTGTGCCTTGCTTTATTTTCTCTCCACCTCTTTGTGCCTGTCTGCTTAAGGATTTCCTGTTCTTAATCTTCCTCTCTCTCTCTTGCCATCTTTCTCCATCACTGTATCTCTGGGTATCTCAGTCTCTTGTCCTCTTTCTCTCTTGCTCGTTGTCTCTCTCTGTCTCTCTATATGCTAAATGCAACATTCTCTCTACAGGACATCAGGACTGTTGCCTTTGGGGCCAGCCTGCCTGGTGCAAATCCTAGCTCCAGATTCACAGGGCAAGGGCTGGCTTGAACTCTCTGTCCCTTGGTATCCTCACTTCCACACTGGGAATAATGCCCAAATGACGTTCCTGAATGATTAACAAAATTGCATAGGCAAGCAATAAGACTCCAACAAGTTAGAATCCACATCATGCATCTTGATCTATAAGCCCACCACTCCTGCCTTCCTCCTACTCCACCTCCTCCAACCCCTGCTTCCTTCGTGCATGTTCCAGCCTCACACATACCTTCCTGCTCCTAAACATGACAAGCTAATTCCCCCTACAGGCCTTTGTCCTTGTGATCCTTTCCTTGAAGAGCTCTTCCAGATTTTCACTGCATCCACCTGTCACATCATTCAGGCCTCCTGGCACTCACAGAGGTGGTTTCAGAACACACGCTCACATTCTTTGACATTCTTCCCTCCTAAAAGCAAAGCTCCATTCCCTTCCCCCTCGAGTGTGGACCAGCCTTTGTGACTTCCTCCTGATGAACAGAATGTGGCAAAAGGGACAGTGTGCAACTCCTGAGACCAGGTCATAAGAGGCACTGGAGCTTCTCTCGGCTTTCTCTTGTATCATTTACAAGAGTGGAACCAGCCACCATGTTGTCAGGATGCTCAAGCAGCCTTCTGGAGATGTACAAAGAGGAACTGAGGCCTCCTGCCAACAGCCGGCACTAATTGGTTAGGCATGTCTATAAGCCACCTTGGAAGTACATCCTTGAGTCTTCACATAAGACTGGCTGACATCTTGCCTGCATCCTCTGAACCCGAGTTCCACAGAGGCAATAGAAACTAGGCCACCCAATTTTGGGTAATTTATTATGTAGCAATAGATAATATACTCTATTCTTTTACTCTGATGCCATACTCTGTTTTTGTTTACTGATTTTTGTTACTGTCCCCACTAGGTGGTACATTCCATGAGGGCAGTGGCTATGTCTGTACAAATCACTGCTCTGTCTCCAAGGCCTGGCACATGGGCCTCACTAAGTGACCGTGGTCTGAGTAAATACAGGTCAGGGATGTCAGACTCAGTCCAAGAAACCTCCCTCTCCAGTGGATCTCTGTCTCCTTAGGCAGGGCAGAAATCTCACCCAACTCCTGTTCCTGTCTTTCTGTGTTTGCTTTCTTGCACTTTCCGTGGCTTTCTGCTTAGTGTTCTTCCTGGATGCCTGACAGAGTTGGGGGGTTTGCACAGCCAAAGAGGCACCATGGGAGGAAGGGCTCTGCATGCTTTCTCCTTTAACAAGCTGCGTCCAAAAAATTAGCTCCTCTTCAAAAATAGTCCGGCTGCAGGGTTCTGATGGAGGTGGGAGGTGGGTGCTGTATGACGGAGGACAGGGGCAGTTCTGCTTCCCCTGGGTGGCTTGGAAGGGGGCCATTCTGAGCACTCACCCACAAGTGAGCTGCCACCCTCTTCCTCATTCACCCACCCTTCCACTCAGTCAGCTATTAATTCACTCTCTATTGATTACGTATCTGTGTATATCTACATTCATTCATTCATCCATCCTACACCTTTATACTGATCACCTACTCCATTCATCCACCCGTGCATCCATGCATCCACCAAGCCTGCCTTCATCATGATCTGTTTGCTGTGTGACCCTGGGCAGGTGGCTTTACTTCTCTGAGTGTCCATTTCCCATCCTGTCAGGTAAAACTTAGCAATACTTTACAAGACTATTTTTGAGGACATCACAAGGCAGTAATGGGTGCCCAGTGGCTGTTGACAGTGAATCTAGAGGATGGTGTGGGCCTGCACAGGACTCTGCTCAGAACGGAGGACGGGATCAGATGTGGTTTCTATTTTTTAACTTAAGTCACAGGCTCCAGTGGCATGGAAGGAGGTAGAGATTTTTCCTCAATACCAACACCTATATAATATTCTTTTTACTCAGCTTTGTGGTTTATGAAGCAGGCTCTGGGCGTCACCCTGTTTAGTCCTCACTGTGTGTGTGGTGTGGGTGGGATCCCTGCACGGCTTTCTCTACCCGAGGCTTAGTGCCTTAGCTCTTTAGTGTTGAAATAGGCAGGGCCCTCAACGCTGGTCTAGCCCAGGGGTCTCAGACTGGAGACTTTCAGGCTGATGATTCTGATCTGGTCCAAGTTGCTTTCGAAGAGTAGAAACTCAGTGAAGCCATGTGAAAAAGCTACTGATAATGGACCCCAGTGTCCTCTAGGTAAAGCCCAAAAATACTGGCAAGCATTCAAGACCCTTCAGGGGTCCCCACTCTGCTGTTCCATCCCTTCCTCACCTCTTTCTTCATTCCCAAGCCTACCCTGAATTCCACACATGGCCCAGAATGAGCCCAGCTGTCCTTTGCATAGGCTGTTCCTTATTCCTAAAATTCTCTTCCCCTCAGTCTTGACCCAGATAATCACTATTCATGTGTCCATCCCAGATCACATTCTGGGAAAGCTTTCCCTGAACTGTGCAGTCCCACAGTCCACTGGAGCCCCCACAAAGAGTCCTTGTGGCTCTGTCATTGTTGTCTATGTCTATTTGCTTGTCTTCCTCTTCCCTGGACTGGGAGGTCCTTGGAGACTTGGTGGAGGCCCCCTTCACTCCATGTCTTGAGGCCCTAGGGTAACAATAACACAGAGACGTCCAGAGGCATTTATTGAATGAATGAGGAGAGAAAGAATAGGAGAGAGACAGAGAAGGAAGGAAGGAAGGAAGGAAGGGAGGGAGGGAGGGAGGGAGGAAGGGAGGGAGGGAGGGAGGGAAGGAGGAAGGAAGGAAGGAAGGAAAGGAAGGAAGGAAGGAAGGAAGGAAGGAAGGAAGGAAGGGAGGAAGGGAGGGAGGGAGGGAGGGAGGGAGGGAGGGAGGGAGGAAGGAAGGAAGGAAGGAAGGAAGGAAGGAAGGAAGGAAACAAAACCCTGTGTCTCATTTCTTTCCAGCCAGTGTGCTTTTACAGCACTATGAATACAGAGCACCTGAGGCTCCCGCAGCAGGTGAGAAGCAGGGCCAGCCTTCGGTGGTATTATGCTATCAACCTTCAACAACGAAGAGGGCCCTAGTGCTGGAGTCCAGAGACATGCTTGCAGATGCCTACAGAAGCTGGGAGAAAGTCTGGGCCTCGGGTTCTCTACCTGTGAGGTGGAAGCTGCATCCGGATACCCTGGCTGGAGGGTCTGGGTCTCTGGGGATACTCAGAGACACTTTCACAGATGAGGGCAGGTGAACAGGTGAGGGTTCAGTTCCTGCATTCTAGACAAAGGCAGCAGAGCAGGACTGAGATCAATAGAACAGCAGGGAACTCAGGAAGAGAGGCAGGCTGGGGCGCTTGCAGCAGGACGTAGAGGCTGAGGTTGGGGCTGGGGAGGGGAGCCCAGGAGGAGCCCTGCCTCTCCAGGTGGACCCAATTCCTCTCCCTGACCGTGGCTTTGACCTCAAGATGTTTTCAGATGAGGGATGCCCAATCCACCTTGTTGGGTCGGAAAGTGCAATTTCATCTCTCCGGATCTGCATAGAAACCCTTTCCCAGTCCTGTTCACTTCCCTGGACTAGTCTCCATCCCAGTCTCAGTGTTCAGGTCATACAAGGTGAACCATGTGAACACCCGGAAAGCATTAAGTAATTGGTGGATGTTTTCCCCCTTTTCCACTTGCGTTTGTTTGTTTCCTGCATTGTTGCCTGACACCAGCCAGCCTTGAATTTGGTCCTGCTCCCTCCGAAACCCAGACCCAGGGAGCCTAGCCTGGGGTGTGCACAGAGCGGGTGGCCTGCCTGGACTGCCTGGAAGTCAATGTATGCAGATGGCAGCAGGTGCTAAAGAGCCAGCCCCTGGGGTCTTCAGGAGAAGTGACAAAATGGGTGCAGGCCCCTCATAACACCAGCAGACTGTACCCCTATCCTGACATAATGGAGGATAAGGATAGCTCAGTTGATCACAGGAGCAACTTATTCTGAGTTACAGCCAACACAGGGCAGTGAATGAGCCCAGGGGTCTCGGGCCTAAGGGCTAGGGTCTGCCTCTTCAAGCCTCAGGCAAGTCTTTTTATCTCTTTGGGTCTCTGTTTCTTCATCATCTGTTAAAATGGATGTTGCTATGATTGCCAGATGTAGCAAATAAAAACACAGGACACCCAGTCAGATTGGAATTTCAGAGAAATGGTGAGTTCTTTCTTTAGCATAAGTATATCCCATGCTATATGTGGGACACGCTTATACTAAAAAGTTGTTCTTTTGTTTCTCTGAAATGCAAATATAACAGGACATCCTGTATTTTATCTGGCCACCCAGCTGCTGTAACGACGAAGCAATGTTTACATGCACTCCACGGTGTGCTTGACTCCACGGAAAGGGATCGGAACGTGGTACCGTTTCTATTAGATCCAGCTTGGGAATACTAAAATTTTTTTTTTTAGTTTTTTTATTAAGGTATTATTGATATACACTCTTATGAAGGTTTCACAAGAAAAACAATGTGGTTATTACATTCACCCTTATTATTGAGTCACCCCCCCATACCCCATTGCAGTCACTGTCCATCAGTGTAGTAAGATGCCACAGAGTCCCTATGTGTCTTCTCTGAGCTACACTGTTTTCTCTGTGACCCCACACACACCATGTGCACCAATCATGATACCCCACAATCCCCTTCTCCCTCCCTCCCCACCTGCCTTCCCCCATCCCTCCCCTTTGGTAACCACTAGTCCCTTCTTGCAGTCTGTGAGTCTGCTGCCATTTTGTTCCTTCAGTTTTGCTTGATTATTATACTCCACAAATGAGGGGAATAATTTGGTATTTGTCTTTCTCTGCCTGACTTATTTCACTGAGCATAATACCCTCTAGCTCCATCCATGTTGTTGCAAATGGTAGGACCTGTTTCTTTCTTATGGCTGAATAGTATTCCATTGTGTACATGTACCACCTCTTCTTTATCCATTCATCTACTGATGGACATTTAGGTTGCTTCCATATCTCAGCTATTGTAAATAGTGCTGCAATAAACATAGGGGTGCATATGTCTTTTTGAATCTGAGAAGTTGTATTTTTTGTGTAAATTCCTAGGAGTGGAATTCCCAGGTCAAATGGTATTTCTATTTTGAGTTTTTTGAGGTACCTCCATACTGCTTTCCACAACAGTTGAACTAGTTTACATTCCCACCAGCAGCGTAGGAGGGTTGCCCTTTCTCCACATCCTTGCCAGCATTTGTTGTTCCTAGTCTTTGGGAATACTAAATATTAAATACTAATATTCATTAATGTTAATTAGCTGCTATTAATTAATATTAATGTCAATTAATTAGTGCTGATATTAAAACACATCGCTTACTGAATAGGCCACTCTGTTCTAGGCACGTCCTTTGCATTATTACTTCATTTTCATCACAACACTCAGTGTGGTAAGTGACCTCACTTGTCTCCATTTTACTGCTGTGAGCTCCAGGACTGGACAAGGTGAAGCACTATAAAAGCTGTGGCCTAGACTGTGAACAGTCACAGTGCGGTTCTGAGTGCCTTGCAAAGATTACTTCCTTAAATGCCCTCATCAGCTTTGAGTAGGTGCTATTGTTTTAGTGTTACAAGTATCTGTATTTTGCAAAGAGGAAAACTGAGACCTGAGACTTGCCCTAGGTCACACAGCTCATGAGTTGAATGAAGTCTCAAATCCCAACCTTTATAGCCACATATATGGATAAAGTAAGGGTGAATGGGAAATGTGTCCCAAGAAGGTAGAACACAGGGCAACCAGGCTTGGGCCCACGCAACAGGCACGTCACCAGCTGTATCTCATTTACCACTCCCATCAGCCCTCGTAGCCTCATTCCCATTTCATGGTGACATGGTAAGTGTCAGGACACGTGTTCACAGCATCCCAGAGGTGAGCACTGGAAGGACCGGAGGTCACTCTGAGACCAAAGGTAGGGGTCGGCAAGTGGAATCCAGACACCCATTCCTGCCTCCCATGGAGAAATGCTGACAGTTCCAGGCTATGTGACATTGGACAAGTTACTTGGCCTCTCTGGGCCTGCCTCAAACTGTCTGTTAAATGGGAGTGATAATAGACAATACCTTCCTCTAGGACTGCTGTAATCCATAAATGACCCAATCCAGGAAAATCACTTAGCACACAGCACATAGAAACTGCAGAATAAATGTGATCAGTTATGCTCAGGTTTACGCATGTGTCTTCCACTGCGCTCCTCCAGAAGACAGCTTGAGATAAGGAGCCCTGGGCAGGTGGCTCCATGGAGGTGAACTCACGTAGCCCCCCTAGGGCAGTGGGTGGGGAGGCCGGGAAGGGAAGACACCAGTACACAGGGTGCTAATGACCAAGACTCCGTCCCACCGGAGCCCTCTTGGAGACGGGGCGGGACACACCTCGGAGCTGCCCCACCCGAGACAAGGTCCCTGGGCTGAGGAATGCTCCCAGGAAAGGAGCTCCGCAGCCCTCCGTGGCCTGACCCACTGCATAGACCCAGAGCACCCTGGGCGCCCGGGAGAGCCCTTAGGGAAAGAAGGGCAGTAGCCAGCTGTAGGATTGGTGGGCTTGGGACGGTGAGTGACCAGCAGACATGCACAGGGCACCAAGCATGTCTACACAGCATCCCAGAAGGTTTAATTTAATTTAATTTAATTCAAAAGCATCTTTCTGCTAAAACTGACAACAATAATAATAATCCAGACTAAACACCAGGGGTGCAATGTGAGCCCCCCCATGAGACGCCCAGCCCAGTGCTCTTCTCCAAAGCTGATAACAGGGCGCCTGGCTGCCCAGAGACCCCAGGGATCTGTCTCCTCCGAGGAGGATGTGGGGCACCGTCTGGGTTCCGGGAGCCGGGGCCACCGAGAGAAGGGGACACCGCCTGCCCTTTAGCCTGCACATCCCATGGAGGTAGAGCGTCTATGAAGCATGCCGGGTGTCTGCGAGTGGCTGGCCAAAGGCACGATCTGTCAAGGACATGCACTCAGCTTTGATTTAGCATCTGAGCAAAGGTTGAAAAGGGAAAAGGGGAGGAGGAGGCTCCATTGGGGTGGGCAAAAATACTCACTCTAAGTGGTTGAGCCGCAAGTGTATTCATCCACCCCGCAAAAAGAAGATTTAGATTTAGATGACTATATACAGCCCCTCGCAAGTGTCTGGTGCTTTGCATGGATCATCTCATTTTGTCTCCAGACCCACCTAAGAATAGATATTATTTTTTTCCTCTTTTTTGAGATGAGGGTGTGGATGCTCAGAGAGGGAAAGCAACTTGCGCAAGACCACACAGCAAGACATGGTGAGAGCTGGGATGAGTACCCAGCCCTGGGTCCAGAGCTTGTTTGGGGCAATAAGCAGCCTTCTCCCCAACACAAGCTATGGGAATAAACATTGTTTGGGGCACACACTGGGAGATAGTGACGGCCAGTGGGCAGCCTGGGGCCTCTGGAATCAGATTACCTGCTTGATTTGCAGGCTTTCCAGTTTTCACTGGCTGCATGGCTTTCATCAAGTGACATAAACTCTCTGGGACTCAGTTATTTTATCTCTAAAATGGGGACATAAATATGTGCTTCCCTGGGTGATTCTGAGTAGTGCATGATGTCAAGTGTCCAGTGTCACTAACTGATGTCCCCTAAATATTCCGCCCCTCTCAGGGGGATGTACGATTTGTAGGGGGCTCTTGAAGGCAGAAAAAAAAGGAGCTTTCAATGGTGGGAACCCAGCCATTGCCCAGGTCAGATAGGAGAGGCCATCCGTGCCTGTCCGCAGCCCTCCACACCTCCTCTCAAGGCTGCCTGGAGGAAATTCTGGGGTTCTGCCCGGAGCAGGGCAGCAGACAGCTTCCTCAGCATCCTGTCATTACATGCCATCCTACAGAATCTTATCTACCACCCCTGAGGGAGATCGTCCCAGCTAAGCTGTTTCACAGATGAGCAAACTGAGGCTCCGGGAGGCAAGATGCCATGCCCAGGTCTCATAGCTGATAGGCTGCAGAGCCAGAGGTCCAGCCCCAGACCTCCCCATGCAGAGCCCAAGAGGGCCCCTGCCCTCAGCTAAACTGGGAAGCGTGAATTTCTTCCTGCAAACATCTGGTGGAGGCCCTGAAGGTGGCCGCGATGCACCAGGCAGATAGTGACCACACAGCCCTGCGGAGCAGGCATTGGGGGAGACTCTGGTCACAGCTCGTCATAGGCTGGATTCTCCCTTGTTGTCCTGCTGGACACTGGTGTCTCAGTGGACACAGCCTCAGGCTTCATAATTCCCAGAGCCTCTGGCTTGTCAGTTCCCTCCTCTCCTGAGCCCAACTACAGCCCTGTTTAGAACAGCTTGTCTCCAGGAACACATCACCCAGCTGCTTCAGACCTTGCAAGTTTCAGAAAGCCATATGTGCCTGAAAAAAGAAAGAAAGAAGGAAGAAGTGGAAGAATGAAAATGAGGGCTTTGACTCTGGATACTGGACCACCTTAGCTCATGGCCCAGTTTTCTGGGTCAGGGATGAAGGTGCGTGATACTCTTATGCAAGGCATTTGGTGGCAAAGAGGCTTGAGTTCCTAAAGATTATTATTTTAACAAACCCAGTTTTGACGTGTCCAAAGGCAGTGGGAGGCTCTAAAGGGTTTTCCAAGAAAGCGTGTGTTTCTTGGGGTTATTATTTCAGACTCAAGCCTAGGGCGGGAGACTGTTTTGCTCAACTTGTGTTTCTGGAAAAACAGGCCCTTGGAAAGAGTTGGATGAGGCAGGCAGGATGTGGATTGGAGAGCTGTTGGCCTGCGAGGCAGGGGCTGGGGGAGGCGGGGAGGAGAGGGACCAGCGCCCCTGTACGGCCTCTTCTTGAGCTTTTGGACTTGGCTTGGGGGAACCTAGTCCCCATCTTAGGGTTTGAGGGAGGAGACTGCTTGAAGACAAGAGTTAGTTGAAGTCTCTGTCGCCTCACTCCTCAGGAATACGTCTTGTCCACCAGCCTTTCTCATCTGGAGCAGGGGTGATGGGGGAAGAGAGGGCCATGGATGGAAGCTGCCATCTTGGTTAGCTTTGCAAGACATAGGCTAAGGCACTGGCGTGCTGGCGAGACATCATTGACCCACTGTGGGCCTCGGTTTCCCCATGGACAACAAGAGCCTTGAAAGTTTATGTCTGTCCCTCCAATCTTCCCACACAACTCTCTCCTCATGCACTGTGCTCCAGCCTCACTGACCTCTGCTCAGATCCTAGAAGACCTACAGTCCTGCCAGCCTGGGGGCCTTTCCTCCTGCCTGGAACCCTTCTCTGTGCTTTTAACCTGCCTCTGTCTCATCCTCCAGGCATCTCTTAAAGGTCACCTCCTGAGGGAAGCCTTCCTTGAATTCCCAAACCAAGTGACGGGCCTCTGTTATATACATTGTTCCAGCATCTGGCATTAGCTGCTTGTCCCACATCTGTCTCCCTCACCTCCTCTGAGGCCGTCTAGAGAGGACCACATTCACCTTCTTCCCTGTGGTTTCCCTGGCCTGACACGCAGTAGGGGCTCATTGAGCAAACGGGACATCTCCCATGCAAGGCCCCCAGCAATGTGCATCCCACCTAATGGCGGGAGCAGAGCTCAGACGTGCTCTGCCAGACCCCAGGCCTGGGGTCAGCCATGACAGCAGGCAGATACCAGAGAGACCAGTGGACAGAGGGAGACGCCTTCTCCTACCACTTCTTCTTATGATTGTGTGGAAGCCCACACTCTGAGACAAGGACACCCCACCCAGCTTCATTATTGTGGACACCACTCAACCAAGGGCTGTACATCGAAGGGCATTCTTCAGTCAAGGTAGACTGTCATTCTAGCTCACAGACTCCCGCTCCCCATGAGGGGTTCCCCCATTTCCTCTTGTCCCCTGGCTTTGTTCTAGGTGTTTCCTGGATTCAGGAGGCAGAGACCCCTTCCATCAACTCCCCGCCAGCATCCCACCAGGACACCACGTGTTCTCACTGCTCCTTCGCTCCTGGAGCATTTCCTCACGGACGGCCATTCTTTCAAGCCCAGAGGTGAGTCACCACCATGTCACGTGTCCCGGCGAATGTCAAGTGTCTCCTGTGTTAGAGCCTCACGCCCTGGACTTTGTTTTATGGGGCTGGGCTGTCTGGGGCTGCTGACGATTTCATCCATCAACTCGAGACCGCTCCAACACTAATGCTGAATTTATAGAAGTGGTTAAACAAAGTGTTGACAATATGGACGGCGTGTTTCTGATTAACACGGCGATTCCAAGGGAAACTGCCAACGATGGGGAAGTCAGTAAAACACAGCAGTGATTTCCCAGGCTCAGTAAGTTAGGGCCTTGACATCACAGGATTAACAGATGTTGTGCAAGGAACTTGCAAAGCTTTTGGAGGTGTCGCCTGACGGAGAAGTGCAGACTCACATATAAACCAGAGCTTGCCTGCTCTTATTCTCTCTCCTTCCTTCCTTCCTTCCCTCCCTCCCTCCCTCCTTCCCTCCTTCCTTCCTTCCTTCCCTCCCTCCTTCCTCCTTCCTTCCTTTGTTCCTTCCTTCCTTCCTTCCTTCCTTCCTTCCCTCCCTCCCTCCCTCCCTCCCTCCTTCCCTCCTTCCTTCCTTCATTCCTTCGTTCGTTCGTTCGTTCGTTCGTTCCTTCCTTCCTTCCTTCCTTCGTTCCTTCCTTCCTTTCTTTCTTCCTTCCTCTTTCTTTACCTTTTCCTGAGAGATAAAATATGAATTGTCCGTTGGCCTTAAGAGTTTCCATCAGGAAATTCTGTTAGCTTCAGCAAAGCTCCCAGAGTCCTGTCCCTCCCCGTCCCCCTTTCCAAAAGGCAAGTAGTCACACTGGCTACTGTGTATGCTATCATTGGGTGCCAGATACTTTTTACAGATCATCTGTGTCATTTGCCTTGCAAGGTAGGGACTAGAGTATTTGCATTTTTAAAATAACTTTTTAGTTTGAGATCATTTAAGACTCAAAAGAAACTGCCAAAACAGTACACAGAGCTCCCATATACCCTGCCTCCAGCACCCCCCAGTTATGGTAATCTCTTCCATAGCCTCATAGGTTGTCAAAACCAGGAAACTTGTATAATGGCACACACCTTATTTGGAATTCATCAGTTTGTATAGCACTCTGAATATACTATTCTATAACATTTTATCACAGGTATAGATTAGAAGCAACCATCACATTCAGGAGGCATAGCTCTTTCTTCTTTGGGTTTCCCCAAGTCACACACCCCCTTCAGCTCCAAACCCTGGAAGCCACTGATCTGTTCTCCATCACTGTAATGTGTCACTTCAAGAATATTATATGAAAGGAAGCATACAGCTTGTAACCTTTGAGTGACCCTTTTTTTTTTACTCAAAATAATGCCTTTGAGATCCAGCCAAGTTCATCTTCTTTGGTGCTGAATAGTATTCCATTGTATGGATGTACCACAGTGCAGTCATCACCTGTTGAAGGATATCAGGTCTGTTCCAGCCTGGGACTGTTATGAATAAAGTACTATAAAAGCTCATGTACAGATTTTGTGTGATTATGCTTAACAGATGAGGCAGTGGAGGGGAGAAGCGTCAAGTGCCTTGTCTGAGGTCATGCAGCCAGCAATTTGAATTGAGATTTGAACTCAGATGGTAACTCCAGAGACTGCTTGCTTAACCACCTGCAAGTCTGCAAATCTTGTCGTTAAAAATAATTAACCTCAAAAAAAAGTTAATTAACTCTACAGGAAGATGCACTGTGTTCCTCTGGTGGTATTGGGTTCCCACAAGAATATGCCACCTGTCCCCTGAGGTACTGCAAGATGAGTTTGAGAGTCAAATCCTACAGAGTCGGAGTCAACCCTTGGCTTGGAATGCAGGGGTTTCCCGGTACAACCTCTGGTTCTCATCTCCTGCCACCCTTTTCTGGCTGATCAGGAAGGCATGTGCTATTTTCCCTGGAACAGCCTGTGAGTTTTCAGTCAGCTTGGTTCTGCTCAGACCGTCCCTCTGCCTTGGAGGTGTCCCCCTCTGTGGAGGTGGCTGCCACTCATGCATGCCTCTCTCTCCTGTTAGTAAGTACCTCCTTGGAGAAGCTGTTTCGTCTTCATCCCTCACCACCCCTAGCGATGTTCTTAGCTCCATGAATATTTATCTACTTCTATAAACAGGTATCTATTCATTAAGCAAAGCTCCCTGAGGATGGAGGCGGTGCCAGGCACTGAGCTGAGACTTGGGAAGGAGAAATGAATAATCTATAACCTCTGAGCCCAGCCTTGGATTAAGTCAGTCTGCAGATGCAGAAATACATGCCACACAATGGACGACAATGGAAAGGGAAAAGCACCGGACTTGGGAATTTGGAGCCCTGAGTTCAAGTCCCAGCTGGGCTGTATTTTAGGCTTCCCAGGCTGCTCTAACAAAATACCATCGACTGGGTGGTGTAAATAATGGAAATTCATTTTCTTACAGTTCTGGAGCCTACAATCCAAAATCATTTGGATTCCTGTGCGGATTCTAGTAGTGGCTTATAGATGGTCACCTTCCTACTATATGCTGACATGGCCTTTCTTCACTTTGAGTGCAGAGAGAGAGAGAGAGAGAGCTCTCTGGTGTCCCTCTTATAAGGACACAAATCCAACCAGATCAGGGCCCCACCCTTATGATCTCTTTTAACCTCAATTATCTCCTTATAGGCCCCATCTCCAAATAGAGTCACATTGAGGATTAAGGCTTCAACATATGAATTTGGGGGTGGGGGGCACAGGGCAGTACAGAGCAGGTTCCTATCTGGCCATGGGACTTGCGTGGACCTGTCTCCCACCCTCTGCCCTGACTTCTTACAGAGGTCTGTGGAGAATCATGGAGATGACGGGATGTGACATGCTTCCCCCCTGCCCCTGGATCAGGCTCCTGAAGAGAAGGGCAGCCAGACCCAAGACATGTGGGTCATTGGAGCCAGTGCCCTGTTTCAGCTAACCCACGAGACTGTGGATGTGCAAGCCTCTGCAGCATGCAACATCGGAGAGGACAGCATCCAGTTGAAACAGGGGGAGCAAAAACAGGGCCCATGGGAGGGCTGACCTTAAGTTCTGCAGCTCCATAAACAGCTGAGGCCGCCGACACCCCCACCTGCAGCTGATCTCTCTCCAAGAATCTTTCATGCTTGTTCTGCGTTTGATTTCCTCCCTCCAATGGCCTCCCGATCCCCATAAAACTCAATCTCCTTTTGTTTTCAATTCAATTAAGGGCTAATAATTCCACCCGCAAGGCCACACATTGAAAGCGCTGTCAATAACCAGCTGTGGCCACAGACAGGGCAGCCTGGAGGGAGGGAGGGATAGGAGGGAGGGATATAGAGAGCTCCCTGGGGTGTCAGCCCAGGTGAGTAGAGGACCAGGGGTAAGGGGAAAAAAAGGCCCCAGTGGGAGTTAGTCCTGGCTTCTGGATTTGGCAATGATACTCACTTGCCAAATGACCTTGGCCAGGGCTAGCCCCTCTGGGCTTCAGGGTCTCCATCTCTAAAATGGACTGAGAAGTACTATTGTGAGGTTTTAGTACTATTCTTCTGGTCACCTAGACTGTATGAGTTTTATTTTACTAGTAATTTAATAGCTGATTAAAAATATACCATACTCATGGACCCAGCCAGAGGACTGTAGGAATGTGTCTTCTGAAATGTTTGTACAGGTATGTGAAGACATTCGTTCGAATACTTAACATTCCTCACTAGGAGGCTGATTAAGTAAATTGTTCCCCAGCCATACCTTGCAACGCCTCTCAGCTCTTGCCAAGAATGGGAAGAGATCAACATAGACTGTCAACCAAAGACGGTCAAACTACACTGTGGACGGGAAGTTGCAGAGACCACATATATATACTTATGTATGTATGTTTACCACAAATGTATATGTAAATATGTATTGCTTTAATTAAGACACAAGCCATATTACAAACAATGCAAATCAAAGCAAAAATGAAAATGACACTATAAAAGTGTAGTGCTTGTGTGCTTGCACACGTGCACACACACTACCTAAAGATGCACATCACGCTTTAAAACAATGGGTTTCCAAGTGGGGTGAGCGGAGTTAAGGATTTTTGACTTTCCCAATGAGTATAAATCTCCTCATAATTAAAGTGTATAGAAACCTATAAAATGAAATGAATACCTACTTGCGGTTGAACATCGGAACCTTGTATTAAGGTAAAAGGAAGAATATTTAATTCCCACAACTCAGAGATAACCGCTGTTGACATTTTTATGCATTTCCTTATGAGCCTTTTTCCTTATTCATGTACACATATATTTTTATAATACAGTTGGAATTATGCTCCATGAGAAATTGTGTAGCCTCCTTTTTCACTTAATGTGTCAGCCTCAGGATTTTCTCAGGTTATTAAAATTTACCCTGTAATCATGCTAGGAGGCCCTGGGATGGTATGGCTACCGGTGCTCTCCCTTCCCCTGAGCGCGTTGGAATTACTCATTAATTGCTAGACTGCTCTGATAGACTGGGTCTCCCTCAGGCCAGGAAAACCACCATCCAGTTCCTGGGCCCACCCCCAGGCTCTTGCCCTGTGTGTAGTAGAGGGTCCATAAATACTCACTGAATCAATGAATCAACAGAAGATAGGATAAGCGAATGCAAAGGTTTTTTAAACAGGTGCAAAATAGTGGCTGATGTGAAAGCACTTCCTCTACTTTCAGGCACTTAGGCTGTGTTCAATTGCTCACCTTCAGAGCACAGGCCACGGATATGCCTCCCAGCGGGTGGGAATGTAGGCAGGGCTCTGCCTCCACTCCTTGGAAACCTTTCATTTCAGCCTCTGGCTCTGAGTCAAGGCAGGGTGGGAAATCAGGCCCTCACCGCTGGGCAGGGCTTCGAGTACAGCCAAAACCAACTGCCTTGCTGGTCCCAGGAGGGGAGTGTCATTTCATCCACATAAGAGGCTTGTGATGGAAGCCGGGGAGTCACAGAGCCGGCAAGTCAGTGTTTCCCAAGGCAGCCCACAGAGCCAGAAGAGCCCCCGGGAGTGGATGAGAGCGAGTACCGAGGCAGGATCCTCGATGTCCCAGCCTGCCATCCTGTAAACTCCAGCTTCCTAGACAGAGCAGGCTATAGCCAACATCTAATAAAAGCCTTTGAGTCAGACATGTTTTAAGTCTTGGGTAAAATCTTCAGTGTAACAGGACCGTGTTCAGATTCCACTTCGCTCCTGCCTTTCTGGCCCTGGGCTCAGGGAGCGTCAGTTCTGTATCCTTAACATGGGGACAATGACAGAAGTCACCTCTCAGGTCCTTGTGAGGATTAAATGAGAGAAAGCATGTGAAATCGTTAGCACAATGCCTGGCACACAGGAGAATGTGATCAAGCTTGACAATTATTTGAGCCTCTTTGACGACTTTTGAATCAAATTTGTGCTCCTTTTTTGCCTGGTAAGTGGGAACAACCCCATTTCATCAAACTTGTTATCGCCACAGCTTTTGCCTTTGTAGAAATGCAGCCACACCATCAGAGGGATTCATGTGGCTCTGCCTTGGTCATGGACTTCTAACTGCCTTCTCGGTGGCCTGGGAAGGGACATCAAGTCCCCATGATCAAATGATGAAAGGCTGGGATCATGATGGGCAATGGGCTCGGGACCCCAAATGCTCGAGTGATTGAAGAATGCGCCTAATCTGCCAAGGTGAAACTCAACAGAGAACTATGAAAATCCGAGATATAGGTCCAAAATTTCCATTCCATCAATAGTAGTAATAGTAACAGTAGTTCACAACGTCACATTCTAT
This sequence comes from Smutsia gigantea, assembly GCA_032199065.1. Lineage (NCBI taxonomy): Eukaryota > Metazoa > Chordata > Mammalia > Pholidota > Manidae > Smutsia > Smutsia gigantea. The sequence continues at coordinate 202,115 of JAVSCE010001935.1, forward strand.
GCCAAGAACCGTGCTAAGGGCTTAGGCCTACATATCTTATTTACCTTTTATAACTTTCTTCTGAGCAAGTTCACTTATTAGCCCCGTTTGCAGAGGAGGAAGCTGAGGCTTGGGTCCCATGCTCAAGGTCTTTCAGCTGGCAGATTGGTCAAGCAAAGATTCAAAGCCAGTGGAGGGGTAACTCTATCCCCACCATCTGAGCCCTTATACCATCTTGGGTATCAGAGCTGCTATGCTTTGAATCACACCAAGTGTGGACATCAAAATTTGCCCGGGAATAGCAAAGAGGTTAACATTGCTACCAACGTCCTGAGTGTCAGCCAAGAGGCTGGCTTTCATTCATTTGCTCATCTATTCATGCAACAAGGATGAACTCAGAAGCTACCAGGTGCAATGCTAAGTGGTGGATTCAGGATAGACCAGCCAGAGACAGTCCTTGCTCTCATGGGGTTCACAGTCTATTAGGAGAGACAGATGATAAATAAATGACTCCAGGGATCCCCTAAGGGGTATCACAGGGGACTCAGTCTTCATCCAGAATTCCCCAGCACCCTAGTGCTTCACTTGGCAGGACTCTGCCCATGGCTGGGAGAATAATCCACTGCCTCTTTGGAGTGAAATAATATATACAGATGCTTGGCAATGTGCCTGGCATATAGCAAATTCCCCATGTTAGCTATAATAGTAATAATAAATGCTGCCATTACAACTCACGTAATTGATTTTTTGGACCTAGCAGGACAACTCTGGGCTTATTCCTATTCAACTTATCTCATTAGTTTCAACACCTGTCTCTGCACAGTCATAACCCCCCTAAAACAAAGGCCTCCCATCCTAACCTTAAGGATTATTAGGAACAGTTTGCTTTGGGTTCTATTTCTCATGATTCCACCGGCCCAAGCCTCTTCTACCTCCGAGCTAGTTTAAGACCTCAGTCCCTAAATTTATCTGCACTCAGGCACCCACTAGTTCAAGACTTTGCTCCAATTCATCTGAAGGTGACTGGCGCCCCAGATATGTTTAGCCTGAAAATGTCATTTGCAACCAAAATGTTAAAATAAATACCCCTTTGGAAAGAACAGAAATACCTTAAACAAGCTGAGTTCCTTCCCTAGGACCCTCGCCCTACCTAGAATCTCCTGTGTGCACATAGGTTATTGAGTTGCTGTAATTATGTGATGGTCCTTGAAGTCTATACTGGCTCCGTGGTCCCATTTCACAGATGAAGAGATGGGGCCCCCCATGGATGGGATTTGGCTTATGGTAGGGGAAGCCAAGTCCTGGCCTGGGCTGGTGATGAATTTGTTCTTGGCCACAGCACCTCCCCTTGCCATGAGCTGGAAACCTCATCGGGCTGGGTTTCCCGGAGAGCTGCTGCTTTTCCAGGGCCAGCACTTGCAGGGGACACAATAAAAACAACCTTTCACAAGGTGTTTCAGAGTTTCTGCTTTCTGGCCTTGCTCCAGGCCAGGAAATGCTAAGAAGACAAATGCTGCTGGGCCTTGTCTTTGGTGGGAAAGTTTTTCAAAACTCAAGAAAGCTTTTCTTTTATTCCCCACCCTCACCGCAAGCCAAGCCTCTGGCTTCTCAGCTTGAGTTCTTCTCACCTGCTAATGAGAATTCCTGATTCCTCTGCTCTGCTCCAAAGGGTGGGGTGTGGAAGAAGAATCACGGCCACAACTGCATGCTAGTCCCAGACCCCAGCCTTTCTTCAGGTCAAATAAAGCCTGGGCCTCTTTTTAGGGTTGAAAATGAAGAGGCCCCTAAGACTTACTTAAACCTGTTTATTTTTAAATTGACTTTAAATTAATACAAATATAAGTATACACATAAACTCCTTATATCTTATTCCTGTAGAAAGTTTGTAATGATAAATTAACTCTGAAACTATAAAATTTAAATTATCAACATTAATTAATAAGACAGAAAATGCTGTTTGTTTGAATCTAAACCACCCATGCTTAATATAGAAAGGTTTAATATAGAAAGATGACATTCTAGACCTTCTTCCATATGTCAACTCTGTAACAGGAATGGCACTGAGGACCAGTAAAAGAGACACAGAATGACAATGGTTCAAATAAACTGAGATTTTATGTTTCTCCTATTTCAAAGGAATCAGGAAATACCCAGTCTTTTCTGTGCTAATGTCCTTAGTATGTGTCGGCCTCATCAAGTTGCCTCATGGTCATGTGAGAGCTGCTGTGGCTCCTGCTATTGCATCTGTGCTCCCTGCAAAAATGGAAGGAAGTATGTCTTCCAGGAACAACAATTACCTTTTTAAAAGAATCTGCTGTGAAATCTCACCTAACAACCTCAGGTTGCATTATATTGACAACTCTGTATCAAAGGGTGGTAAGGAATAAAACCTTGCAGCTGGGGATATCAGCACCTCAGATAGAATAAGGGGCCTGTCACTATAGAAGGAAGGGAGAATGGACTTTGGGTAAAAGAGTAGCAGTAAAGTTCTAGAGCATGATGGAGCAGAACAAAATCCGGCAGATGACAATGAGGAACCATCCTGGAACTTACTGTACATGGTGACAGGGGAGTCTGATAAAAAAGTAGATAAATAAGCAAGACTTACAGTAGGCAGACAATGATAAGGGCTAAGAAGCGAATAAAGCAGGATGAAGGTACTCCACTCCCCAGTTCTTTATGCATGTGACCTTGGACAAGTTAATGTTCCCAAGCATCCTTTTTCCCTATCATGAACCTGGCAGTGATCATGCTATCTCCAAACAGGTAGGGGTGTCGTTGCAGAGATTCAGCGAGATAATGTTAGCTAAGCCCTTGGGTAGTCCAACAGCTCATCATTTGGAGCCCAACCCAGATTGACAACTACCTAGCTTCAGTGTCTTCATCTGTAAAATGGGAACGATGCCCAGTTGCAGTTACATCAGAAGGTTGTGGAGATAACTGAGTGAGTTTCTGATGCATGAAGCACTTGGGGTCATGCCTGGCACACGGCACCTTAACAGCCACTAAGGGTTTGCGTCTGTATTATTAATCATCGTTATCATTGTTACTCACGGCAGAAGCTTGGGGCCTAGAGAGCTAGCTCTCAATAACTATCCCCTGTTCCAACCCACTGTAATGATATTCACCAGACTTACTAGCACAGTGCCTGGCACTATTACTGTTGATTTTATTCACCCTAGACCTTGGCTTCTAGATGTTCTCCATGAATAAGTTCAAAGAGTGGATGAATGATTCCATCACAGTGGTGGGAGCCCCTACCCTGCTTCCCCAGCTGGATCATTGTCTGTCTCCCCTGATATGAAGGCGCCTTTCACATCACCAGCACGAATCCAGACTCCTAATCCACCCTTCTTTGGTTTAAGAGTCATTACAAAGTGCTTAATTAATTAAGCCTCGCTTAATCACCGAATGTTTGCATGCGAAACGAGTTCCCGGGAAGCGGGGCACTTGACATGTTCTGTACAGAAATAATTATGCCGAGCAAGGGGGAGGACGGCGGGTGCGGACGCAGGGCCTGGACATTTCATTTGAGGGCCTCGCCCATTCATCACCGAAGGGGAATTAAAAGGCTTTAGCTAGAGCATGCCGAACTCCCACATTCCAGCCAGATGAATCACAGGAGGGGGCCGCTGTCTGGGCTTCTGAAGGCACAGAGCAAGCAGAGGCGGGAGCTTGAGGGGCAGGTTGGGGGGCTAATGGGGCCAGGAGGAGGGGAGCACAGACACACAGGAGTCTGCCTCTCAGAGCCCCTCCCGGCTGCAGCCTTTGGCCCGTGTTTCCAAGACCCGCCTTGGATAAGCTTTCAATCGCCCTCCCACTTATTTTGGGAGGCACTCTGCCAACTGTAAATTGATGGGCCGAGTGAGCCAGTGGTGGTGATGTGTGTGTATGCTAGAGTGTGCATGGGGGTAGGCTATCATTTAATTTCTTCTCCATACTTTCCTAAGCCAGGGCTTCTTACTTTTCTTATCAGGATGAACATACTTTTCTTATCTCAATGGCTATATGTCTATTTCCATATGTATTAGAAAAATATATACATATATAACCAGCACCTCAGCCTCTGATTTCGTGGACATTATCAAATCAAAGTTGTTGTAAAGGAAATAGTAACTTTTTAAAAGCAGAACAAGGATGTGAACAAAATCAGGAAGGAGGGACACCCACGACTGAGGTTTGGGACACCCTTTCCTGACATGCTTAGCTTGTCCTGTTGTCCTGGTCACAGCGGGGGGCTCCTGTCCCTGGGCTGTCCAGGGAGCCTGTTGTGCCCATTTTGCAGATTAAGTAACTGAGGCTCAGAAGACACAAAACAGCCTCCCTTCTCTTCTCTGGGAAGATGGTAGCACTACCGTCCTGTCAGGAAAAATTGCAAATGAGCATGATAAAAGCAAAAAATTTAAAAAATCAAAGATCCCTGGAAGTTCTGTGCATCGCAACCCCCCAGGCTACTGTGTTTCTCATTGTCTTCGAGCTAGTTCATAACTCTCAGGTTTAAAAAAAAACTGATAGTAATACAAATGATTCATGCCATAGAAATGCAACTGAATTTTCTCCAGTGGAATGCAATTGATTAGGGCCGTCAAGTTATCGACCAATTTTGCCCCTACTTGCAAATTAATCCCAGCATTTCTGAGAGTGTGTGCCGTTGGAAATCTCCTTTGAACCAGTTGTGCACATGTCTCAAATGTGCCTCATTAATTAATGAACTAAATACAAACTTGGATACATGTTCACTTTGTAACTGTACCAGAGGCGTGATTTTACCTTTATTTAAAGATTTTCCTTTAAGCGTGTCCACCCAAAGAAACAGCCCATTTTGGTGGTTAAGGAAAGGTCAGATTAAATAGGCAATGTGAGATGGAGGAGTGGAGAAGGGTGTGTGACTAATATTCTGAATCTAAAGTGTTGATGTATATGTGTGTTTCTTTTTTGGTAGGTGACCCATCTTTTCCGTCTCCTCCATCTGCTTCAAGCCGGTCACCAGCTCTAATGTCATCACTTAGGGGTGAATACAGGCAACGCAGAAAGCTGAGTAGGATCCACTGTTCCCTGGTAAGTGTTTCACACCTAAACCCTCACTGTGGCAGCATCTTGGGTTATGGTGGGGGTTGGGCCTTCAGAATATCTGTCCAAGGTTGTGCTTTCCTCCAGCGCCATGGGGTGGGGGCTGAAAATCGACATTAAATCGATTCATAGAAAATAAATAGCTGTGACATCTGGCACACTCCCGAGCTGATGGGCAGGATGCGGTCCTGCCATAAGGACAGCCAGGGTCCTTTGAAGCTGACCTTGCTGATGGCTTCATATACAATGTCTCATTTAAGCCTTACCGGCCATGAGGTGGGGCTGTGGTTAGCTCCATTTTTATGATAGAAACAGGGATCAGAAAAAGTAGCTGATTCCCCAAAGCCACACAGCCTGTTGGAGATGTCAGCCTGAGCCCAGAGCCTATGCACTAAATCACAGCTGCCGGGGCTCCCAAAGAGCAGACTTGGCATCCCCAGGAAAGCTTGCTGAAATGCACATGCCAAGGCCTTCTTGCCTTGAGATTCTTTATCAGTAGGTCTTGGGTGGAGGGGCCCAGGACTCTGCATTTAACTAACAGGTCAATGCTAATGCATGCCCCGACCTGGAGACAGGCACTCACTGAGTACTAAGATTCCCAAGTGCTGAGACCCACGCAAACAGAAAATAAATCCCACGAGCCTATAGTCAGCAACCCACTTTGAACACTCACCATGTTATTCAATCCTTAGATCTGCCAACTTTGTGAGCAAGAAAGACCTTCCCCCAAGGACTGGTGGGATCTGGGGTGTATATACCCCAGCTCCATCTCCCCTCACAGGTGTGTGATCTATGCTGCTCCCAGAGCCCCTAGTGGGCTTATAGCTCCAGTCACCCAGAGTGGTGAGCTGCTCATAATGTCCTCTTTAAAGGCCACCTCCCTTCCCTGCTTCACTTCCTTTCCTCTATAATGGCACTTCCTGAGATCATCTCCAGAATAAACTCCTTGCATGGATTCCTTGACTCAGGGTCTGCGCCTGGGAAGCCCCACGTGAGATAGGGACCAGTGGAACAGAGACCATTTACTGATCAACCCATATCTAAACAGTCTGCAAGGCCCATCAGCTCTACCTTTAAATTACTCCTTGCCATTCCTAGGGTGTAGAATCTATCTTCCTAAAATATAGAGTGAATCATGACACTCTTGTGCATAAAACCTCCTATTCTCTCTCTCCCACAGGAACCAGCAAACTTTTTCTGCAAAGGGCAAGAGATGAAATATTTTTGGCTTTGTGGGCCATAGGTCTCTTACAGCTACTTGACTCTGCAGGTAGAGTGTGAAATCACCCATGAGCAATGTGTGCATGGCTATGTTACAATAAAAGTTTATATACAAACACAGATGACTGGCCTGAGGGCCAGTGTGTGCTGAGCTCCAGGATCAGGCCTTTTACTGTATCTTTTAAGGCCTTTTAGACTCTGCCCTTGCCCACCTCTTCAGCTTCATATTTAAATATTTGTTGACTGCCCACTAGGTGCTTCCATAACCCAGTATAGGCTCTGATTGAGAACTTTCTAAATCTCTCCTTCTGGGAAAACCACTGGTTACTCCACAAAACAATCACAGTTTGGTTAAACAAACAACAATTTTTTTCCTCAAGACTGAGCTACATGGCTCACAGTAGAGATCTATTGTCTCTCTGGGTCTCACACCCATTCCTCCACACTAACCACAGAACTCCTCCCTGCTGTGGAATCCCTATCTCCTGTTTTCCTGATGTGGCTGACTCTGCCCCCACCCACGGTAGCCACACCTGACTCAGGACTGACCAATCAAAGCCTCAGAGAAAAGCACATGACCTAATCTGGACCAATGAGAAGCTTCCCTAGGATTTTTTTTTTCCTCCTGGCAGGCTGTTAGGCAAGGGAGAGTGAGTTCATGGAGGTAGATGGTCATCCCAGACACTGTTTGGGGACCATTTGAAGATTGAGGCCAGAAGATGGAGAACTAGTGGGGAGCCCTCACGGACTCAGGTAATGCCAAGTTCTGAGCTAACAGGATGAGTAAAACCTGGTGGTCCCTGCTTCCAAATGGCTCAAAAACTGGTGAAGGAAGGAGACAGGTGAACCCACAGATATAATTCAATGTGAGATGCTCTCTGATATGGAGAAAAGTCTATGGGAGGGGTCCTAAAACCTTGGGCTGGCTGGTAATGCTTCTTAGGAGGTGCATGTATGCTAAGACTGGAAGAATGTGTTGGTACTAGCCCATCGGAGGAGTGGCATTCCAGAGAAGGAATAGCTGGGAGGAAGCTGGCAGCAGAGCAGCCTGGGACACCTACAGGGAATGGTGGGGCTGCAGGCTAGAGAGTTCGGCAGGGGTCAGACTTGCTGGGAGTCATGCTGGTAGGGCGGCAAGTCCGACATGTCCCCAGGGTCTCTTTGGGAGAGCTCTTCCAGCCTGCAGCTTCAAAGGTGGGGCCACCATTTGCTCTGCACCCACCACTGCCCATGTGTGGCTCAGAAGGTCCTCTCTCTGGCTCCCCGTTTCTCCCTCTGAGCCTGGCTTTTTCCAGGAGTACAAGAGCTGTCATTGAGCCGTGACTCTCAGGCTCCTTCTCCCCAGTCTGGGAAAGCTCCTTAGGGCTGCCAGGAAAGGGATCTGGGTGGGGTGCCTGAGTGCAGGACAGAGCTTCTGCAGGGGGCAGATGCTTCAGCCTACAAGACAGGGAGAACAATTAAGAAAGACGATTTTGGCTCTGATTCCCGGAAGGAAAGGCTGACCACTCACCAAGAGACACGCAGAGGGGAGAGAGGACTCGGGGCCTCTTCCAAACTTGGTCTTGCTTTGGAGGCAACCGGGTTTGCTCAGCCTTGGATTGACGGAGGACAAAGCACGGGAAGGGATTTGGGCTCTTCAGTTACAGAGAGGGTGGGGATATTTGGGAAATTTAGGATGGCTTTTAACACAGACTGGGAGAAAGCCCTGAACAGCTGAGAAGTCAGCCTTTCCAATTTACATCCTTGAAAAAGAGGTTTGTTAAGGAGCTGCTGGAGCGGAGCTGGAAGACTTGAGTTCCAGTCCTGCCCTGTAACTCACTCCAGCTGCTCAGGTTTCCCACTTGACCCTGCCTTTGTCAATCACCACCTACCTCAGATGTACATCATTATCATCGCTTGTCTCACTGTGTGTCTCCCTTCTTTGCCCTGAGCTGTGGGAGGGACCCTGGAGCCCAGAACCCAATATTTTCTGAGTGGATGAATAAATGATCACATGAGGCACTTGTCAAGTTGCAGATATGTCATTTCAGTTCTTGGGCCTGTCAAATGGGGACGAGGGCCTCTTTGGTTGCTCACGGAAGCCCGTGTATCACTGGGCTTCAGTATGTGATGGCAGTTGAGCGGGACAAGTGTTCTTGTCTGTCAATGACTGGGTGCTGGAGAAGAAGACACATGCTCTGTTGATTTACTTTGTTTCTCTGTCTTTGAAATCAGAAAGAATTTGGACACCTTGAAGAGGGTTCTTTCATAGTTCCAATCCTCCCTTCACTTGTTGCCATGTACTGAACCCCTACTGTACCATGGGTACTTTCCAGATATAATTTCTTAAGCAAATAGTTCCATGTCGGGTGCCCAGGATTCAAAATGGGATAGAATTTAGAATGCAGCTCACTTATGAGCAAGGGTCTTGGGAAGGCACCTGTGCTGGGGAAGAAAGAGGAAAAGGAGGCTGAGGGAACAGTTAAAACTGGGCAGAGGCAGGAAGGCAGCCTCGGTCAACTCCACAGGCAGCCCCAGAGCTAGACTGGCCCTTCAGAGTTATGCAGGCCTGTACATCCTGCAGCAATCAGTCATCGGATGTGACTTGGGGAAGGTGGGTCTCTGGAGCTAGGGTTGTTCCTGAAGGGATTGACAGCTGCAACTGTCTGTTGATGACAGAAATCCCAGCCTCTGGGGCAACAAGACCTTCACGGAGGAGGGATCTGGGTGGTACCCCATGGTGTGCACTGCACAATGGTCCCCAAAGGTAGGTACCATTATTTCCACTTAAGGATGACAACATTGAGGCTCAGATGGATGAACAGCCTTGCCCAAGAATGCACAGACAGGAAGTGCCAGGGCTTGCTGCCTGCAGAGCAGCCCATCTCACTCACCAGTACCCCGGCACTGTGCAGACCTGAGCCAAGCAGTCAAAAGCACACACACCGTGCTTGAGTCACTTCCCGTCAGCTGGCAGGCCTGTCATCCAGCGCCTCTCGGTTTTGCCTGAAGCCTGGGAGGCGAGGTGGCTTCCCAGCCTGAACCCATCCATCCGCTTGTGTTTATTCTATGCACAGCCAACAGCTGTCGGGAGCCGGGCTGCCAGCTCTGCTGGGCCTCTGGGATGCGTCTTTCCATCCATTTCAGAGAGTTCTTCTCTGCTAGATCTTCCTGGGAAGCCAAGCATTCCCCCCTTTGTCTCCTTCCCAGTGATGTGGCTGGATTCAGAGGAGCCTGGGTTGGGGGGAACTGGAAAGAACAACACCCGGGATGTGTGTGCAGGTCTCGGGGGTGACTGCAAAAATCCTATTTTGGATTTTAGCCCAGTTTCATCTAAAACTGTTTTCTTTCTTTTGACCAATGGATAGCTTTAAAACAATGCAGGATATGGACAGTCAAACCTGGGCTCATTAGTGTGGGTTTGGAGCATGGATGTGCACATATGGCAGCCTGAGGTTCTGATCTGGGTTTTGCTGTGTAACCTTGACCAGGTGTCTTCACCTCTCTGGGCTCCTGATTCCTCATCTGTGAAGTGGGTTGGTGATCTCAACACTCAGGTCCACTTGAAGGACTGAATGTGAGGCTGTAGGGGAACCACAATGGACCTAATAGGTACTTAAGGAGATCTAGTATCATGATTAGCATGGTACTCTCTCTAATGAGATTGCCCGCGGACCCATCCTCCACTATTCTAAGCATCACTCAAGCCGGATGGAACTTGGCCGTCCCAGAGTACTTGCGTCATCTTTGAAGATGCCAGGAGTTTTCTACAGCTTGCAGAACAAACCGCTCCTCGCCCCTTCCAGTCTCCCCCAACTGACCAACTCTGCCAGTCTCTCAGCCCGGCTCAGACATCACCTCCGCTAGGACAGCGGTTGGCAAACCTATTCTGTAAAGAGCCAAGCAGTAAGTCCATTAGACTTTGTGGGACGCATGGTCCCTGTTTCCACGACTTGACATGAACATCAAAGCAGGAAAGTAGCTGTAGGCAATCCATACACCAAAGGGCATGGCTGTGATTCAATAACGCTTTATCCTTGGATGCTGACATTTGAATGTTGTGTGTTTTTCACACAGCATGAAATATTATTTTGACTTTTAAAAAACTCATTTAAAACTGTAAAACGATTCTTAGCTGGGGAACTGAACAGAAGCCGGCAGTGGACTGGATCGGGCCTGTGAGCCGCACTTTGCTGACACCCTGCCTTAGGAGGTGTTTGCCTCTGTCCCTCAGCCAGGATGCGTTAAAGACCCTTCACTGAGGCTTCCACGGTATCCTTGAGTTACCCTGTGACAGCACTGACAATGAGCCATTGAATTAACTCAAGCAGATTTTAAAGAGGCACCGGGTCCCATTCATGGTTAAACCGTCAGGACCAGCACCCCGGGGTGCTCCATAACTGTATGTCAAGCAAGCCCATGTGCGGAGGAGCAAGGCCTTTCAACAGCTCCAGGTAGCAGACATCATGAGAAGCCTCATTTTACAGAAGCAGAAACTGAGGCTCAGAGAAGGAAAGGGATTATCTCAATGTCACACAGCTGCAAAAGTGACTGACCTGGGATTCCAACCCTGGAAGAGAGAAAGACGCAGCACCGGTTGGGCGGTTACTATGTGCCAGCCACAGCACCAGGGGCTCTGCACGCATCGCCCTGCTTCCGGTGTACTGGGCAGTCACTGCATGCCAGGACTTGCTGACGCCATGTAGTAATATCCCTGGAGGTCCAGAGTTTGGATTCTGCATTGCCAGAGAAGAAGACTGTGAGCTCCACAAGGCAGGGACCACGCCCATCTTGTCCTTGGCGAAGTCCTCAGCACCCAGAACAGCACCTGGCACAGAGCCAGCTGTTCAAAGATCATTTATGGCACAACGAACGCCTGCCCTATGCCAGGCCAGGCTCTGCATTTCCACATTTAAATTTTCCATCTTCGGTCCCCATATCCCAGGAGTGAAACCTGCAAATCAGCTTGAAAAATAGATTTAATGGCATTATTTTTTAAGAGAAAGTAAAAGAAAAGCAAAAAGCAGTGGCACCCTCCCCCACCGGGGCATATGCTGAGTCAGACAGCTTGCCCACCCACAGTAATCGATTGCTCATGATCGCGCCATTTCCCTCCTCCAAATCCATAAGTGGGAAAGGAAAGTGTCTGGGCGTGCAGACAAAAGTATGGGAAGATGGCTGTGGCTGGGAAAATTCTCCTCCTTGAGAACCAATGCCCACGTGCACCGCCAGGTGGGAGATTCAGAGGGCAGACCCCGGCCTCAGCCAAGACGGCCGCAGCCTGCAAGGCCCCCACCCCAGAATAAGTGGGTTCAGCATGAGTGCCAGCTGTCCCAGGCAGGCCCTTGCTCCAAGTGGCTTCCCGCGGTGTTTGGTTCCCAGCCCAAATCATGCCTCCACGGGCCTCTCCCGTTCAGCCCAAGTGGCGCGAGGCTTCCATGGGAGGACGAGGGGCTGTATCGCTGGCACTGGCTTCTTGGCCGAGCCCCTTGGCTGCACTTCACAGGCCCCCAGCAGCCCCCTGGATACAACCAGCTCGAATCCCACTTGTTGATGGTGGCCTTGTAGCAGGATTTAATGGTGGAATAATATTTACACAGCAAACTCCTCTGGAGGGGTCCTAGGCACTGTAAAAGGGATTTTCAGAGCTTAATGAGCATCAGAGAAGTCAAGACAGGATAATGTGGCAACTGGTGGCTCTAATCTGATCTGGCACCTTCTGCACAGTACGACATAGGACTTAGTGGGCGGAACTGTTTGGAGAGCTGGTGAAACTTGTTTTTTCACTCTTAGCCCTCTGGGAACTGTGTAATATTTTTAGCCTGCCATGGTCACGTGGCCTGAAACGGCCATGTCTCAGCTGTGGTAGGGGCCAGTACACCCCCAGCTTGTGCCTGTGGGTTCATTGATGGGCTATTTAGCAGGGGAGTGTTAGAAAAGGAGTGGGCAAAGCGGAAGATAGACCCCATCGCCTCTTCATTCTTTTTTTCAGAAGGGAGCATGGAACTTCTAAGCTCTTGCTAAAAAATGAAAACAACTAAACTTGGATTTTTAAGATGTCAACAAAAGATTCAATTTCCTGTGCCCTGTGGGTCTAAAAGGCCTCAGCCAAAGCTGATCCTTCATCTGAACCTCTGGTGCTGTGCCTAGAAAGGTGACTGGCATCAGACACACAGGCTCTAGAGTCACAGGTTCAAGTCCTGGCTCTGCCACCTTCTAGATGAGTCACTTCTGTTTCCACTCTTCCATTTTGTCCCCTGTAAAATGGGAATAATGAGCAATCCGTCCCGCAGGGCGGCTGTGGCAGGTGTGTGAGGAAGTGTGGGGAGAGCCTGGAACTCGCTCTTACACAGAGTAAGGAGTTTCTAGTGACTAGTTAAAAAAGTCCCTTCTGATCTCCGTTTCCTCATCTGTAAAATAGGATTCCTATTATCTGTCTCTAAGGATCAAGTGAGATAAACGGGCACAGTCTAGCGTGAATGTGGATCTAGGAGTACAGCTCCCCAAACCAATTTCTGTTACATCGTTTGCCCTCAGTTCACTGTGATTGACACATCTGTGAGGCTGTCCTGGGGGTGGGGTGGGGGGGATATGTTCCCACTATTGAGAAGAGATCTTCAGTGACCAGAGAATTCATTTCTTCATTTTCCCATAACCAAAGTCAGATCTTGAGCTCTGCATCTTATTTATATAGGATGGGAATCCGTGCAGAAACAATGGAAAACTGGGTTATTTAGTTACTTGAGTGACTCTGTGGTTACTGGAGATAAGCAATTGCTTGGCAGTGTGAATCTGGGGGTTGGGGCTGAGAGTAGTGGATAGTTCTGACCAGTGCAGTTCTGGATGGGAGGGGGCTCGAGAGCTCCAAGCAGACCTCATCAACCCATGGGGATCCTCCAGGCATATGGTGGTGAGTAAACCTGGTTTTGAATCTTCTCCTTATTAGCTGTGTTTCCCTGGGAATCAAATTAGCCTCTCGGACCATACAGTGGGAAAGGAAAGCTCTGATCTCATAGGACTGCTGTGGGGTTTGAATGGGATGATCTGTATAGGGTTCTTGGCACAGAGTATTCGTTGCATCAAGGATTCATGATCCCCAGTATCACAAGCCTATGAGGATAGAGCCTGTGATTTATAAGAAAGAGTATGATGTCTTTTTACTGCCTCAAACTTAAAAAATCCCAGGGAAGAACTCTGGTTGGCCTCTCCCATCATCTGACCATCCTTTAGGCTGGATGGCCTCCAAAAGGGCTGGCTGTATTTACATTACAAGGGTTTTTAAAATTTTAAAGATAGGGAAAGCAGGTGCATTTTTGGGGAAGAGAGAAATAGTCATTGAAGACCATTTCAATGGCTCTGTGACCTCAGGTAGGTTTCTAAACACATCTGAGTTTGGTTTGAGGTCTGTAAAATGGTCACAAATATGTCTACTCCCTGTTGACTTGTCTTGAAGACAAAGTTAAAGAAACCATATAGCACAATGCCTGGCACATGGTCCAGCTCAAAAAATGTTCACTGAATCTGAATCAAGTCTGTCTTGGTAACTGGTGCTATTAACCCCAGGAGATCTTTAATGATTAGTGATCATATAGGAATAAGCAACAATTTACCCAGTCATTAGGTACTCTTTTCCAGGAGTTCAGAGACAGAAATCTGTGTAAGAATGAGTTTATATGTACCCCTAGAACTTCCAGGACTAATTCATTATTCATATCATTGGTCTGAAAACCAATCAAATGGGAGTGGTGAAGCTGATGGATTTTGTACTAAACTTAAATGGGTTCCAGACCCTCCTTTTTCACCAACATTTTATTTAAAAAATTTCAAAGACAGAGAAGGTGAAATAAGTTTACCACAACTTTTAATAAAAGTTCATAAAAAACTAAAAGTTTTTGAAAGTTTATATCCTCTACCTAGAGTCTACCATTAGCATTTATATACTTGCTTTATTAGGTCTATCCATCCAACCCTCTACCCATCTGTTAAGCTATCTTATTTTTTGTTACATTTCAAGCAAACATTTCAACAATGCAATATGCATGTTTATTTATAGTTTTTTATATAAAAAGTATGTGAATGTATTGAAATGCATAAATCACAAGTGTACTGACACTGAGTTTTGTCAAATACAAACACCTGTGTAACCAAAACCCCTCATTGCCCCAGAAAGTTCCCACTTGCTCCTTTCCAGCCAGTCCTTGCCTCCATCCCCAGAGGCAAGCATCAATTTTCTTTGTTCTAGAACTTTGTATTACTAGAATCATATGATTTTTACTCTTTTGTGTCTGGCTTCTTACATTCAACATAATGTTTGGAGGCTGACTCATATTGTTATATATACCAATAGTTTGTCCTTTACTGTTTTGTAGGATTCTAACACCACAATTCATTTATTTATCTTCCTGATGATGGACATAGGGCCATGTCCAGTTTTGCTATAAATAAAGCTGCTATGAACATTCTTACACAAATCTTTTTGTGAACGTATTTCATTTCTCTTGGTGAACACTTAAAAGAGGTGAATTGCTGGATCATAAGGTAGTGGTATGTTGAGTTCTGTAAGAACCTTTATGAGGTTTTTTTTTTTCCCAAAGTGGTTGTACCTTTTTACATTCCCACTAACATTGTATTAGAGTTCCAGTTGCTCCACAGCCTCATCAACATTTGGTGTTGTCAGTATTTTTAATCTTAGTCATTCTTGTGAGTGTGTAGTAATATCTCACTGTGTGTGCAGACCACATTTTTTTTTTGACCAAGGACACAGATTCTAGTTTCGTAGGTCTGATGTGGGATACATGTCATCATGCATTTGTTAAAACCCATAGAATGTGCAACAACCAAGAGTGAACCGTAATATAAACTGTGGACTTTGGCAATGACAGGTCACTGTTGGTTCATTGATTGTAACAATGCACCATTACTCATGTAGAATAATGAGGTAGGGGGAGATGTGTGTGTGGGCAGGGGGCATGTGGGAACTCTCTATACTTTTAGTTCAGTGTTGCTGTGAACTTAAAACTGTTCTAAAAAGTAGTCTATTAAAAAATACCCAACTCGGTGGGCTTGGAAATCATCATTTAATCCAACCTTACAGGACACATAAATCCTCTTGACAAAATTCCTATCAACTGAGCATACAGTCAATCTGCTTGTATACCTCTCATGACCAGAGGTTGACTACCTTACATATTCACCCTTTTTAGTTTTGCAAAGCTGTGATTTCTTAGAGCTGAAGTTGGCCTTGATCTTTTGGATCTAAGTCAGCCCCAAGGACCAGAGAGAGTAAATCCCTAACATGCACTCCAAGGCTTCCCTCAGAAGCATTGTGGGAGGTTGGCTAACTGTGATAAAATGGGCAGATTCCTTGGTGCCCATCACCAGGGTACCATGGCCACCAGCCATCGCAGGGCTCTGTGATTAAATCCTGATGTGGTCTCTTTGTGCTTTTTCTGGTCACTATTGTGCCAAGCAGGCCATATGGCCAATTCCACTGTAACATGACATAGACATACCTAAGTATCACTGAGCACTGTGCAAAAATCACACAATAAAATGATGAGGCTTATTATAAAAACCACAGGGTCACTAAGAATGCAGCAGCCCAGTTTGAAAAAGACAGATGCACCCCTATGTTTATCGCAGCACTATTTACAATAGCCAAGAAATGGAAGCAGCCTAAGTGTCCATCAGTAGATGAATGGATAAAGAAGATGTGGTACATATACACAATGGAATATTATTCAGCCATAAGAAGAAAACAAATCCTACCATTTGCAACAACATGGATGGAGCTAGAGGGTATTATGCTCAGTGAAATAAGTCAAGCTGAAAAAGACAAGTACCAAATGATTTCACTCATATGTGGAGTATAAGAACTAAGGAAAAAAAAAACGGAAGGAACAAAACAGCAGGAGACTCACGGAACCCAAGAACGGACTAATAGTTACCAAAGGGAAAGGGACTGGGGAGGATGGGTGGGAGGGGAGGTGTAAGGAGGAAGAAGGGACATTACGATTAGCAGATGTAATGTTAGGGGGGCACGGGGAGGGCTGTACAACCCAGAGAGGACAAGTAGTGACTCTATGGCATCTCAATACGCTGATGGACAGTGACTGCAATGGCGTTGGGGGTGGGGGGGAACCTGATGAAGGGGGTAGTGTAATCACCATAATATTACTCATTTAATTGTAGATTAATGATATCAAAATAAACTAAAAAAAAACCCCACAGGGTCAGGGGACAGGACTCAACAAAACATAAAAAAAATAGGAACCCACTAAAATCAGTAGCATGTTTGTATACGTGTTAAATAGCCTGGACATCCAGAAAATGTGGCACTGCTTCTTGAAAAAGACCTGAAGTCCACTTGTGGAAGTGGGTGTCAGAGGCCTGCTTAGGTTATTGTGATGTCTGGAAGGAAGAGCTTCTGAAATGGGGTGGGGAATGTGGCTCATGACACACATGGTAAACTGACGTAGCTGGTAAATGATAGAGGGTGTGTACGTGTGTGTATACATGTGTTGGGTGTATTTTGTGCATCTCCAAGCAGCAAGGTTCAATCGGGCAGTTTTGCACTTGCCTAGTATTGCTCACGAATGAAACTGTGCATGTGCGAACACAACATTTATGTCATGCTCTAACTGTTCCCTGATATATCAGTCATGTTGGAACAGATTTGCAGTTTCAAAGCAAGTGTTATAGCCAAACTGACTACACTGGACTTTGAAATTGAAACAGACCAATGAGAGAGCCCGGGGCAGCAGCGAGGGGATCCTTCCCTGCTCCCGCTTTGTCCTCCCTCTGTGTCTGACCCTGGTTAAATGCCTATCCCTCCCTGGACCTCAGCTCCCCAATCTTTTCAAGGATGGAAATCGACCCAGCATTTCCCAAGGCTCCTTCTGGCTTTGAAATCTGAGATTGATTGGATATGAAGAGAGAGATTTTTAATCCACATGTTTGTTTTTGCCCCAGAAGATGGGCACTGGTAGAAAGGGAAGTTGGGATATATTTTTATGACCTTAAAGATACCTCTGGGTTTTGGATACAGACTCCTATAACCTCTCCTTGCCATATGTCTGGCACTGCTGCTCACATGAATAGCATTGTCTCTCACCTAGACTCTCAGCAACAGCCTCCAAACTGGCCTCCCTGCCTCCTTGCTGCCTCTCCACTCATTCTTTCCCAGCAAAGGAATCTTTCTGTTAAGTCCGATTATGCCTTTATGGCAGATGTGTTTTGCAAGTAGATTGTAGCAAGCTCGCCCATCCCACGTGTTTTCCTGACCAGTAGTTTTATCATTTCTCCCATGGAGAGGCAAGGTTGTTGTTTACAGAGAAGGCGTTATGTAATTTCTGAAGCTAGGCTATAAAAGGAGACCCTCGCCCCTGGTACCCAGCTGTCCTAAGGCGGTGAAGCTGAGACTGCATGAATGTGTCGCTGTTCCAACGGAGAACTCAAGCCGGAGTCCCAGCTAACAGCACTGCCGGGTGAGTAAGAAATCCTTCGAGATAACTCTAAGCCCAGCCCTCACTCAAGAGCTACCTAGCTGAGCCCAGTCAACCCCAGAATGGTGAGAGATAATTTAAAAATGAGTGTTGTTTTAAGATGGTAGATGGGGAATGACTCCTTATGAAGCCATAGGAAACTACAGCCCCTCCACTTGCCTAAAACCCTCTCTTGGTTTCCCAGTGTCCTCATAGCAAATCTACAATCCTTGCCCCAGTCTACAAGGCCCCACGTTGTCTAGTCCAACTACTCTCCCCCTCACTCCTTATTGAGCCCCTCTGAACACTGAGTCCTAAGATAAACTAGTTCTCAGCCCAGAGTCGTCTCTCAAGCTTCTTCTCTGCTAAAAGAATTCTCCCAGCTTCCAGCCCCTTTTGCCTGAAAAATTCCTATATGTTCTTCAGGTCTCAGCTTAAACATCACCTCCTCTGTGCTGCCTTCCATTGACTGCCCCCAGCTGGGTCCTTAGCTTTTCTGGGTTCCTTTTGCTCTCTCTGCTTCCCCTAACTCAGCACTTTTGGGTACAAATATCTTTTTGCTTCTCTCTCCCCTGAAAGACAATCAGCCTGAGAAGCGAAAGTACTGTAGCTGACTTTTGTACTCTAGAATTCTCTGATGGCACAGGGCCCGGCACATAGTGGGTGGTCAACAAATTTTTATTGAATGGTGGGCTGAATCCAATAGCTTCCACACTCTCTCAGTGCTCCCTGGAATCTAGCTTCTCTGCACCCCAAACTCTGTCTGACAGTGGCTGATGCAACCTGGCAGATACCTGGCTCCCTTCTCAAGATCATCCCCCTCAGATCTGTTTCTCTGTTAATCAAGAAGACCCCAGAGGGCCCTGATCAACACGTCAGCTTCTGGAGGCTGCAACATCTCAAGAAAATGAAGAAGCGAATGTATTCCTGAAGCCTTCTGCCCTGCCCCCTGTAAGACAGAAAGACAAGGATTGGGCGGCCCAGCTCAGACCAGCACTTTCTGCTGCCTGTCATGGCAAGGATCCCAGGTGAGCGGACACAGGTGATGTACTTACAGGGGAGGGGAATCATAAGCAGATCTGAGCAGTCAGCCGGTGCTCTCCCTTACTCCCTGCTCCAGCTGTCCTCCAAGTCCTCGGTAAGCTGATCAGGTACCTGGCTCTGTAATGGGTTTGAGAGTAAAGGGTGGGTGAGATCAGTTCCTGGAGAAACCATGCCCACATCTCCCTAGTAGGGAGAGTGTATTTTGGTTGGGCTATGCTTCCTGCAGAACCCTTTATGGTGAGAAAGTCCTTTTGCTTCCTTTTTCTTAGTACATCTCTCTGAGACTCTGTAAGCTGTACGGATGAGGACAGTGAGGCTTGGGAATCAGAATAAGGGGCCTTAATGTCACACAGCGCACTGATCCAGGTCCTGTGCAGGAAACATAATCTAGTCTAGGTGTTTTAAACAGGATGGGATTTAGTACAAGAGTTAGGTGCATACAGAACCATTGAAAGGACAGAAAGAGTGAAGTTTAGGTTGAGCCTCTCGGAATAGTTCCTAGGAAATACAGAACAAAGGTGCCCGAACAACTACTGCTGGAATTATAATACAAGCAAGAAATTGCCACATGCCTGATGCCACTGTCTCTGGAGACCCAAGATTTAGGAGCATGAAGTGGGTGGTTCCTGTTGCAGCAAAGTCTCCTGTTTGCTCTTCAACAGCAGCATCCGCAAGCCACCAGAGTGTGGCTTCGAATCAGCTTTCTAAATATCACATCGGGGCCTCCCATCGGCAGGGCTGGAGCCACTTCCAGAGCTCTAGCTGCAAGGGAGTCAGTCCAGAAATACCGTTCTTGGCTTTTCCACGTCTCCAAGCTGAAGGAGATGGGTTGGAAGCCCAGTGAGGCCACACAGAGGATCTGGCACAGAGACAGACACCCTGAGACTGAATCCCAGCTCTGCTGCTTTCTAATTGTGTGTCCCTTGTTGTTTCAGTGACATGGTAATGCAGGCAGCCATCTCATAGGGATGCTGAGAGGATACATAAGGTGATGTGTGTACAATGCCTAGTCCGGAGCCTGGAATAGTTTACCTTCTCAACGAAGGGTAGGCAGGGAGACTTTTGTTAGTATTGTTTTGGAAAATAATAGTTCCCCACTTCCCCAAAAAGAATCAGGTTACACAACCATACAAAATATTTTCATACTACTTCTGAGAGCAAGGGATATTTGGAGAAACATAATTTGGATGCAGCATCGGTAAAATTTCAGAACTTTTTTTAACCTCTTTGGGGATAATGGGAAAGAATACTGGCATCAGGTTTGCTGCAGGGAAGCCTGTTCTATGGTTTGTCATCCTCAATAGGTCCCTTGGGCAGGCAGATGATACATCAGGGAAAACAGAAAGATATGAGTTCTCCCAGGAACAAGCAAATGCTCCACTTTGAGTGTGATTCCAGAGAAGGCAAGGGAGAGGGTGGAGTATTTCCATCTCCAGCCAGTGCTTTGGGAGAATGGAGGAGACTCATTGGTCTGTTCTTAGGGATGGAACTGGATGGGCACAAAAAGGAGAGAAATCAGTCAGGCACCGCTGTGGGCCCCGTGCCGCACCGATTCCTCTCCGTGCATGACCTTGAAGCCTCCACTTTCTCATCTGCAAGTTGAGGGTGAACACTTCTTCCCTGCTGGATTAGCGACGAGAACAAAGAGCCAGGCCATCCCCTGAGTGTTCTGTTTACCTGCCTCTGCCCACAAGCCCTGTCTTCCTGCCAAAAATTGGCAGGATCTGTGAGAGAGAGAGAGGGTGTGGAGGTGTTGACACTTTAGGACAAAGTCTGCCGGGGCATCTCTGTGTCCCTGAAGCTGGACCCCACACCTGCTGCAGCCATGCCCTCTTTTGTAAATACGCCAACAATTTCTTTCTCCCGTCAGGGCAGTGCAGGGAGAGTGACAGAGATCCTCACCAGGCAGGAAAGGCAGCATGGACCTCCTTTCCTAACACAGTTTTGCAAAGGCAGGTGTCAAGGTACCTGCTCCCGGGTAACAAGTTCCATCAGAGAGTGCATGCAGCTCATATGGGGAAGAGAAAAGCCACTCATTGAAGGCGGCTGGGCCTGCGGCAGAAGATGCCTTCCCCAGTCCCACCACTCCTTACACAAGCTCCTGTGGCTCCCAAGACGAGTCCCCGCCCTGCTACCATTATTACAGAGTTAGCATCAGCCTCTTGGGCAGGAATGGTAGCTGGATGCCCATTTAGGCACTTGAGGACGGTGGCCTGAAAGGCCCAGCTGGACACAGTGGGGAAGCCCCATTACTCGCCTGGCAGCCAGACTCAAACCTGGCTGGCTGCACCATATTGCTTACCGTCTGGCAAATAGACAGATTTTCACAATCCAGATTCCAATTCACATGCCTGGGCCCTTCCTGTCCAACTGTTTCAGCATCTGTTTCTCTTAAAATGCATTTATTACACCAAAAGGAATAATAATGGGGCCGGGGCTGAGGCCCGGAGGCTATGCAGTTACTCCTCCCAGGGCCTCCTGTGAAAGCAGTTACACTGGGGGATAGGATGCCGTGCTCAACCTGGTGACAGCCTGCTGTAGGCCCTGGAGTCAGGGAGCCACCGGACACTGCCCAGGGTACGAGGCTGAAGTGGGAAAGGCAGTGAATGGTAATCAGGGGCTTGGGCCAGAGTCTGTTTGGGAGAAGTGTGGCTTTGGACAACTCTTGGAACCTCTCAGAACCTCCGTTTCTTCTTCTGTGAAATAGGAGTGGACCTACATAATCTCCCAGGTGATTTATTTCTTGTTTTGCCTTTGCAGGGTTCAAAAAGCTTATGCTTATGGAATTTAGTCTCCCCTGCACACCCAAGGAAACGCATTCATTATACATTCATGCATTCCTGCTTCAGATTGTTCAATGAGCAAGCTATCTGCGAGGCCCTGGGGTACAATGGTGCTTTAAAGGGACTAGGGAAGGAAGCCACCAAAAGCATGTTTCTCAGCACTCAGGTAATTCAAACACTAATATACAAGAACCGCTGGCAGCTAGGGTTCGTGGGCCTGGTTTATTGTGTGTCAGGCATGGTGCCAAGCACCCTACAAACATCATGTCCCCTGATACAGCAGGGGCTAGGAAGGCGGAGCAACTTACCCAAAGTCACACAGTGAATACACGGAGAACAAATTGATTCAGACAAGGATTTCACTACGTTGACCATCTTGGGTTCCTATTTAAATGTCTTTGGGTTCCTATTTAAATGTCTTTGCCTCTTATGGAGATTTGTCGCTGCCCTGATCCTATTTGGTTTCTCCAGGAATCCTATGGAGTAGCTGGAGAGGAGGGCGAGTCCCATATTTTGATGAGGATACTGAGGCCCAGGATGGAAAGTGATTTCCCCATTGCTACAAAGCAAGTGGGTTGCCTCACCATCTGTAAAGGCAGAAACAAAAATGAAGCTATATAAACCTGAGTCTCGCACTGTTCACTCCCTGGATCTCTTATTTAATAGATTCTATATATAGTCAATTCCAAAATGCACTTGTTTAGACTTTAATATCTCTGAAGTTGAGATTCACTGTACAATGAATGCTGTGACATACTTTAATGGGTAGCTTGTTCTTGTGTTAGCAAGATGTAAAATAATGGTGTGTGCTGCAATCGATGGAGTAGTTGATGGAATGAAATATGGTCTTTTCTGAGCACCTGGTGGGTATAAGACATGTGCTGAGTATTCTTCCCCTTGCCCCCCTCACCCAGGGAAGATGCCCCAGGCAAGCCGAGATCCCTGGGGAGCCCTGGAGAGAGGGTTTTAGGTGCCAGTGTCTGGTTATGTCCACCATGTTCCATCCCTCCAGCAATATTCATGTCATGGTGGGGGGATTGCAGACAGATCCCACTTCGGGGGATGATGATGGGAGCAGTAATAAGCATCACCAGTTTCTTAGGAGCCCTTGGTGAGAGATCTTTACGTCTCTGTGCAGGTGCTAGACCCTCTGTGTCCACTCAGATACCTCAGTCCCCAAGCCCAGAGAGATTCGGCAGCCCTCCTAGAGTCCTCGCTAGGAGCTCAGCAATGATCCTAACGCTACTGCTAGGAGCGCTGGGAACAACTGGGTAGGAACCAGGGTGCTGGTTCAGCTACCACTGCTGGTTCTCGAAAGACAGAGAAGGGACTCGAGCAAGAGGAGCACATGGCTGCCGTCAAAACACAGTGCCAGGCGAGTTTGCTCTGGGCAGGCACCGAGCTGGGAGAAGAGCAGCCAGCGTCGGGAGCTGATGACCTCTGCCTGGGCTGGGCCGTGTGAGGAAAACAGATGCTCCCGCCTCGCCAGGACCTGGGAGCCCAGCATGGAAAATTAAGCCACAGCACCAAGATATCTAAACAGTTCAAGTAAATGTGGGTGATCTACCCCTTTCTGACATGTCTGTCCCTTAGACAAATGAGGTGGGCAGGCATCTGGGAAGAGAAGGAAAGCCAGAGAGGGCATAGAGGAGGTGATCCACACATGAACACATCCCTTGGGAAGTAGGCAGAACCACGGAGCAGAGCCAAGCTGGAGCGGGAAGGGAGCGCAGAGGCCAAGTCCACCATGTTCTTCCTTTCGTAGATGACAGACAGGAAATGGGGGTGCACACCACGGTCACATGGCAAGTTCTACCGCTGGCCAGGTGGCCAGGTGATGTCTTCTCACTCCTAGTTTTCAATTTGCTCCATGTTTTCAAACACCTACCATCAGCACACTCACCCACATAGGCACACACACACGCACACACATGCACACCAACTTACCCATCACAGAAGCACATCAATTAAGGGATTGCGGAGTAAGAAGTGTCTGAAGGTGTTTTATACTTACATTCACAAGGTTGTGCCATAGAGGAGTAGACCCAGGTGGTGTGACATGGTGCTCAGAGTAAAGGAAATCTGTCATCAGCTATAATCAGTAAACTCTGGGTTAAATGAAATCCAATGCTTCTTTACTGCAGGACTTATCAGAGCATTTTAAATGATCTTGTGCATTCCCACACAATGAATGGGGAGGAGGGGATATGGATGAAAAGAGGCTCAAAATCCATGGATCTGAGAGCTCAGGATATTTTTTTCACCCCATTATCAATTTTCTTAGCATTATTGAAAAAACATATTGATTTGTAGTGCTAGGATGACAAAGAATGAAAATAAACAAAAAAGTAGCATCCAGCCAGCCAGCCAGCCAGCCACCTACTCATCCATCCATCTATTGGATCATCTAACCATCTGCCTCTTCAACCATACTTTCTTCCATCTATCCATCCATCCATCCACCAAACGTTCACTGATCACCTACTCTATGCGAGCTACTGTATTAGTACTGGAAGTTTGCAGTGGGAAAGGGATACAAATATTAAGTGTATACACTTCTTGCTTAAGAAGTGTGCTTCCAGTCTGTGAAGGAGGGGAGAGGATGTACCAGGCATGTGTTAAATGCGCTGTGTGAATTTTGGCTTGTTTAGTCCTGACACACCCCTTGTGGGTAGGTGGCCTTATTATCCCCACTTTATAGACCAAGGGGCTGGGACTCAAAGGAGAAACAACTCTCCAAAGGACTCCAGCTACTGCATGGTGGAATCAGGATTCACACCTTGTTCTTTCTGACTCCACAGCCCATGTTCTCCCATTCTGCTTATGTTTAAAGGAAGTGGAATATAGTTTTCTGCATATTTGACCTACTTTCACCATTTTGTCTACATGTTCAATTACCAGTTTACCATGTACCTACTTTGTGTGGGGCACCACAAGAATGCTAGGGCTGCAGTAGTGATCCTGACACCGTTTCTGGACGACAATCCCAATAGTGCACGATACAGGTTCTGCTGGACGTAGGCAAACCAGGAGGAGAATCCCCCAGCCCAGCCTAGGAACCCAAGGATCTTCCTGGAGATGGGGCCTAACATAAGTGCAAGGCAGCTGGACATACTGGGAGCTGGAGGTGCGGCGAAGGAGGAAGCGTATCCCAGAGAGATGGAACAGCTTGTGCAAAAGCCCAGGGGCAGGAGGAAACAGCACACACGGGGGACTGGCAATAGCTCCCTGCAGCTGAGGAGCAGGGTGAGGGGTGAGGGGCTGGAAGGTCCTGAGGAGAGCAACATCATAAGATTTTCTAAGCTTAAGTTTTGGAAAGTCTTCTTATCTGTAAAGTGGGGCTCGACAGCATAATTATGGACCTAGGGAGCATAAGCAGGGCCCCACCCTCATACTTTTCAGAGTCACCATTTTGCAAGTACTTGCATGTGTTTGTGCTTGACAATCAGTGTCTATTTTCATACTGGACTGTGACCCCCCCATCCCCGACCCCGGGGCTAGGAACTTGAGGGTTTCTGCTCTTCTGTGCATCCTTGCAAGCTCAGTATGAATCGGGCACTTTTAAATGTTTTCTAAATGTCAGGTGAGAGGCTGAATGGAGAAATGAATGCAGTGCTCTCTCTGGGGGCTTTGTGAGAAGACGCAGTGAATCACTGAGTCTTGCAGCACCAAGCCTAGTAGTTTGTAGGTGCTCAGGCTCGGGAGTTTGCATCGTCCTGCCTGCCCTTCCCTTGACACGCAGCCTGGGAGTGACCTGAGGTCAGGGGAGAGTCCTGAGTTCTCCTGGCCAGCTGCTGTGGCTGCTTGGTGAGGCCTTTTCCCTCTGCCTTGGAGCCTCGGAGCCCTTTCTGAGTTCCGGAAGCAGCTGCCTGTGAATCAGTGCCACCAGCACGACCACGCTGAGGCCTCTTTTGAGCGCTCAGAGGAACTTTCCAGCATGAGCTAATGCAGCCATACCCACATAGACAAGGCTCAGGCAGGGAAACTGTGAAGTCGCTTCTCCTAACACTAAGTCAATTATCTTTTCTTTAATTTGGAGAGGCCAGGACCACACTGGGGCCATGATGTCACCCAGCACAAACAGCCCCATGGTATTCTCCATGTATGAGGTGGTCCAGGCCACCCACAGCGCTGTCTGTTGGCCCAGCTCAGGACCCCATTCCTGGGCTTTGAGATGGAGAATGAACACCTCCTTGGTCCAGCTTTTCCAGTGTTGAGCTTGGAACTGTGCTGAGGACAGGAATGTGCCCAGTGAGTCTGTTTGGGGACACTACTCTGGACCCTTCTGAGCTACCTGCCCCCAGGTGGTTAAGTGGGGAAAATCTGAAGCCAGTCTACCTGGATTCACAGCCCAGTTCTGCTACTTCATAGCTGTGTGACCTGAACTAACCACTTCTTAGGATGGATACCACGGTCTCGTTAAGGTGGATGATGAGAGGCAGAGCTAAGTGATGTGGAAGGACAGCTGGGGCAGCCCACGGAGAGAAAAAAAAAAACAAGTTCCAAAGAGTATAGCAGACAATTCTGTCTGTGGAAAGTTCAAAATGAGGCAAAAGTAAACAATAAACTGTTCAGGCTTAGGAACACATGTAATGAAATTATAAAGAAAAGGCTGATAAATACACATTTCAGGATGGTGGTTACTCTGGAGGGACAAAGAGGAGCTAGCCCTGGGAGAGCACACGATGGGGTCAAAGGCCACTGTGCCGGCCTTTTCCTTAAACTGGGTGGTGGATACAAAGGGGCTTTACATTCTACACACACTTTATAAGTATTCACTGACATCTACCTAGTATTTATTTTCATTTCTTTAAAGAAAAAAGGAAAAATGTTTTGGATATCCTAAAAGAAAATGCATGTTTCCAAACAGGAGCTAGTGTGTTTCCATTTTTCTTTCATCCTGTTTCTCATCCATCAAACATGCAAAATAGCAGTATTCCTGTCCAATGCAACCTGGGACAAATCACATCCCCTCTTTGGACCGCAGTTTCCTTGTCTGTAAAATAGAGACAATGAAATGAGGGAAAGTGTGTGAAGTATTTATCATGCTGCTTGGAAAATAATTAGAGCTTAACAAATAAATTGATCCAAAGGGTTGGCATATTTGGGACCTTCTGGCAGTTCTTCCCCTCTCCCTTGCCCTTCTGTCTTTGATTTAGCAATGCTTTTAACTGACCTCCACTTACCCAACCAGCCGGATTAACCGACACTACCCATTCCCTCCATCAAACATACTGCAAACCCCCATGGCTCAAAAAACACTCTTGGCCAATGGCTGCTTCTCATCTCATCCGGGTACTTCTCCTCCCACTAGTTAACATGCCAACCTATCAGAGTTGTGGGTTTATTACAAAACTTACTTACTCCGACTTATACTTGTTAGTAGAGTTAGCATAACCAGGTCATTTAATTAAACATTAGGGAAACTGATGACTTACGAGTACGCAAGGAAAAACTGTTGTTTCCATGAAAATTAAGTCGGGTTCTTAGAAAGATGAAATAAAGGTGAATTGCTTAAACATAAATATATTTCTATTATTTATGTGTTATAAATATATGTTATAAAAACATATGTATAATAAATGTATATTGTAAACTATATATTATTTATAAATAAATATATTTATATAGATGCAAGCAAGAAAACTGTAAGTGATTGCAGGAATCCTAAAAAATTGAGAAAAGTCCTTCACTTATGTGGCTTTTTAAATGTTTTAAATCCTTGCTCCACTGAAAACAAATCACACCCAGACACTGGTAATGAGAGATGGGTCATTAGACTGTGTGTTTGGTCAAGAAAAGAGGCTGGGAGTGACCCACAGGCAAAAAAGCTAAATTCAAAGGTAGAGCCTTGGCCAGACATCAAAAGTCTGGTGAATAAATGTATATTTACATGCTTCAAGTGAAAATAAAATACTATTTTGTTTTACCCATAACCATTAAGCCCCAAGACAAACAGAAAAATGGGGAAAAAGTTCTAGAACTTCATAGACAAAGGGCTAATTTATTAATCCTCGAAGAGTTCTATTTACCAAACTAGAAGAAAGAGCAACTAATCACTTAATGGAAAAATAGGAAAAGTAAGCAACAGAGAGTTAATAAATAGAAAATACAAACAGCTTTGAACCATATGGGGAAAAAAATGCTCAGCTTCACTTTTGAGGAAAAAAATGCAAATCGAACTTCCATGGAGACAGACTTTGTCACGTATGGGACTGAAAAAAGTTTAAAAGTTCAGTAACCCTCTCTGGTGGAGAGGCTGTGGGCAAGCAGGCACTCTTGGTACTCCGTGGGAGCAGAAACTGGGGCAGACTTCTTGCAGAGCGAGCCATTAATGACCATCACCAAAATTACTCCTGGGCCTACCGTTTAACCCAGGCATTCCACCTCCAGGCTGGTCTCCCACACATTCAAAATGTTATATGTTCAAGGGTTTTTCCTGCACTATTGGCTGAAATGGCCAAATAAATAGGGAGCAACCTAAATGTACATCAATAGAGTACTAGTGAAGGAAATAATAGATTATAGGATGAGGAGGGTCATGGACAATCTCCAGATGTCCTGTTACGTCAACAAAACAAGATGCAAGGTAGTACACCTCATAATCTCTGTTTTTGAAAGAAAAAAACATACATATAATGGCTTGTATCATGTAGGATATTGAGGGAAGAATCCTTAAGAGCTGTAGGGAGGAGAACTGGGTGACAGGGACACAGAAGAAGGAGAAGTGGAGACAAACGGGTGATTCTGTCTCCTATTTTTCTTATTTTTTCAAACCTTTAGAATTTTGACACATGTGACTGTATCCCTGATTGAAGAATCAACTAATTGAAGATGAGTAAAATTCTTAACATGTGAATACATTACTTAAAACCATCTGTTTTTTTCTGTAATGAACAGGTATTGCTTATATACTAAATATATATATTGAATATTTACATATATAAGAGAGATATATGTACATATACAAAACTCAAGCCCACGCACACAAACAAAAATTCTAAATAGCCCAACCCAAGCAGGACCTCCCCGAGGCTGCTGGCAACCTGCTACCACCAGGTGACCTGTAAACCCTCCCTGGGGAAGCCACTCTCCCCGCTGTGCCCCACCTACTCCAACACGTGTTTGCAGGCTGATAAAGGTATGCTGTGTCCTTGTCACTGCTTTTAATTAATCTCTGACATGAAAGCTCTCAGTCCCTCTTCTGCCTCAGAGACCTGCACGCATGCACGCCTCACCCTCCCTTTCCCAGGAAGCAGCTGCCCATGGGTAGCTAAGTTTCCAAAAAATGGGGGAGGGGGCTCACACTTCATTTTTTTTTCATGTGCACTGATTTGCATATTAATAGTTTGCATATTAACCAGCGACTTCAGAGGGTGGGCGGGCTAATGAATGCAGCAATCTCCTCAATTTTAACTCAATTTGCCTCATCCATATTCCAATGACTTTGGGGATTGGTGTTCAGTGTTCATTGAAATTATCAGAGCCAGACCCAGTGTGGGCCGCTCTACCATTAATCCAATTAATTAGCCCCGTGGATATGGCCGCCTGGGCGGGAGCCCTTTGTTCAGCACTGGGGGCTAATGACAGCCCCGATCTGATGGGATAATGAGGGAAGTTAAGGAGGGTTTGACCCCCAGCCTGGGTCCACTTGGAACAGGGAGGGCAGGGTAGCTTTTCCGGAGGAGGTCGCCCTGGATCCCAGAAAGACAGCTGCTCCTTCACCGTTCACTCTCTTGTTTGGTCACTCACTCCATAGGATGAGAGGTCTCCTATTTGCGTCTCCACAGTCACTCCCCACCCCTCCCCTTCTTGCTTTGTTCCCAGGGGGGCTGGGCTGCCTCAGGAGCCGCTGTCCTGTGCAACGACTGCTTCTAGGTAGTTCCAGCCACTGGGAAGAGGCGGTGTCTTCAAGAGATGGGAGGGAGGAGGAGAAAGAGGTTGGAGTATTCATTCCCTGGCGTCCTCTATACTGGACTGCAGCCTGGCTGTGTCCCCCACCAAATGTCTCAGCCCATGCCAGGCAGCCCTCCTTCACAGCTCCTCTTCCTGGTCCCCTGCAAGAGCCCTTGGGCCATGCCCTCTTAAGCCTAGGGAAGGGAACAGCTCCTTTCCTTGCAAGGTAAGGTCACTCATCCTCTGGCATTATTTTCAGCTCTCCCTAGCATCACAGTCCCTTTGCATGAACCATCTGTTCCCTGCTTGTACCCAGAATGATACCCACTCCTCACTCCCTCATTCTTAATTTTTTCCATCAGCCCTGCCACTCATTCAGAGATGATCACAAAGATGAAACAATATGCTGTGCTATAAACTGCTTAGCATAATGCCCGGAAGAGACTAAGAATTCAATAAATGGCGGGGATAGTTATGGATGGGGATAGATACATAGCTAGTTAGATGAAGTGTCCCCTAAATTAATTCCATGAAATAACAGCCCCATGAGATGCTTTCTGATAAAGGGATTCTCTGGTAATAAATGCCTAGGAACCCAGAAAATTCCCTTCTTAGAGATTCATAATATGCAT
Source organism: Smutsia gigantea (assembly GCA_032199065.1). Lineage (NCBI taxonomy): Eukaryota > Metazoa > Chordata > Mammalia > Pholidota > Manidae > Smutsia > Smutsia gigantea. The sequence continues at coordinate 232,202 of JAVSCE010001935.1, forward strand.
TTTTATACTAAAGGCTATGAGAAGTCTTGCAGTAAAGAAAAGCTCAGATTTCATGTAAACTCAAATATCCCTAGAATATATCATCTCTCATATAGATTCCCCATTTTACGCTGGAGAAAACTGACACACTAAGAGATTGGGTGTGACAGCTTCAAGCAACCTAGAAACTGGCTCCTGAATTAAGTCTGTGTATGTGTGTGGAAGGGATGAGTAGTCTGAGACATTATGGAAAGAACCTGGGTTAAAAACAAGAATGCTTGCTCAAGATCCTTAGTCACCATATAGCCCGAAAGAAGTTGCTTCACCTCTGGGAACTTGAATGGACTCATCCACAAAATGGGAAGAGAAATTCCAGCCAAACCCAACGATGGGAGGGTTCAGTACAAAAAGTTAGTTAAGTGCCAAGTGTGTAAATGTAACACCTGCCGTATTTATGACACCTGTCCCGAGATCTGCAAGGAGTCCCCAATGTTGTTCTTCATGGAACAGAATCACTTCCTTCCTTCTTAATCAGGTCTCCCTGATACACTTAGTATTCCATTTATAAGAAGTTATCTTCAAGAAACATTTAGGCAAGTATGCAAGAATAGATGCACAAATATGTTCATCATGGGATTGATTGTATTAATACAAATTTTGAAACAACCTAAATGTCCAACGAGAGGGGATTGATTTAGTAAAGAATAGGGCTTCCATGAAATGGAATATTATGCGGCCACTTGAGATCAGGAAAACCTTTGGTATTCAGCCTTTTCTAAAACCCCAGTATCCTTCCTTTTCTTAAAACGAGATTGTTATGTATAAAATTTAAATCCATCAAGTAGATTACAAATAAAACACTTCCCGTGGTTCTTGGGAGCTAGAGAAATAGGGGTCCTGCCTTCTCAGCCTCTCCCCACCCCTAGCACCCAGCTCATGTGAGGCACACCCCACCTCAGATCTGTGGAATGTGAAGACACAAAACAAAGATAAATTTATATAGGCACAGACGCTATCTTCTAAACACTTCATATGGATCATGCAGTGTACATTATATCATTTAATTTTCACAACAAGCCTTCCATGAGATGAGTGTTCCACTTAATCCATTTTACAAGTTGGAAACCCAAGTCTCTTGATCAAGATCCCACAGGTAGAAAGAGGTGGAATCCAGACTTAACCACCAACATCTGAAACCAAAACCTGTGCTCCTAACGGGAGAGCATTCAGTGGAAAAGGCAGATAATAAAATAGCATGCAGAATGCCAGTCTCCTGGTTGTGGTAATATACTGTGCTTGTGTCCATGTCATCATTGGGGAAAAGGTACACAGGACCTCTTCACAAGGTTCTTGCAATGTCTTATGCATCTAAAGCTATTTCAAAATAAAATCATATTTAAAATAGCATGTAGAGATCTCCTTTAGGTGCGTGTGTGCGTGTATGTGTGCATGTGTGTGTGTGTGTGTGTGTGTGTGTGTGTGTGTGGTGTTTATAAATCACTTTGGAAGGATATAGTAACAACATTTTTGAAACACTCATCTTCATTTCTAGCTGAGAGTCTGCCACTGATTGCTGGTTTTGTTTGTTATTATTATCTTCATTTAAAAATTTTTTCCTCAATGACTAGGAAGAATGATTTGTGCAATCTTTCTAAAAAGTTTAAAAACAGAACCATCCCCCAGCAGCAGTGCCTTCTGAGGTCCTGCTTCCGGACTCCGGTAGCAAGAGATGCTCCGAGTCTACAGTTTCTCCCAGAACTCTCTTTCTGGAGCAAGACAGAGGCCACCTCAGGTGCTGTCAGCCCACCATCCCCACCTGAGAGTGCAGAAAGCCCCATTTTCAGGCCTCTGTTCCCAGAAGATACTGTAAAAGCCCCCAGACCGCACGGGGGTTGGCGCACACTTACAAATTGCCACAGCTAAATGGATTGCCTTGACAAAATGTAATGTTTTGTGACAGAGCCCAAATATGCATTTCATTCTCGAGGAGTAGCTCAAGGAACTCGTTGGAAATATTAAATTAAGCAGTGTAACAGCTGAGAATAATTGGGTTTTCTGCCCTGTTGCCTGCGATTTTGTGTGGTGGCGGAGGCGGCTGGGCAGTTCTGTTTGACTAGGGGTTGGCTGGTGCCTGGGATCTCTGTGGGATGTGGGAGCAGCCCCTGGGAGGGTCCTTGACGTCGGAGGGTGGGTGTGCTTCAAACCCAAGTTGAGATGGAGAGGTTCCTATGGTCCCTACGGTGCCCTCCTATGGAGTCCTTGAACCAGAACTTCCTAGCCAAAAGTAATGACTCCTTCCTTCCATTTCCTGGATAGGGAAACTGAGTTTCCTATCAGATAAGATAAAGTTCCTTATCTTTATAAGATGAAGAAACATCTTAGCAAGATAGTGGCAGAGCTGTAAGTTCAACTGCGGACACTCACAAAGTTATTTCCCCTATATTGCCATCTTTACTGGGGTCTTGAAACCACAGAACTCAGAGCCATTTCATTTTGCTTGTCTGGTAACCCAAAGATCACAGATTCTTGGATCAGATAAAGTCAAGGTCAGATGGCAGGGCAGCTTCATCCCCCCTTTCCTTGGCAGGCCTCATGGCTCTGAGCCTTGGGTTTCCCGCAATAAAAAATAGGGTTTGCTATGCTTACATCAGAAGGGAGGCAATGAGGACTTTTAACGGGGTTGATGAGCACACAAACTGTCGGGAGTATTGTTAAAATAAAGATTCTGATTCCGCAGGTGTAAGGTAGAACCTGAAATTTGGCATTTCTAACAAGGGATGTCCATGCTGCTGGGATCAGCCTTTAAAGTACAAGAGTTTAGAATGTGTGGATTACTCCGCCAGGGCCTGGCATGCAGCCGGCACTCCATCAATGCTCTTCTCTCTTTGTACTCTTATTATTCCTTCCAGGACCCTCCTTCTGAAAACTCAATTGGAAAGAAGATGGGGGTGAGGAGGGGATGCCTTGGTGGCAAATCCAATGGGTCCTCTGAGAAGCTTGAAATCAAATTCGGCCCTATGCGTTCCTGTTCCCCACCCTACATGAGCAGGCCAGCTTTGCGGAGAGCCCGAGTCATGGCTGATGAGTCCTGCAGGATACCGCCGCTGCACAGCTCCCATCTCACACGCCACTCAGCTCGGCAAGAGAAATGTTTCTGCGTTCGCACATTTTCCAGCAGTGGGTCCAGGAACTGTGCCCAGTTATCCTCAGCACACACTGACTGACCTGGCCCAACAATGCTTCTCTGATGTCAAGGGAAATTCTTTTTTTGGCATCCAACCTCAAGAATATGTCCTTGGGCACCCAGAAATGAGGATGAGGAATAGAGACCCTCTGTCTCCAGGTCTCCCTCTGAGATTTATTTCCTTTCGTCTCACAGAGCTGGCAATGTCATAGGGAAGCGGATTCTGCCATTTTGGGGGGACTGGGTGATCTCAGGCAAGGCACCTCCCCTCTCTGAGCCTTAGTTTCCTCATCTATAAGTTGTGTGTGGAAGTCTTTAGCTGTGGTGTATGGAACTTTTGAATGTGGAGTCTGGAGTTTCCATCGGACTCAGTCCCCAGCTCTGTCATTTCTTAGGTAGGTGAATCAGATCTCTAAGCCTCAGTCTCTTTATCTGTAAATGGGGTTAACAGTAGCATCTACTTTGTAGACCAGGTCTGAGGATTCAACAAGATAATGATTTGTATAGTCTTTAGCTTAGCACTGGGTGCTCGGTAAATGCAATTATTCCTTGCAAAAATAATAAAAAATGCACCTCATGTAACTGGTGTGTTATTAGACTTTGGTCATGACTAGAATTCACCCGTAATTCCTTCTTCAAGGTAAGCACTAATTTTCCAGCAGGACACAGAATGATGGTGATGGTGATGGTGATATTAACTTGCCCCAAGTGATTGGACATTTATTGTGTGCCGGGCGCTGTTCTAAATCCTTTGCTTGTGTTACAACATACAGTCCTCACAGGAACTCTGGAAGATTGACTAGAGTAGATAATATATGATTCTCTATTTTACTAATGAGGAAACTGGAGAACAAAAGGCTTCAATAATTTGCCAAAGGTCACACAGTTGGTGTATCCGTCAGCTATGGCCACAATAATGCTACATAACAAACAACCACAAACATCTCAGTGCCAGGCTAGAAGTGTTGATTTCTCATACATCTAAGGGTGGTTTGGGTTAATCGAGGCTGACCTTGATGGGGCTCAGCTCCAGGTCTGCTCCAAATATCTCCCATGTTCCTTGGACTAACGACCACTCATGACAAAAGGCAGGTGTCACGTGTGCTAACATCTGATGTGCCAAAGCAAATGGCATGGTCAAGTCCAGAGTCAAGGGTTGTACCCTTGTAGAAGAGCACCCTTCCCCACTACAGAGCCCTGGAAAAGGTGTGAACATATCACACTACTACAGGGGTTCAAGAGCTGAAACCTAAAATTCAATACTCTACAGATAATGGGGCCCAAGAGAGGTGATGAGCCCAATGAGATGGATGGAAGAATATGCCATCTTAATTCCTACTCTGAAAGTCTATCTACTCACTCCTCTGAGTGTTGAGTAAACATATGGAGAATGCTAGACTCTGTAAACGGTGCTAGTTGGGCCAATGTAAACTCATGTAAGGCCATTTGATGCAACCTAAAGGAGGATAAAATATCAGAATAATGTCCACTGTGCTTTGCTTTGAGGAATTCCAGAGAAGCAGCAGCATTTACCCACCCATCCATTCATGCACCCATTCAGCCACCTACCCTACATTCCATCCATCCTCTATCCATCCATTCATCCATCTATCCACCTAGCTCTCCTAAAATCCATCCATCCATCCATCCATCCATCCAACAAATATTTATTGATCTCCTGTTATTAATCTGCCTTCAACGTGCTTACAGTGTAATGGAAGAGACAAATCCATCAGATAATTAAACAAATAAGTATAACGTTATAATGGAGCCAATGATATGGAAGAGAAGAATGCCATGTCGCTAGAGGGTAAAAGAGGGGATCTAACTTACGTGGAGTCAGAGAAGTGGCATTTGCAGAGAGATCAGGGGATGAGTAGGAGCTGTGTAGATGGAAAAGGAAGGGCAGAGCTTCCCAAGTTGTGAAAACACCTAAGGTAAAGGTGGAGTGAACGCAGCTTCCTCCCAGAACTGCTGAGAGACTATGCGGGGCACACAGTGAGTGGTGTGAGGCAGTGCCAGGGAAGGTTTCCGGGCCAGGCCTTAGGGGACCTTGTAGACTGGGAAAGGATATGAGTCTACATCTAATAGGAGAGAAAATGTCCTGGAGGCCTGGCTGTTAGACATATCCAGAAAACCATGCAGCATTGGAAACATTTCTGTAGGAACTGCAGCTTTGAAAGGGGTCCATGTGACCACCGCCTCTGTAGTTCTTCTCACGGCCACATCCTCCTCCGTGGCATTGGCTACCGTCTGCTAATTCCTGAACACCACTGCATGGCCTAACCAAAAGAGTTTACGGGACTCAGACAGATATGGGGTTGGTTCCTGGCTCTATAACTCCCCTAATAGGTGACACTAGGAAAGTCATGGAACTGCTCTGAGCTTCAGGTTCCCCATCTGCAAAATGGTAGTGATCTCTGGAGGGAATGAACCCACCCCCTTTCTGCCTGTCCCAAGGCTCCCACTTCCTCTTCGGCTCTCCCTAGAAAGGACTAAGGAAGCTCTGGTTTCTCCAGCTGAGATCTGTGTTGGTCCCTGAGCCACATTCTAAGGGTTGCATTTTAGTAGAGGCTGGGACACTGCATTAGAAGAAGCTGGACAGCAATGGGAGCTCCCTAGCCCTCTCTGTTCCATGCCTCAGGCCCTTGTCCTAGACAGTCCATCAGGGCTGAGGCTGACACCACTGACCTAAAAATCGTGGCCAACACAAGGAGGCTCTTGGGGCACCGCCTGAGGTCTCAAGTCAGGAGATGGATTCCAGCCCTGCAATCAGATTTACTACAGGGAGCACCCTGCATGCTGTTTACACGATAGACTTACATTGGGCACCTATCATGAGGCTGACGCTGTGTCCTGCGTTGGGAGCATAGAGCACCCTGGAATTTCAGCGCCTGAGGGGTCTCCAGATAGGAGGTGGGGCAGCCTTGGAGGATCAAGGTACATCCCAGTGCGGAAATGTATGAACTCAATGTACGAATGAGGCTCTCGGGGAGGATAAGAGAAAGGAGGTGACCACCCTCCAGCGAAGAGAATAGGGGAGGGAAAGGACACAGAGACACAGGGGCAGGGCCCAGCCTGTTTTTCCCTATCACTGTGGCTTCCAGGGCCTGAGCACCCAACAACACCTGATGGATAAATGTGGTGGCCGTGCGACTGTCACAGTAACTGTGCTGCGTCCTTACTCTGTTTCCGGGTGCCAACAGACACGCAGAAGATCAGTCTGTACGCACGTCCTACTTAAGACCCAAAGCTAGCTCAGGTAGGCTGCTATTGGCTCTCCTGCGCTCCACGTGGTCCTAAACCCTTGATCTGGAATATTTTGCTGCTTTGAAGCAGAAGATAAATACTGGATAGAGAGTTTGGAACCTGGTTTCCAGCCCTAGTCCTACTGCTGGTGACCGTGTTGACCTCCAGTGAACATGTCTGCTCTCTGGATCTTACTTCATGCCTCTGATCAGTGAACAGATGCCCTCCAAAGGCCCTTTCTCCTCTGCCAACAAGAATTATCTTATTTGAAAGGGGAACCCTCTTGCACTGCTGGTGGGAATGTAAGGTAGTTCAACCATTGTGGAAAGCAATATGGAGGTTCCTCAAAAAACTAAAAACAGAAATACCATTTGACCCAGGAATCCCACTCCTTGGAATTTACCCAAAGAATACAACTTTTCAGATTCAAAAAGACATATGCACCCCTATGTTTATTGTAGCACTTTTTACAGTAGCCAAGATACGGAAGCAACCTAAGTGTCCATCAGTAGATGAATGGATAAAGAAGAGGTGGTACATATACACAATGGAATACTATTCAGACATAAGAAAGAAACAAATCCTACCATTTGCAACAATATGGATAGAGCTAGAGGGTCTTATGCTCAGTGAAATAAGCCAGGCGGAGAAAGACAAGTGCCAAATGATTTCCCTCATCTGTGGAGTATAACAACGAAGCAAAATTGAAGGAACAAAACAGCAGCAGACACACAGACTCCAAGAAGGAACTAGTGGTTACCAAAGGGGAGGGGTGTGGGAGGGTGGGTGGGGAGGGTGGGAGAAGGGGATTGAGGGGTATTATGTTTAGGTCATATGGTGTGGGGGGTCACGGGGAAAACAGTGTAGCACAGAGAAGGCAAATAGTGAATCTGTGTCATCTTACTACACTGATGGACAGTGACTGCATTGGGGTATGGGTAGGGACTTGATAATATGGATAAATGTAGTAACCACATTGTTTTTCCATGTGAAACCTTCATAAGAGTGTATATCAATAATACTTAATAAAAAAATAATATAAATAAAGAATTATCTTATTTGAGTCTGTTTCCTTATTTTATATCACTTCTCTCTTCTCCCATCAGCACACAGCTGCTCAGAAGGGTACAACAGGCTGTCAACCTTGCAATTCATTTTAACAGGGACAATATCCCATTGTGGAAACCTACACTGGGAGCTGGAAATAGAGACCTTTCTAAGCTCCTGTTCGAGTCACAGTTGCCTTCAGACTGTCCTTGAAACAAGTTGCCCATCCTTCTTTCCTTCATTCATCACTCACTGAACTGTCTTATGAGCTTGGTGTCAGGCATAGCACACAGCATGGACACACCCTTTCCTTTCTCTTGTGATTTCTTGTCTCCCAACCCGAAGTGTGATTTTCCCCCCTCTTCATTTTACTATACATACATTTATTTATTATTTGTTTGTTTCAAACCCCAAAGCCTTTCAAGTTAGCAGGTGTGCCTGCAAACTTCCCCACACATGGTTGTGTATGACATTGACAGAAATAGTTTATGATCAATTCCACGGGCCCCACTGATCTTTTTTTAATAAGGTGCTGCCACGGCTCTGCAGCAAAGTATGCCGTTGTGATTTCATAAAGCCCCTGCCCCACCTCTCTTTTTCTCTACTTGAAACATCTGTGCCTCTTTGGGGGAATGTCTATTAGTGGCTTCAAATCTCTGGTGTGGCTGCTGCAGCCTAAAAAATTCTGTCTCCGTGGGGTTCTCACTCAAGGTCTGCAGGGAACAGTGTTTCTCCAGGTATAGTCTGAGGACCACCAGAATCAGCATCTCTGGGGGTGGGGCCTAGGAATCTGCATTTCCACAGTGCCCCAGGTGATCTTGATGTCCACTGAAATATAGAGACTCTCCTCCATCATTTGAAGGGAAGGAGGTTTTGGAAGGGAGAGAAATAATTGTTAAAGTTCGACATGTGTCTGCATCTCAGCTAATTAATTTCTGGTTTGGAAAATAAAAGGTTTTTAGTACATATTGCATCTGGATTTTGTCTCTCCACCCACAGGGAGACTGGTATGGTCCATAACCTAAAAGGGTTTTATAATGTATCTCTCATCCCTCCTCCACTTCCACTTGAAAAACTGGGGACACACCCTTCCTAAATTACATTATACCCCAAGCATAACATTTTTTCCTGTCTTTCTGTCTAGTAACCTCTTTTCTTGGAATATCATTCTTTCTAGTAAGTTTGCCTGCCACCAAACTCCTACACATGCCTAAAAATCCAACTTGAACCTCCCTGCTTCCTTCTAGGCTAATTACTCTCTCCTTGGTGTTTCTATGGTTGAGCATCCCACATTGAAGCAACAAATTGAGCTCCCAAATATTGAACCCCACTATGACTCTGGTATTATATTCAGCACTTGAGAAATGAGAGCATGTTTACAAATAAATGAGAGTACTGTGCTTGCCTGTTTACATGTACTTTCCCCTGCCCCTTCCACTGTATGGACTGACCTCATTCCCTTAGGCTGAGCAGGTGCTCAAGTCATGCTGGAGAGACTGAAATTCACATGCCCGACTCACCAGCTTGCTTGAGCCAAGAAAAAGAGGCCATATGACTTGGAGAAAGAAGCCAGGTAGACAGGGCAGAGAAAGGGCCTGGGAGAAGCAGAGTGGAGCCCTCTGATTGACAGCTACCTCCGTCTTCCTCCAATCCCCAGCCTGAGCAGACCTGGGTTCCAGCCGGGGCCGGAAGTAGAGGAAAGTCTTGCTAACTTTGAACCCTGTCCCTACGGCAAAGTCAGACTCCTAATTAGCACCCATGGAAATACCAGTTACAGGTAGCCCTGCAGGCTTCCCCGCATGAGGGCAGTTGCCGTCCCTTGAAACAACACACCTAAGATTCCACTTTTTTTGAAGACCCAGAGGATTGTAAGGCTGGGAGGCCCATGCAGACCAACCATCCCTCCTTGGCAAGAATGTGAGATCTGTGTAGGCTGATGTTTCAGATAAACTTCTGGGTTTTTTCAGCAAATCAAGTGTATTGTTTTTGCCTGATTAAGAAACCAGCCTAAGTTCATCCACACACTTTGGTGCCCCTGGTTCCAAATCTTGGAATCTTGGCTCTGCTGCTGAATGGCTGTGTGACTTCAGGGAACTCACCTAACCTCACTGAGCCTCGTTTTTCTCACTATAAAACAGAAACAATAAAACCTGTCTCGTGTAGTTATGGTGTGTCTCAGTGGAGGGAACACGGCTGACAAATTTGTCCTCCCTTCTAATTATTAATGTGTTTGTTTGTTTTTATGATCATGTCTTGGTATGGCTGTGATTTTCCTGGTTTTGGAATTCCTGCCCTTTTGAGCTTTCTAAATCCCATCTCTGATTATGAAAACTCCCTCTAAGCTTTTCCTCTTTCTTGGCTTTATATATTTTCTCAAGTGAGATCTCTCCACTAAAATTCATTTCCCTGCCAATCTTCGATTTGATGCATCACCCCGATCATGCTATATTATGTTTGGCAACATAATGTGATGTGACTCTGGCTGCCAGTGACGGATGGGGGACCCGTCAGCAAATGGAACAGCACCCAATTTTCTAAAGAGCATTGTTATAGAAACAAACAGGATGGCCTTTTAACTTGTATTGATTTATTTCTGAAGAATGAGCCCCTCTCTTACTTTTACAAGTGCTGTAATTAGGGGGTAGAATTACCTTTCTGGGGCGAGGGCCCAGTTAGCTCAACAGCGAGGGGAATTGTGGGGGAGGTGTGCAAGGGTACGAGGTGGGGTGCAGACCGCAGCCCCTGACACGCCAGTGGGCCAGATTTAGCACAGGAAGCATGGAGGCCAAATACATTAAAAATCCTGCTCTCCATCCACCCATTCATCCATTGATCCATTAATCCATCATCTTTCCTCCTTTTCTTCTGTCTTTCTTTCCATCCATCAACCCACTCATCCATCCATATATCTTTCCTTTCTTCATTACTTCCTTCTTTCCTTTATTCTTTCCTCCCACCCATCCATCCATCTATTCATTCATCCATCCATATATCCATCAATCCATCTTGCCTTCCTTCTACCATCCATTTCTCATCCATCCTCACATCCATCCATCCATCCACATGTGCATCCGTCCATCTTGCCTGCCTGCCTCCCTCCTTCCTTCCCTCCCTCCTTCCTTCCTTCTCTTTTCCATTCAACATTTTTGAAGACTGCCCTTGGCATGATGTAGCAGAGTGACTCAGAAAGATCAGGGTTCAAAGCCCAGCCCTGCAGTGCGATCTTGGGGACACCAATTCACCTTTCTAATACCAGACTTCCCCTCCACTCCCACTGCTCCCCGCTTGCTCATTCCTGCCCAGCCCTTGGGCTGCGCTTATCAGATGCCACACTAGTGGGGCTCACAGCACCCCGAGGCTCTTCCTCATGGCCCAGAATCCAGCCATCCATCCATTTAGGGGTGTTAGCACACATTTTCCCCTCCACTTAGAACTCTCTTCCTCCAGGCAGCCGTGGGGCTGCCGCCTCCCTCCTCTCAGGTGTGGTTCAAATGTGTTGATCAGAAGCCTTTCCTAGCCTCCCTCTCCAAAATAGTATTTCCTGTCACTCTCCACCCCTCCCCGTACTCAGCTTCATCTTACCCTTAGTTGGTAGCACCATCTAGCCGACGATGCGTATCACTTATATAAAGAATATCTACTTCTGTAATGTCTATTCCTCAAGAGATGAGGGAGGGCCAGTTTGAGGGTGATTGTCGGGGTCACTGCTGGGACCCAGGACCCCACGCCCCTGGGTCTCAGACTTGTTTGTCCGGGGAGCAGACCCCCAGCCCCAGTACCCGACAGCCAATGGTCGGCCAGTGCTGGTGATGACCCCTGGGCTGCACTGCTGCCCCGGGCAGAAAGAAAAAGTCCCGTCGCTTGTGCATGACACGGACACCGTGGCCTGAGTCGACGTCGCCTGGAACTGTCCACACAGCCAGGCTGCCATTCAGGGTGGGCTCAGCGCTATGACACAGGTCCCAAGGGCCACTGTTCAAGCCTTGCAGGGCTCCAGGATGTTTCTGTGGGAGCTTCCTCCTTGAGGGGAAAGAGGGCCGCCCCAAATCCCAGGCTTGTCTCTGTCCCACACACACCCATTCTAGGCCTCCGTCTCCCCGCCAGTAAAATGAGCAGGTTGGACCAGACCATGGTCTACCACCTTTTCAAGTCCAAAAAGCCCTTATTAAAAAAAAATCATTAAACAAGTTGTATGGGCTCAGTGCTGAAAAGGAAAAAAATAAAATAAGACAACATAATAGAAAAGGAGAGGGTTAGATCAAGAAAAAGGAAATCTCTGTTGATATTTTGGCTTTCTGATATTCTGAGACAATTCTACACTTAAATTCTCCTGCTCCTCCTCTGTTCTCTCTTTGTCCATCCTCCCCATCCTCTTCTTCCCTCCTTCCTTCCCTCTCTACTCCCTCCTTCCACCTCCCTCCTCCTCCCCCCAACTAGGTTCCCATCCTCCCCACCCCCCTTTCCCTCCTTCCTCATCACCTTCCCTCCACTAGAATGTAAGTCCCAGGAGTGCAGGGGTTCTGTCTCCTTCCATCACTGCAGTATCCACACCATCTAACTGCCTGTCTGGCACACAGGAGGTGCCCTGTCAACACCCGTGCTGGGAATGAATGGACAGAAATCACCTAAGCTTAGCTACCATTTATTGAACACCAAGTATGAGCCAGGCCCCGTATAAGGCAGGGAGGCCCAAGGATGAATGGGACGGGCCCTGCCCTTGTGGGACTCACAGCATCGCTGAGGCTGCCCAATGATGGCAGGACTAGTGTGGCATCTGATCGATGAACGTTAGTGCAAAAGCTACACGCAACACAAAATACGAAGCGACATAGTTGGAAGAACATGGAAGTGATATAAGTGGAGTATTCTGCCGAGTTCCTGCAGGTCTCCAGCCAGATGTGGATCTAAAAGGACCCTGTAGCCCAGGGCTGTCCCGTTTACATTATGACCATGGAGGCATAGGTGACAAAAGCAGAAGCTAGGGTCAGCTGCGCATGGACACTAGGGGAGGGCACAGACACTTGAAAAGCAGCCTTGTAGTCAGCGGGCAGCTAGTGGGCAGGTCAGGGCCCACTGAACCCCCAAGGGCAGAAGGCCCTGCCCACATGGGTTTTGCATGGGGCACCCAGGCAGAGCAGCAGCTGCATGCAGGGCAGCCCAGTGGAATGGCACATGTGCTTGGGAGTCATGTCATGAGTCTTTGCTGGGTTCTACCATGCTTCCTGTGTGACCTTCAGCATTCTGCTGTGCCTCTCTGAACCTCAGTCTCCTCATCTGAAGAACAGGGGTCCTCACCTCTTCTTGCTGGCTGGCAGGGAGGGTGACATGCTGTGATGAGCCTCAGGCTTAGCACAGGCCTTCCCAACAGTGCAGGTTCACTGCTATTATTCATCGATGTTAGAACCACAGGCTGTAATCATAGGGGAGGGGCCAGGATGCTGAGAACAAATTCTCTGGTTGGTGCTTGGCCAGGCCCGGGTTTCATTCTGATGGCCTGCAGGCCACCCTGGGGGCATTTCTCCCTCTATGGGGGAGAGCACCCTGCGACCATGAATGCTCAGATAGCTGTCCCCTGCAGCGGGTGACCCCAGGAGCCAGCAATCCAAGTCTGTCCTGCTAACGATGACAGGGCAGGAGGCTGAAAACCCTGCGACGTCCTGTGAAAAGGCCTAACTGTAAAATGCCATGTGAGAGGCCCTGAGAAGGGCACAGGCACACAGGGAACTCTGGTTGTGCATCCGGGCTATGCAAAACGAAAACCTCTTGGGACTATCACGGAGCACCCAGTAATCTCTGCTCAGAGGCTGGAACCTGACCTCCAGCCTGGGCAAAAATGTTTGGCTCTCACTGGGGTAGCCTGGAAGGAAAGATACCCGAGCCCTTGGTGGGAAGGGGGGCTGAAGGATGGGACAGCTGGTCTGGGGCAGGAGCTACTCCCTCTCACCCTTGGTATTTCCCCAAATGGTGGGCCTGCATGGTTTTCCCACCCAAGACCAGGAGAATGCCAAGTATATGTCAAAATGGGTTCAAACCCTGATCTGCCACGAATGATGTCCCGTCTTGAATAGGAGCAAGGGCAACTCAGTGCATGGAGTTGCTGGGACCATTAAAGGGGCTTGTATAGACTGGCGTAAGGCTCAGTGAATGGTCGTTTCTATTATTATCGTCATTGAGTGTGTTTATTGACTGTGACCAACTTCCACCTCTTTAACCCAAAACTCCCACCCTGAGCTTGGTGAGGCACCCTTCCTGCATCTGGTATGATTCTGTAGCAATGGGGCAAGAGGAGCTTTTTCTTCTATATTACGTCTGGGGCAACCAAACCACTAGAGGCCCTATGACCTGCCCTAGATCACCCAGTGACATAAGTCTGTCATAACAGAAAAACACAGACTGGATGGCTCAAACAACAGAAATTTGTTTTCTCACAATTCTGGAAGCTGGAAGTTCAACATCAAAGTTCTAGCAGGGTTAGTTTCTCAAGAGGCCTCTCTCCTTGCCTTGCCAATGGCCCCCAACTCCCTGTGTCCTCAGATGGCCCTTCCTCTGAGTACATGCATCCTGGTGTCTCTCTGTGGGTCCACATTTCCTCTCCCGTAAGTACACCAGTCAGATTGGATCAGTATCCACCTGATGGCCTCCTTGTGACTTAATCCCCTCTTTAAGCCTATCTCCAAAGAGGGTCACATCTTGACGTCTTGGTCAGTTAGGGCTTCAAAATAGGAATTTTGTGAAGAGGGAACACAAGTCAGTGCATACATCCAGCGTGTAAGTAATGAAATAAGGGGTTCTCCAGACCTGTCCCCTACCCTCCCAACTCTGCCTCCCCACTCAAGCCCTTTGCAAATCCTGCTCCCTTCTGTTCATTCAAACCTTCTGGATTTGCAATCCAGAGCTGACTGTCAGTATCTTTCAGACTCCAGAGTCACAAGCAATAACCTGTTCCAGCCTCTGCATGGAAATGCTGGCGAAGAAGCCAGAGTCCCCGGGTCTCATGCACAAAAGGGGTTTGTGCTTGGGAAAAGTCGTCAGACGAAGTGAAGTCCACACACAGGCTCTTAGAAGCTGTTGTTTTTTTCTTGGTCATTTATTTATTACTTGGTTCAAAGTCATCTCCCTTCAGACCAGAAGGGCTCCGGTTCTGTTTGCCACCGTGCCCTGCCACTCAGGGTTTTCCAAGCTTAGGGGATGTTTTCACTCTCCTCCCCTCTGACTCCCTGATACCGTCTCCTTTCTCTGTCTCTCTTTCTTTCCTTTTTTACAAGGAGCCTCGAATCACAAATATGTTGGGGTAGGACAACGTCTTCCACTAAGGGGGAGATATTGGGGTCATCTTTTATTAAGAAGAAAGCTATTGAAATGATGCACTTGAACATATTGCTCTTGGAGACTTGAAAAGTATTTCCCTCATTAGTGTAAAAGGGAAGAGAGGAGCTAGCAATCGTGTTGATCAGTGGTGGCAATTTATTTTAAACTGTCCATTTTCTGGATGTCAGAGGACGACTTTTATGTATAATCTTATTTCCAATTTCAACAAAGAACACTTCACTCATGTAATGTGCAGATTTTTTTTTCAGAGACAATAACCGATTATAAAAGCTGGGTTCTCAGCCGCCCACCGCCCCCCCCCAACTCGTAGTGGTGTTGACATATGGAAATGAATCAAAATGTAATACGCATAATTACAAGCATTGTAAGCAGGGTACAATTAGTGTCTCTTCAAACCAATGTTGTAATCAAAAGACACTGCTGAAACAGTCCAAAAAGTGAGAAGACTGCCCATGGAATTAGACACGAATTGGAAGGAAGTTTCTTTCTTTTTCTCCTCTCTGCTCCTGTATATGCAGATGAAAGTTGCTTCCTATTCCATTCCTTAGTGGGTGCAGAGAAATCAGTTCTAATTATTTTCTCCACCCATTGAACACAGACAAGGAAACCTTGCTTTAAAAATAAACCCACACAGAAGGCGGCTACCTTTCCTGAAGCGTGTGCATGGAGGTGTATAGGTGACCTTCACTGTACACCTATTCCTGGGGAGGTGTCAAGTGACAAGCTAGCCAACTGGGGTGACTTTGGGCAGAATTTTTTCACCCGGGTGCCTTCTGTTTAGCGTACAAAGCATTTGGGTGGGATGGGAGTTGGTTTTGGTTTGCTTTGTGGCAGTTGATATTTCATTTCGTTTTTTATATCGAATTCCTTGGTGACATTTAAATATCAGGAGGGATTCACATCAAAGACATGATTTTCACCTCTTTCTGAAAAATGATCTGAGATGTCCACATTTGACCCATACCCTCATAGGACACTGTTCCCTGGTGACTAGTGCCAGAAGGGCCTAGAGGCAAGGTGGCATCTCTGGTCCCCCACGTCTTCCCCTTTGTTCTGCCCCATTCCACTCCCATTATTGAACATAATGAATCAACGGGGCTCCCACAATATGCAAGAAAGCCACCATGCACCAGCCACTCAGCTTTGGGTCACTCCGCCGTTCTTCCTACTCTCTTCTGTCTCTCTGAGTGCACTTCCCACCTGAAAATTCCCATCACCCCTGCCAGGGCCCCAGTTTCTTCTGCCAGAACATCCTCACTCACCATGCCCACCCACCCCCCCAGACCTCCTCCAAAACGCATCCATCACTCTTGACCTCGTCCATGCCTCTTTGCATAAACTCTTCACACTGCTATTAAATCCCAGCATGCTGCTCTTCTGGGCGTCTCTCCCTCTCCTGGAGCTCCTGGAAAGTAAGGTCCCTGCCTTTTCCATGGCTGCGTCCCAAAAGCCTAGCATCAAATCTGGCACATGGGAGGTGTGAAGTCCTTGTTTGGAGTTCTGAATGAATTATTCAGTGAATGCTGCCTCTTTGTCATCTCCCAAGGGAGGCTGGAACAAGAGAAAAGGGGAAAGCGATGATGATAGAACATACTATGTGTCTACCCTCGGCCTGTGGTGCCTCCCAAGAACTGACACTCGGGCTCAACCTACCATCTCAAAATTGATAGGCTGTCCAGACATTTACCCAGCCCCCGCAAAAATAGTAAGTCCTCACTATAAGATAAACTCAGATACCAGTGGTCAAATTCTCTCTTCGTATCAATGTTAATACCTATTCCTACACCTACACCGACACCTACATGTACACCTACACCTACCTCTATACCTACACCAACACCTACCTGTACATCTACATCTATACTTACACCTACACCTACATCTACATCTACTACATGTACACCTATATATATATATACCTACACCTACACCCACACCCATGTGTACAGCTGCACCTACACCTATGTCTATGTCTACAATACCTCTCATCTAGATCTCATTTCAGCGTTGGGTTGCTCTTGACAGCAAACATTTAAACACTTAAAGATCCGTCAGTAGGGCACTAGCCCAACAAGCTGCAGTGTATTCAAACACCGGGATATTCTGAAGCCACAAATATATGGGTGGTCATTTATTGACATGAAAAAGAATCCGGCTCCGTGGGGATAGGTCAAGCCGTGAGCAGACAGGAGGGTGACACTTCATATGCAAACTATGGCTCTTCATCTAGAAATGCAAACATGCCGTGAGATGTTCAGAGTGGTTTCAGCCAAATGTTAAAAGAGGTCTTCCTAGGTGGTTTATAAGTGTCCATTTTCCTAGCATTTTTAATATAAATTATGATTTTCCCCCCAAAGCAATGAGTTTATTGTAAATGCATTGCTCTGGCATCTGCCCTGTCCCTTCTCTCTGGTGTGATGGCCTGAGCTTTCTGCCAGGTGCCCTAATCCCCCACCACCCAACCCCGGCCGGGGATGGCAAATCCCTACTTGACTCTGTTCTTCTTTTCAGTTCCAGGAGTCAGGGCTTCTTACTGAGCTGAATTTAGCAAATATTGTATCCTGAAACAGGGTCGTCCAAAGTTTGAATGAGAAGGAGCCACAGAAAGGCCCCAGATGATGAAGACCCTTCTATGCGGATGAGGAAACTGAGGTCCAGACGGATGTTGGAAATAGCAGGAAGACAGAGGCAGACTCCAGGGTCAGAGCCCTGGCTCTGTCATTTCCTGGCTGTGTGACCTGGAGTCAGTTCCTTCGCCCTTCTGTGTCTGTCTCTGCTTTCTCATCTAAACAACTGGAATAATAATAGCAACCTGAGCTTGGGGTCATTTCAAGGATTAAATGTGACAGTGACCAGGTCTTAGCTTTTGAAAATGGAAAGACACTACCAGATTAGAAATGTCACCAGAACATGAACCAATTTCTCCAACTAGGGAAAAACATGTATAGTAAAAACCATAATCATCCTCAGAATGCCAGGGCTCCTGAGAGGACCATGCCATCACCTCATGCTCCCAGATTTGAAGTCTCCCTGGTTGGCCTGAGAGGGTGAAGATGTGTTCTCATTTCATCGAGAGTCTGTCTTCCCTCAGATGATGACTTTATCTTTCTCACAAAGTCCTCCCAATCCATTGCCTTCGTTGGAGATCTGGGGACGATCTCACAGGGTGTCTCGCTGGGGCTCAGGTCATTTCTATTCAGCCCAGAACCTCCTTGAAGGAAGGGGACGTGAGGAGGGGGAGCCTGAGAGGAGAAGCAAAAATCAACTCTAGGTCAGCTGGGTGGCTGGCTCAGGGCCCAGTCATGGGGAACCTCTCTAGAAAGCGCTCCCACCCAGCCGGCTCTCCCACAACGCACCAGGTGCCTTGTGCTGATAAGAATGGGCCTTGCAGCCTTGAGGTGCGTGACAGGAATAGACGAGAAACGTGTCCATTCTTGAAGGCTGTAAGAGGAAAACTGTTCGATGAAGAGCAGACTGATAAGAGAGAAGCAGTCAAGGCCTAGAGCATATTTTCTCTTCTGATTTTTGTTTGTTTGTTTGTTTCATGTTCCTTTCTTATTAGAGGAGAGAGAAAGGGTGGCACCCACCCGCCAAGGATGGATGGCAAGTTGTGGACATTGAAAGAAGACAGCGAGAATAAACCCTGAGATTCCAACACGGAAATCCCAATGGTGGTTTTATTTGGGGTGTGAGATTGTGGGAGACTGTTATTGCTTCTTTACCCTTTGCGGAATTGTCCAGATATTTTTGCCATGAACAAGAGTTGTGTTTATCTTACGATCAGAAAAAAAAGGGAGGGTTGTTTTTGAATACACATTTTTTTATTTCATTTCACATGCGCTCTTATGCGTGCTCACCCCAGAAGGAGAGCATGTGTTTTCTGGGATCCAAAGACAGTCTCCAAATGTGATGCTGTTCATCAGGAGAAGATGGACAAGAAGAAGGTCATGTCCCTTCCACCCATTGCTGGGGGAATGTTCTGGAAATCTCTTCTAGAAAACAGTTGGGTAGTTTCTTATAAAGTTAAAATACAAGCTATGGGATCCAGCAGTCCCACTCCTGGGTATGTATTGTAGGAGAATGAAAACTTATCTTTACATAAAAATCTGTATATGAATGTTTATAGCAGCTTTATTTGTAATAGCCCCAAGCAGGAAATAACTAGGCCTGCAGTGGGTGAATGGTTAAACCAAGGATGGTACATCCATACAAAGGAATACTACTCAGCAATGAAAAGGAGCAAACTGTTGACACCTGTATCACCTTGGAAGGACCTCTAGGGCATTGTGCCTGAGTGAAAATGCCAGTCATGAAATCTCATGTCCTATGTGATTCATCTTGAAGAACAGAATGTTTGAAGATGAAGAAGAGACAATTACCTATGAAAATTCTCAAAGTGACAGTTACAGCATGTAGAACAGATCCATGGTTGCCAGGCATTAGGACTAGGTGGGGTGTGACTATTCAGAGTTGCAGGAGGGTGCTTCTTTGTGGTGACAGAACTGTTCCATACCTTGTTCATGGTGACAGTGACTTCCTCAATAGAATTTCACAGAATTATACACCAAAAGAAAAGCAAGTTCACATTACACTCTGGAAATCCAAATTAGATCACGTTGAAGTTAATAGTATTGTACTAATGTTGATTTTCTGGTTTTGAAATTTTTATTATGGTTTTGTAAGATATTATCATTGGGGGAAGCTGGATAAAGGACACATAGGAAACTTTGTTGCTATTTTGCAACTCCTTGTGAATTTTAAACTAGTTTAAAATAAAATGGTGTTAAAAACATTAAAAAAAATTTTTTTTTAATGTGTCCAGATAGTCCTAGAGGTGGCGAAGAGGCAAATAAAAGTTTTTCAAAGGAAGCATAATACATGGTTCATCATCCCACTGAAATGTTTACCAGGCCACAATCAACAATTGCCATCTCCCGAGTCAGCAAAGAAGTCATGCTCTCCCATCTGAGCAGTTGCTACCCCCATCTTAAATCATAATAAAAAACAAAAACTGACACCTCTTTGAAGTTAATGTCAATAGCAGAATTGCTCAGTGGTTGAGATTATGGTGTTAGAATTTCAGGAAAATCTGAGTTGATGCTGGCTTTTCTAAAAAAAAAAAGTAAATTCCTAAATTGTTGTGTGTCTTCAGGCAAGTTTATGTTCATAGCTTCTCTGAAGGATATACTGTTAATGTGAAAACAGGATGCATCAGTATCCTTTCAGATTCAAATGACAGAAATCCAAGTCAATTAGCTTAAGAAAGAAGGAATGTATTAGCTCATAGAACTGTAAAGCTCAAGGAATCTATCTAGCTTCAGTCATGGCTGGATCTAGGTGTCAAAAGGGTGCTCTCAGGATTCTGTCTCATCTACACTCTGATTTCTTTGTGTTGGTTTCATTCTTAGGCAGGACTTTGCCTCATGGTAACGAAAACGGGGCCAATAGCGGCAAGCCTATATCCTCCTAGTTTAGCAATTGCCTTTGAAAAAACAACCTTTTCCCAAAAGTTAACAGCTCAAGTCCTGCAAATCCTCATTCTGGCATGTATCACATGCCCATCCCCATCAATCCCTGGGACCAGAGGAATGGAATAGACGGATTGGCCAGGCCCAAGTCATAGCCAGACTCCTGCTCTTCCATAGCAGGCAGAGAACAGCCCTGTCAGAAGCACATGGGGATTTTTTTTCTGGAAGAAAATCAATGTATCTTTAGCAGAAAGAAGCAGGATTGGAAGCCAGGCTGGTAAAACCAACAGATGTCCAGCAGAGAGGAAAACAGCATCATTATAAGGATAAAATGCTACACAAGACAGCCCATGTAAGACACATGGGAGGTGGGAGGTGCCTATTAGGAGATTAACAAAGAGTTTTTCTTCACTTCCGCTGGTCACTGTTGCTGAGGGGAGAAATCTGGTTCCAGAATTCAGCCTGGCTTGCCATTTGCAGCAGCTACAGCTGCATTTCAGACAAGTCCCTCAGCAGCACCTGGCTGCAAAACCACACACAGTCCTGGGCCCTTTTCCATTGGTCCCATTGGAGGTTTGCCTTCCTTCCCTACCAGACTGACTGCCTTCGGAGAGTCTGATTCCTTCTTCCTTCTAAAAATCAGACCCAGTCAGCATTAACAGCCGTGTGCCAGGCACAGTGCTGGGCATTCTTCATTGTGATTGTCCCCCTAACCCAGGGCAGATGGCGTTGCCCCATTGAGCTGATGAGCAAACTGAATCTCAGAGGGTCCAGCACATAATTTGGAAATGACAGAGCCAGATTTCAAACCCAAAGTCTCCACAGGCCATTCGCTTTAGAAGAAACCCCCTCAGTATCCCCAAAAATGGACCAGTGAGATTCAACAGGCAGAGCTGACCTAAGCTAGCAGCTCCCTCCACCTCCCCAGGATCCCTCTTTCCCATCTTAATGGGCTGCTATTTCTCTCTCTTTTTTATGATGCTGATCTACCGGAGGCCAGGACATTAATATCACTGTAAACCAAGATCTGAGATGGAGCAATTTGGACACAATTACTTCCTCTCTTCCTCTTTTGCCAGAGCCCAGAAATAACATTCCACCCTGCATGCCACACCAGGGCGGGGGTGCCCATTTTGCCGGGGCTGAGAAGGCTTGCTTTTGCCTAAGACATTCTTATAATACAATCCATGTATTATTCTGCCTAGGTGGCTCATGGAATGCTAATCAAGAAGCATCTTTTTGGTGGCTAGATTAAGGGGTGGGGCCAAGGAATCTCCCTCATCTCCTGAGTTAAGCCCACTTGTTCCCTCTCTACTCAATTTCTCTTCTTTCAACTCGTATGTGTGGGCACACACACACATGCATGCCTGTGGGCTATTTTCTTCCTCTTAACTGAAGTGATACAAAAAACTCCTTTTGTTTATCTCCATCTTTTCCTTTTTTTTTTTTCCTGAGAAGGCTGGTAGCTATTGGCTTATTCTCTGTGTGTGTGAATGTGTGTGTGTGTGCACGCGCTTCCTGGTCATTATTTTCCCAACTGCATCTCCACAATGAGTCGAAATGCAACCACGTTTGGAAAATAAATAGTGCCAGCATCACATTTGTTAAAGCTGAGGTCTGTTGTCAAGAGCAGCCTGGCTGTTGGGTACCCCAAGCAGGTCTCAAAAGGAACAGAATAATTCATCTGGCTAGGTTCTCAGGCTAAGCTAAGAGAATGCATTCCGTTGTTCCCTTCCATGCACAGATTTCCTGGGTGTCTTTGTTTCCTGGTGTGGTTAGAGATGGACACCCAGAAGGGTTGACATGCTTAGTCAAAACCACCATCCTTGGGACTTCCAGTCATTTTCAGAAAATTTCAAGAGCAAGGATTTTCTGAGAGCTTACTGTGTACCAGCAACTCTGTGAAAGCTGGGTCCCCACTGGATCTAGCTGTCCAGATGCACTTGATGTAGAATCAGAGGTACAATGGGCTCTTAGCATTAATAATAATAATAGCTGACATGTATTTGCATGCTATATCCTAAGCAGTATGCAAATCATTACATAGTATTAATATTTAGTAGATTAATATTACATATTTAGTTATAATGATTTGGGTTTAATGAGAAGTATTTTGAACATAGAGACAAGAATACCGAAAATATAATAAACACCAGCTTTTAAAAATCTTAACCTTATGCTCTATTTGCTCTCAATTGTTTTCCACTAGAATAAGACATTACACATAGAGCCAGTCCCTAGGCACTGACCCTGATCCTGTTTTCTCTTCTATCCTTCTACCAGGAGCCTAAATTTGGAGTTTATTATGCCAATAGATGTTTTGAAATGTTTATTACATGATTATGTAACCATAAACATTATATTTTGTTGTTCAGGCAGGTTTTTAAACTTTATATAAGTGGTGTCTAGCTGTACATATCATTCTATAGCTTGCTGTTTCCTTCCCAGTTTACACAGATTATCACATTAATCCTCACAGCAGCTTTAAGTGGCTGGCACCATTTTTTTTTAATAGATGAGGAAGTTGAGGCTCAGAGAGGATAAAACCCTTACGTTGACATTTCCTAAAGTTAAATGCGTGTCTAAATGGTAACTCAGTGGTTCTACATCTAAATTGTGACTCAGTAGTTCTACTCCTCAATATATACGCCCCCCAAAAATGCCCACCTTAGTGACACCAAAGACGTGCACAAGACCATTCTAAGATCTTTATTCATGAGAGCTAGAAATCAGAAACAACCCAAATGTCCATCAACAGGAGAGTGGGTTAAATACACTGTGGCAAAACCATGCCATGGAATATTATACACCACTGAAAAGGAATGGGCAAGTGAGACCTGCAACAGCATGGATGCATCTTACAGACGTAACACTGAGTGAAAAGAGCCAGAAAGAAGCCACAAAGAGAGCATATGGTAATGGTTCCACCTACATAAAGTTAAAGAACAGAACTAATTAATGGCAATCAGGGTCAGATCAGTGATTATTTCTGGGGCTGGAGGACGGGATTGACTGGGAGGCCAGGGTGGGAATATCTGAGTTGAGCTGTTGGAAGTGTTCTATATCCTGACCATGGTGGTATTACCTAAGGGTATGCACATGAAAAAATTCTTCTGGCTTTGCATTTAGGGTTATGCATTATATTAATATGTGTTCCACACCTCGATGATGATGATGATAAACCACTTGTGTGAAGTCCTACAGACGAGCTGTGGTAGAGCCAGTATGAGCACCAGACATTCTGAATCACTCAGTTCGGAGTCTGTACACTTGACCATTACTCTGAATATTGACGAAGGGAAGATGGAAGGGCAGATAGAGTTACCTCCCCAAGTTCATGCACTGATCAAGTAAAAATGGTAGGATTTGAACCCAGTTCTGTCCAACTCCCACATCCATTCTCCTTATCTTTGCCTCTGACCACTCCCAGGCACAGTGCTAGGGCTTTCTGGGCACCCCAGTCTCCATCAGGATGCTGAGAACTGTTTTCTACTCATTGTATAAGTCATTGCATTTTCAGAACATGTCCATGTCCATGTTCATATTTCCTCATTGCCTAACGCCTGGCTGGGCTTCAGTGGAGCCCCTAATCACCCTCATTTCACAGATGGAGAAATGGAGGGCCATTTGTGCACCTCTAGATGACCAGATCTCCAGGTTCCTGCAGGGTCCTGTGGACAGACCATGAAGCTTGAGATCAAGCAGATGAGACCAGCTGAAAATCCCAATGGGGAGACTCAAACTAGCCATTATTCTGTATCTCGGTTTTCTCATCTATCAGGTGGGCATCTCTACCCGGGCTGTGCAGGGTAACTGTGAGTATTAAGTGATGCAATGCCTGAAAAGGCCTGGCACACAGTGTTCCCCCCATCTCTTGTCCTGACTCCTTTGCTTCCTGGTGATTCGGGCTTCCTTATTCATCGCTTGGAGAACTGGATGACCTCTGAGCTTTCTTGCGGCTTTAAGATTCTATGATTTATTGCATTTTATGCAAATTTCAATTAAGCACTCAGCACTGCACACTGAAGAGAAAAAGGAAGGGGGATGGGTTGGCACAGTCCCTAATTCCAAACGGCTAATACAGTGCTGGCAAGGAAGTGACAGGTCAGCAGTCCCCTCCATCCCCCCAAACACCGGGCGCTGTGATTTGCTTCTACAGCAGCTCATGCAGGCTCTGGGAGGGGTGGCACACCTCAGGATGGGGTGGGCCCCTGATATGAGCCTGCCCAGGGGCCCATGGGCATTGAGATATCATACCCTGGGAGGCCACCACTCTGTAGCTGGCCTTTATTGAAACTTCTACTCCATATTGGCCCATAAAACCAAGAGGAAAAACAAAGACTTCACCTCACAAAGCTACATAAAAATAACCTTAAAACAAGCATCCATAAATGTGGAGCTGGTAATTATTTGGATCTAGTTAACCATGCAACAAAACGGAATAAATGCAGCTCCATTAACCTTATTTTAAAAGCACTTTTTGGTGATTCATGTTTATTACCCCGTTAACATTTAAAAGAGTGGATGCCAACCACTGTTTCTGCTTTGGAACCCAGTACAGAAGAGCACACGCACTTGTGAGCAAAGAGAGAGGATCCAGCAGACCTCATTTCTCTTGTGTCAGCTGTGCCCCAACGGGACCTCCCTCATTCATCAGTTGTTCAGTTCACAAGCATTTACTGAGCACCTGGTGTGTGTCGGGTACTTGGTGAAGTGCTGGGGCCACAGAAGTGAGCAAAACGGCAGCCTGCCCAGGGCGATGAGGTCCCGGTGGGACAGGAACAGAGAAAGCAAATAAATCACTTCGGATGACGGCCCCAGGACCTTGACCAAAATCTCTACCCAGGCAGCTTCAAAACTGCAAATCCCAATACTCACCACAGTGTTGCTCCTTGGCTTTTAGGATTCATTGGCAACCTCTGCCTGAATCCACTAATGCCACAATGGCTGCAAGAAGCTGACTTTTTAACTTCATTATTTCTCCACATTTTTTAGTTGGCTGTAGACCATAGAGAGGAGTGGTACCTTCTTGTCTATGTTTCTATCTATTGCTTATCCGAAGGGATTCTCATCCCAGGCAGTGGTCTGTAATCCATTAAAAAGTTCAAGGGAAAAAAAAACAAATTGTTCTGGATGAAATAGTTGGACATCCAGAAGCAACTCTAGAAACAAGACGTCTCAATACAACGCATGATCCTGGATTGGGTCCGGCTCCAGCGATGCGGATGGGGAAATAGTTATAAAGGACGACACTGGGACAGTTGGTGGGAACTGAGTCAGGACTCTAGTACAGGTGAACACAGAGTATCAGGGGTAAATTTCCCAGTTTTGAGAATTGTCCTGTGGTGATGTATAACATCACTGTTGTTCTCAGGAACTACACACTGAACAATTTAGTAATTAAGTTACCAACCATCCCAGTTTGCTGCCGCTTACCTCACACATAATGTATAATTAATATATGATATATACAGTATACAGAGACCTAATCTACCATAGAGCTAACCTAATGACCTTATTTTAACTTGATTACTTCTGTAAGGACCCTATTTCCAAATAAGGTCACATTCGAGATACTGGGTTAGGACTTCAGTATCTGTTGTGGGGGAGACAATTCAACCTATAACAGTACAACTCCAGCAACTTTATAAGAGTGAAATTATATCAACATAAAGAGTTACAAAAGTTATGCCAATTAGATGATGCCATTTGCCTTCTCTAGAACCTCAGTGGAGTCCCACTGCTCACAACATAAATATCCATGGATGCCAAGAAGGGAGGTTTGGGATGGGGACAGAGGAAGGAGATGACACCACAGGGCTTAACCTCCCCTGCACCTTGTCCTCTTATCTTGATTACTCTGACCTTCTTTGAATTTCTGAGGTGCACCAAATTCTTCTCCTGCCGCAGGAACTTCGCACATACTTTTCCTCTACCTGGAATGCACAGACTTTTCCACAAACACACATATACACACACTCTATTTCTACCAATCTGACACCTACTCATCCTCCAGGTCTCCAACATACCCCCTTCCTGTGGGATTCACTCTATGACTCCAGGCCAAGCCTCCTGCCATCTACCCCCACAGCATTTGTCCTTCAGCTTCCTAGCACTTTGTGTGATAGTTTCTCATCTATTTATTTTGCAACTCATTGCTCAAAATCATGAAGACAATGCCTCACCTTGTTCATGTCCACAACTGTACATCTCAGAAGAGAGTCTCGCACAGAGCTGTCGCTTAATAAATATTTTGCTGCCTAAATACATGAATGAATTGGTTTAGCAATTTGATTCTGGAGAAGTCCCTGCTCACAGTTGTGTTTCTCGAGCCAGTTCTGATTAAAACAGGAATAGCAGCAATAGCTGGGATTTATTGCTGGGTGCCTGGAGCATTGCTAACAATTATTTATGCATTATCTTGGCAAATACTGTTAGTAACCCATGAGGTAAGTATTAGGAATATGCCCATTTTGTGGAGGAGATAATGGAGTTTAGAAAAATCTCCATTTCTCATGAACTGGCTGGCTCTCTGCAACTCAGCTCACCTCTTTGAATCTCAGTTTGGGAAGGGCTAGCAGCTCAGGCATGCAACCCAAAACCCAGCCCATCTTTGAGACATCCATGTCTGTGAGGCAGAATAAAGCCAGCAATATACTTTTATGGCTGTTAATTTGGTTATTTATGGTACGTAGCGAGCACTCCGTAAACCCTTGCATGGGGGCTCCCCTGGGCTTATAACTTTCAAAGTAGATCCCGGCAGACCCCAAGGTTTTGAAATTCCATGGTGCAATCACCGTGAATCACCCCAGAGAGTCCAGGACATAAGCAAGTTGGCTTTCCCTGCCCAGCCCCGTTGTGCACAGAGATGCTGGACATTGCCACCAACTCCCTGGTCTCGGCTGCCCACGGAGCCTGGTGCAGAAGGGCCCGCCTGCTGACCTCGCTGGAAAGACCAGTAAATTCAGCAGCCTGTGAGTCTGGCTTTCTACTTGCTGCCCCTAAATCTCCCTGTAAGTGGCAGGACTCTGGCCCAGCTGCCCTGTCTGGGCACATTTGCTCCATCTCAGAAGAGAGTGGAGCCAAGGACCTCCAAGAGGTTGGCAGGGACTTTGTTTTCCCCACAGCCTCCCAGGAGCAGCTTCTTTTTTGCTGCCTGGCTCTGCTTTGCTCAGACACAAGCTGCAAATGCCAGGGTGGGGGGGCAAGAAGGGACCCCAAAGTTTCCCACTCACTAAGTTGCCTTGGCTGGCTTAACTCAGAGTTCCAAGGTAGGATAATGTTCTGGGTGCCCAGTTTTCCCTGGGATCTCAAGGAATGGCTTCTGAGGGAGAATCAGGGGCTCTGGGCCAACTAGGGCCAGGACACCTCAGACGAGTCCCTCTGCTCTCCAGCCTCAGTGTCCTTTAATTTCCACGGGGAGAACACCAAAGTCCACATCACCCAGGTGAGGATCAAGTGATTTATAAGTTCTTGACAAAATAAGTAGTGAGTGCCTACTAGATACCACACACTGTGATTACACATCTGACACACATCATTTTATTTTTGCAACCAATGTGGAAAGCTGGGTTTTTTTTTTTACCCCTCATTACTGAAAACTTATGCAAGGAGAACTCCCAGCCTCTAGCAGCCCGAAACACTGACAGCCGAGCCCACCCACCTGCCCAGCCAGAGGCTTCTATACCCTGGACAGAGGGCAGAGGTGTCCCCATCTCTGAACAGACTCCTCACCTTCCTGCACCATCCCTGGGTGTCTGTCCTCGGCCCAACCCTGCCCCAACAGAAGCCATCAGCTCCCAGGGCCAATCTCTCTGTTCCCAGCTGGGGGCCCACATGCAGCCTACGGACCCATCATCATGTCCCTGGGACTGTAGCTGTCACACCCCTGCTCCTGCCTCTCCCTTCTCCATCTCCCTGGGACAGGCTCTGGTGGCTAAGCCAGCAGAAATCGTTCCACGCCACTGCTGGGAAGCCGCCGGCAGCAGCAGTGTGATGGTCGTCCTTGCCTCTCCAGCAAAGACTGCTGGGGTCCAGGCTACAGCTTGTGGGTGCTGGGTGATGTGGAGAGTTATGGAGCAAGGGTGAAGGCCTGGCTCTTCCGGGGGGGGGTTCCCCGACTCTCTTTGTCCATTTGGAGTTAACGGGGAGGCTGAAGCTGAGGTTATCTTTGTGAAATAAACCATGAAATCACATTTTCCATTTACAGTACAATGCTTCTGGTAACCTCAGCTCCAGAAAGGCTGATCTTAAGCCAGCTGTGTCACCTGTATTAGATTCCTGTGGCTGTGTAACACATAACCCAGTGCTTAGTAACTTCAACCAACCAGGCTTTATTATCTCACAGTGTCTGTGGGTTGGGATTCTGGGAGGGGCTTAGCGGATGCTTCTGGCTCAGGATCTCTGCTGGTTGTAGTCAAGCTGTCAGCCAGGAGATGGTAAAATCGCCACCATGTTTCAGATGAGGAAACTGAGATCATGCAGCTGGTAAAAGAAGGAGCTAGGCTTCCATGAGGAGAATGAACTGGCTCCAGAGACCTGGGACTGCCTGTACTGCCTCCCTCAGGGCCAGCTGCTGATAGAGGAGATGCAGTTGGCCCAGATTTCTGTTTGTCATTCTAGAACACAGAAAAACCCAGCCTCTTCCAGCGAGGGCGCTGGAAACCACTTTAAAGGAATTCCAACAATTCCTGTGCAAAGCACTTTCCCAATCACCATGTCTTTCAGCCCTATCAGAGGGAAGCATCCTTGTCCCCAGTTTACAGGTGGAAAAGCTGAGGCTCAGCCAGCAGGTTGACATCAGCAGGATCTCTCAGTTCCTAAGTAACCCCCCCCTCAATGTGCCCCAACGTCCTTATGACACCTGATTCACAACCAGGCTGCCTCCCCCAAGGCTTCACCATTCAGGATTCCTGGGCTCAGTAGGGCAACCTCACTGATTAATTCCAACCCAAAACTCAGGCCCTCAGGATAGTCCTTCAATGCCTTTGGACATTCAGTCATTTTGACTAAGTATGTATGTGTGTGTGTGTGTATGTGCACATGACACAGGGGCCCTTTCCCAATGTCTAAGATGGGCTTAAGCCAGGATTTTACTTGAGCATCTGCTGAGACCATTTTGTTAGATGCCAGCATGACTGAGGCCTTACCCATCAAGGAGAGAGGCCAAGTGCAGTGCAGAGGGTGAGGGAGGATTTTCACATTGGTGGTCTCTTTGCTATCTTTTTTGAGAGGTCTTCATCCCTTAATCACTTTTATTAATCTCATAACAATCTTTCCAACATCGGTTACATCCTTCTTATCATGGTTAAACATCTTGGTGAACTCAGAGCTCCTTGTCACTTAGGGATTTTTTTCCTTCTGCTTAAAGCATCTGCTCTTACATATTCTCTCTCCCTGTCCCTTTCTTCTTCCCTCCTTCCAGCTATGCTCTGAGAATCCAAAACCCCTTAAATTTCAGAGCAAGGGGAGACCTTCAAGACCATCCAGCAGACATTTCTCATTTTACAGCTGGGAAAGTAAGGGTTCTGAGATGTTAGTGAGCTCAGTCGAGGTCATGCCTCAGGTAAAGATGAGGACATACCTGCCCATGGGAAAGAACAAAGCACTTTGTAGGGATAAACCCTTAACCTGCACCATCTCCTTGGATCCACATAAACATCTTTCAAGTTCTTCCATTAGCCCCACTTTAGAGATAAGCAAACTGAGGCAGAACAAGGGAAATCACTGGCCCCCAGATACAGTGTGTGAAGAGCAGAGCTGGGAGACTGGAACCCAGCCAGCCAGACTTCAGTGTACGAGGTCCCCACCTCCAGGCCCTCTCCACAATGCCTAGGTTGTCCCCTCTGATCCCTCCAGGAACAGCAGACTGTGCACAAATACAGGGGAAGCAGGTCTCTTATCAAATGCAATAAAGTGTTGAGGGCTCTCGGTGTGGCCCTTGCCCCTCTCCTGGGTTGGGTGTTCTACACACCCCGTATGGAGTTTCCACAACCCAGCACACAGTCTTATCTACCAAAGCCCATGACAGTAACCTTCACCACTCACCTTCAGCATGGAGCAGTGGGACCAGCAGGGCATTCACAGCACAGCCAGTACTAGCCCTGGCCACACCCCCGACGCACTCCAGCAGTGGCTACCCCAGTTCGTCCCTCATTAGGTGTCACTTCCTTCATCTCTCAGCTGGCAAGAGGTGTCTGCACCTAGCCACCGGCTGCACAGGCCTTTCTGGAAATGACATACAACAAGGGACGCCAAGTTGAAAAGCTTATGAAAGGAACCACTGGTGGAAGCAGAGGTTTGAATGGAGGAATGTCCGGATTCCCATCTCCCTACCCTTAACGGGAGGGGTAGCCTGGAAGCAATAGGGGACTCCAGACACACAGTTTCAAGGCTGCCAAAGAGATTTCTCTGCATGTCCCTCATGCCTGATTGTCTGAGCTTAGAAACGTCCGCCATCCTCCTCCAAGCCCCACGAGAGAAGGGAGGTTTGCCATCCAAAGGCATTGCTCCCAAACTATCCCAGAAGCAACACACCAGTGTGGGATCTTGAGGCGCGCTCAACTCGCATCTTTCCTGACTCCTTCCCTCATCACCTTTGTTCTTTCCTACCCACCTCCTTCCTCCTTTGTCTGCCTGACAAGTAGCTGGGGAGAGTGAAAATGGAAAACCAACCTCCAAATTTAGAAAATAAAAATACCCTTTCGGCTTTATTAATCTCCTGAAATATGCTCTCCACTTGCTGCCAAGCCTAAAGGGCTCGTGCTTTCCCCTAGAACATCGCAAAAAAAAAAAAGTGGATATGTTTACAAGGATGACTGGGAAAAAGTGCAGTAGATCTTCCTGGTAATGTACAAGATGATGCAGTAATTGCTATGGAAACTAGTCATTATAATTCAATAAAAAGGGAGAAAAAAAGTTAAGTTCATTGTGTTACCTATGACTCTATAGTCAAGGTCTTTACATACATTAGCATAGAATCAAGTCCTATTTTTTTTCTCAGGGTTTCGCTAGCTCTGCCTTCACAAAAGGGTGTGTAGGACTCAGCACAGATGAAGCCCTAAAGAGGAGAAGAAAATTCACTTTGTAAGAAATCTCTGTTTTCTTCCCTGAGTGAAATACTTCATGTTTCTGCATAAAGTGCATGCAGTTTCCAGAAGAGACTATAGCTTGTGCACAAGGAGTTTTGTCCAGCACATGACAGGAATAACCTTCTCTCACTACAGGCCCTGAGATGTGGAAGAAAGGAGAGCTTTATTTCAGGAGAGATGCAACTTGCCAAATGAAAAGAAAGATGCACAGCCACGTGATCTATGACACATCTGCGGTCTGAGCAACTTGGGGAGAGAATGACAAGGAACAGGCTCTTGTGACACTGGGAGACGCTGTGGTGAGGCTGCTACCCTTCACGAATAACCCTGCTCTGCATGCATGTTTCACACCAGGTGCATCACGAGCAACTTGCACACTCCATCTAAACCTGAGGTGGATGCAATCCCAGGAGCAGCAGGAATGACCCCACAGCCCTAAGGCAGGATGCGGCTCTTGCTCAAGTTACTGTTTCTCGCAAAGGGAGAGAAACAAGCAATTCTGAGTGACTGGTGCATGTGAAAGCATGCTGGGGGCTGCTGAGTATTAACATGAAAACCATCACCCCTATCACCAAGGGCTTGCAAATATCTGTAATTGGAGCCCGGAGACAGGTGACCAGAGTTAGAAGGCAGGGAAGCCTCTTCCAGCTATGGATGTGTCCCTTGGAGAAAGGTTCATCTTCCTGAGACTCTCTGATTGCACAGGTTATTCAACTACTGTCTCTCAGCTCCAAACCCACTCTTCTTTTCTCTGCGCTCTGGTGCGGGGGCTGGGAATCCTGTTGACAAAGCATTTCTGCTTCACCACTGGACCGTGTGTTAGCCTCTGCCCATAGGGGGCGCTAGCGGGAGGCTTGACAGTCACTCTACAAGTCCGTGCCTGGCTCTGGTTTCCTCCCTAGAGCTCCTGAGTATCAGCAGAGTTCCGGTTCCTCCTCCACGTTCTTTTTTTTTTTTTCCCAACTTTAACACTTGCCCCCTGTGCCCAAGGTTGGTAGTGGCTTCCTACAATTATTTCCTGTGTTTCCTTAGTGTCCTCTTTTAGCCCTTCCAGTTGGTCGACACCAGAGCAACTGATTCTCTGTATTAAATTCTCTCTGTTAAAATACCTAGTATGGTTTCAGTTTCTTTCTTTGGGTCTCGCCCTTTCTAATCCAGCCTCCATGCGGTAGCCAGGATGGTCTTTCTGACTACCCATTTGAACAGGATACTGTCTGGAAGGGGTGACCTCCTGGCCTTGAGGCTATCAGAGCCTCTCCCCTACCCATAGCAGACATTGGCTGTCAATCACATTTCTCCTGAGAATGGACACACCCTCAGAATCCTAAACACCATGCTTAGGACAATACAATTCATGGTTCAGAATTAGCAGGTAAAATAGAACCTGTTATCCAACCTTGCCTTGAAAAGTAAGTTCCATCTCTGAGGTATGACCCATAAGAAATATTGGTTAATTTATCTCATGTTTATTAAGTGTTTACCATATACATCAGGCATTCTACTAACTTGCTATGTAGAATCTTCAAAGAGAAATCCACCAGTTAATACAATCTCCCATAAGAGCAGCTATATATTTTGTTTTTGTCCAAAAGAGCCCTTTGCATACTTGGATCCACTGTTAATACCTAGAGGAATTCTTTAACAGAGACCTGATGAAGTCACCACAAAGAATTCTTTGAAAATGACTGATTCTCCTCCCTGGAAGGAGAACTCTACTGATAATTTCGGCATAATTACACACAACACATTCCGAGTGATACACAGTAGAATTCCGGTATGAATTGCTAATTATGTCCAAGTTAAGGCATTGATGGAAATCCTTATCTGGATGTGGCTAAAAGTCACAGACTCTCTTCTGGGGTAATCTGAAGTCTTTTCCTCAAGTTCTGCATGTGGCAATGACTGAAGACATTTTTGGTAGTCAGAGCTGGGGGTGGAATGCTATTAGCATCTCTTGGCTAGAGACCAGAGATCCAGGGACATCCCACAGTGCACAGGACAGGGCTCTACCACAAAGAATTATCTGGCCCCAAATGTCACTAGTGTTGAGAGAGAGGACCTCTAATATTGACTCACATTTTTCGTGTTGGTTGTGTCAACCTAGTGTCTGAGGCCTCTTTTTTATTCACAGAGGGATGTCCCTATTTATCGATGTAATTGCCGAAAGTCAGCACCAAGTACTGAGATATCTGCAATGACATACTGATGGGATTTGTTCCCTCCAATGCATTGTGCAAAACATCTGCCCCTTGGTACCCTAAAATAACTCCTTTTACTCTCACATTGGCCCTGTCACCTCTTTCTCCAGCCTGGCACTCTGTCCCTAGCCCTCTTCTTCTGCAGTCTACCCACAACATGTCTAAAGGCATTGGGAAGAGTCACTTCCATGTGAAGGTTGAACGGAAAACCTATCTCCCACTGGTCTGACTCATGGATACCACGACGTTTCCAGTGTCATGCTGAAGAACTCCCCCTTCCAGGTGAAGCAGCTCAAATACTCTCCCACCCAAGGCATTCTGCTCACTTTCCTCTTCCTGATGTCAAACTGGCTTTAATCTAATTGGACTTTACATTCATGGCGGATTCTCACTCATTAGACACAACCTGATGAAAGGGCATGTCCAGCGCCTTGATGGATCTAGTAAACTTGCCTAACAAGCACAAGCCCTGAAGTTGATCCCTTAACTCTGGATGTTTACATATTGGCTCTGTGCAGAGTAGACACAGACTTCCACATCTCTGTCTTGGTGGCATTGACTGCACTAGGAAAATGAAGGAATGGTCACACCAGGTTAAACGGTTGAGGGGAAAAAACCCAATCCCCTCTTGTACCAGGAACTGTATCTAACCAGACAGCCTCATTTATCTCTATTGTTCAGTTAACTGTTGGCTAGTTTCTCTCTGACCTTCTAGAGCTGATAATTACCAAGTCATCAAATCATGAGATCTTAGGACCAGGGACCCGTATCATTCTACCACCTTCCTAGTGCCACATTTTTCTAGGAAGCAAGAAAACTTGAATCATGAGACTTAAGATCAGAGAATCTTTGCAATAAAGAGTTTGAATTTTGTAGGCACGGCATACCAGAATTTGAGGGTCTTAGAATGATAAACTATTTGGATCATAGAATCTCAGAATTTCTTAAGTATAGATTTGTTTTTAGATTTGATGGACTCTGATCATAGTGTCTTGCAGCTTATAAAATTGAGGCCCATGGAAGACCCAAACTTCAGGGAGCTTCCGGGCTCCAAGCTCATTTCAAGGGCTTGATCCACCTCTGGATTTCCTTGTTTCACCACCTCCACCAATAAAATTAATTGTTCCTTCCAAATGGGGTGCCACCCAGAAAGGGGACACTGCCTATAAAGTCATAAGGAGGGAGTTTTCTGCCTCCATAAGTGGATCCTTGCCACCCCATGGGAGGGAACAAAAATAGGATTCCCCAGGAGCTGGGCAGGTGATGCCTGTGAGGGCAAGGAGTCGATGCAATAGTGTAATGGGGAAGGAGACTCTGAGGATTGGTGTTAGGGAAACAATAGGGAGTGGTAGGGACTGTGGCAGATGGAGGACCTTTGCCATGGGAGTGAAAGAGCCCATCATTACCAGAGCATCTGTGAGATGCTGGAAACCTAAATTTTAATGTAGGAATCTTGAGATTCTTTTTTAATTCTGGTAACCGATTCAAATTTCAAATGCAGTACAGGCTGACACTGCATAGAGATACCAGTCTAAAAGTGCCCTGGGAGCCATTTTTGGCCTGCAGGTCCCTTACCTGTACTTCCTTTATTAGGAGGCCTCAAAAGAACTGGACATGGTTAGGAGCAAGGACTCTGTAGCCAGAAGGCATGGTTCCAACTCCTGCTCAGCTATGTGCTGGCTGGGCAACCTTGGCCAAGTTAAGCTCTCTGTGCCTAATTTCCCCATCAGCAAAACGGAGATGTTTATAATAGCACCTACCTCGTGAGGTTACTGTGAGGTTTAAATGAATAAGGATATGGGAAGTCTTTAGTAAATGTGCATCAGCTAGCACCTCTACGTGCTTACTACATAAAGTGCCCAAGACATGTAAGCAATAGGTAAGCATTAGTTATTAGTCTGTTTTGCCGATCCTCATTTTTTAAAACTTAGGCTCTCCACAGCAGTCTTGCTGGGAGAGGGGGGCAGGCAGAGGGGCCAGAATTAATATCTCTATTTTGCTGATGAGAAAACTGAGGCACAGAAGGGCTTTCCACTTGCCCAGGGCGACACGGTAAACACACGGCAGGATCTGGCTAGGATCCAGCTCTCTGAATCTGTTCTCTCTCTCCTCTCAGATGCTGTCTGCTTTTGGAACCCACGGCCTGACCTGACGGTGGACACCACCCTCTTCCAGCCAGCCAGCCAGCCAGCCAGCCAAAGACTCTGCCACACTGCAGGTGTCCCACACCGCCCTCCAGACACAAAATGACAATGAAGTGCATTTTTTGTTTTTTTAAAGAGAGAGAGAAAGAGAAGGGAGCAGAGGGTGAGACGAGAATGTTCTCGTCACAAATTCCTCTCTGGCCCGCCTCCCAGATTTGAAGTTTCTGGCATGGCTAGCAAGATTCGGGGCAGAAGAGTAAGACGATATACTAGGCAACAGCAGGGTCGCTGAGGATCCAGGAGTGGCCGCCTCCATTTCTCAGTCCGGCCAGCCCCCAGGATTAGCCGCATAATTGCAAGACCAGGATGAAATTAAAAGGCAGGACCCCCTTGGGCAAAAATTATTAAGAATTTAAGAGGGTGCTCGTAGAGCATAACACCCAGCATGGGGCCCTCTGAGTCCTGGGCCCTGTGACTGCAGAGCTGGCTCGCCCACGAAGCCAGCCCTGGACACTCCCCCTCGTATCAGCGACACTCCCGGCGTTACACAAAGCGGGGATGCAGAGAGGGTTAACAGACGCCCTCCCCTCTTCCCATGTCCCCATGAGATAAAACTACCATTGGGAGACCCAGGACAATTTTTATATAGGATTAGAAAACAAAAATCAATATTTAATTATCTGTAAGCTTTTTGTGTCACGGAATCTTTAGCGCCCTAACAGGGAGCACAGGCTACCAAGGCAAAAGTTAAGTCATTAGAGACGCCGCACCGCTGGCCATCCCTTTTTTGAGTTGGGCCATAAATAGAGTACATTATCAGTCCTCACATGCTGGTATTGTTATTTATCTTTACAATCTCTATTTACCTCTATTTATAGCAGATTTCCCCCATATATTATGAGGCCAGGTTAACTTTAACGGACTTCATGAAAAGAGGTACTTAAAACTTTGGAACATGCTTATGTGGACAGATGGCAAGGTTTTCAGAAGCTATGGGGCCCAGAAGGCTGCTTTGAAGGGTGTTGATTTTTTTTTTTTTTTTGCTTTTTTTTCTTGTTGCCTACCCTCTTTCCCATGAAGGCTTTCCAGAGTCCTTCATTCCCGGCATGGTAGCTGTATCCGAAGTCCAAATGGATGGAAATGGGGCCAGAAAATTCTGGCTCCGGACTTGCAGGGCCTCACCTGGAAAGGGGCTTGTTAATTGCCAGGCTGATGGCAAAGTCATTTTTCCAAAGGCTGGAAGACTTTGCTTTGCCAGGGAAACTTGCACTAGACTTTGTCGTTCACCGTCTTATTTTAGGCTTAGTTGTACGGGATTTTAATAGTCTGTTCCATGATGGCCTCCACCATCAGACTGCCATCTCCTCTGGGCAAGGACAGAGTCTGGCCCGCCTGCGGAGTCACACTTCCTGCACAATTTCCAGCACAGAGTAGATGTGCAATAAATGCAAATAACTATTTTACAAGAGAAGCAGCAGAGTTAGAGTTAGAAGCAGCCTACAGGGTTACCTTGTTTTAAATTTCTCCTCTGAAGCTTAACACCTAGGGGACTTTGGGTGAGCCAACTAGCTTCTCTGAGCTTCAGGTTCCTCATCTGTAATGTAGGACTGAAAATAGTGCCTGCTTCACAGGTTGATGGGAGGAGTCAATAAGATGGAGCAAGTGACCTGCATCCCCTTGTGCCTGATGCCCAGAAAACACACGTGAGTTGATTGTTTCATTAATCCTAGGGGCTACATACCTGTTTAGAACTGATGTGAATGGATGAAAGAATGCATGGATGAATGGGTGTCTGGATAGATGAACGAACGAATGAAAACACAGGAAAGGCCTTCCTTAGAAGTAGAGCTAGGACCCAGGAAATGTAATCTAGGGAAAGATTAGATAAGTTTTTACTTACTATTTTCAAAAATAAAGCCATTTAGAAAAAGAAACAGATCTGTACAAATCTGCTTGTCATAAAGGTAGAGTTTCAACTCAATTGGGGAAAACATTATTTCACAAATAGTACTGGGACAACTGTTTAACAATTAAAGAACAGTAATAGAGTTATACTGTTACTTCATAGCCATTCAGAAAATCAATTCCCAATGGACTGAAGTTAACAGTAAAGCATAAAACTCTATAACCCCCACATGAAAATATGGGTTAGCAACTTATGAACTCAAGCAGCAAGGATGTTTCTAAGGGTAAAAACAAAATAATAAGCTATAAAAGAAAACAGATTTATTAAATTCCATAAAAATGAAAATATTTACATGCTTAAAAGAAGACATAAAATATACTGGGAAAAATTATTTGCTTCATATACACTAGAAAACGGGTTAATAGACACATTATATAAAGAGTTCTTGGATGTTATTAGGGAAAACAAAGAACAAAAGTAAACAGAAAAACAAACAAACAAGTATTTGAATGGGAAATTAATCAAAGAAGGCAGAGTAACGGCCAAATAAGCATATAATACAAGCTGAACTTCACTTGCAATAAAAGAAATGCAATTTATGAGAACAGAGGTTTTAAATGGTCAAATCAGCACATTTCTCTCTAATGATAATACACATTGCTTATGAGGATGTTGCAAAATAGTCACTCTTGTGCATTGTGAGTGCAATCTTTATAGAGCACAAAAGTAAATACTGTTTGTTGTATGCTTTGAGATTCTGTGGCTGTTTACTATGTAGTAACTTTGTGTAAGTGTTGCTAGATACAGTTTTGATAGTTTCTCTATATCAGTTTCCTCTCACTGGGAGTGTAAATGGGTGACTTTTTTTTCTTAGAAATAAAGCAATACCCATCCAAATTTTAAACATGTCCACCCTTTGACACAGCAATTCCATTTTCAGAAATCTACCTTAGAGCAATATTTGCCCAAGTACTTAGAGATAGGCCAATACAACATTGTTAACAATAGAAGCAAATTGGAAACAACCCAATTACCCATCAATATGGAAATGGTTAAATAAATGGTTAACCAAAATGGCCATTTTTCTAAGTAAAAATGATGACCTATCTACAGTTTCAATGCAATATATCCATATAATAGAACACTGTGCAGCCATGGAAAAGCATGAGTTGGTTTACCATGCACAATATTATGGGAGTATGTCCTTGTTCAATTGTTAAAAGAGAAATGTAATTTGCATATCATGGCATTAATTCATTTAAGTATGTATATTATAAAGGTCTCAAAGAAAGGGTGGTTTATGGAATGTTCTCTTTTGACTCTATGGATTTCTGCATAATCTAACTTGTGTCTTTTTGTCTCACGAGAATTAGCTTCCATGCCTTGTATTTCCAACCACCCAACCCAGTCCCCATGGGTCAACACAGGATCATTTCTAATACGTGAAACCACCTCAAACATACTTCAAGGACTTGCAGGGCCATCGGCGTGACACTCAACATCTCAGCCTGGCTGGGGAGACCTCCTGTACCCTGGCCCCTGCATCTCTCCATCATTAATCATCGTGGTTCTTCACATGCCCATATTGTCTCTCGCTTCAGACTTCTCCCGTGCTGTGCCCTCTGCCTAGATGCTCTTCCTCGCCTGTCCATCTGGAAACCTCCATGAAGATTCAGTCCTTCCACAGGTAGGAAGGACCTTCCATACGAAGCCCTGGCCTGATGTTCCAGTCTCTGGTAAGTGATTCCCTGGGGCAGTTTTTAAAAAAAATCAAGGTGAAATTTACATAGCCTAAAATTAACCAGTATAAAGTATACAGCTTGGTGGCATTTTTCACGTCTAGATTTCCCAAGCCCCCACCTAGACCTGCTGCACTGAAAGCTCCGGCATTGGGACCAGAAATGTACCTTTAATGTACAGGTCCCAGATAATTTGCTTGCCTACACCCAAGTTTAATGACGCTGCCCTGGTCTCATGTCCTTCTGTCTATTAACACATGACTATCTTCATGTCTATTAACTTATAAACCAGAGATTGCGAGATTCTGCATAAAGATAGGTAGATAAAGCTGTAGACATATAGATGTGCACACGTGTGAATATATATATATATATATGATATGTATATATACCTACATATAATTGTTATCTGACCATACTAAATAAATTATTTTGCATCCCAATAAGAAGTTTTGCAAACTGTAAGCTCTGTCCATAAGGACGAGGTAGGGAAAATTCCCTCCATCCACCCTGTCAAACTGAGCCAGTAACTAGCAACCCATGCCTTGGCCTCTGCCGGAACCTGAGCAATGCTCTCAGCTGGGGATTTGATCCTTTCACTTTCTAGCACTAGCTGGGGTTGACTATGGCCAGGAAGAAACAGTCTTGGGCAACCCTGCCACCATGGCCTCAGAAGGTCAGAGATACATTTTAGGTGCAGAAATGTCTGTTTTCAGTGCTTTCCAAAATCCCATGCAGGGAGGCTGCTGAGCTGAGCTTGAAGGCCCAGGATGTTTGGCAGGTGCAGCGCAGCTCCCTTGGACATCGTGTGGGGCCATCGTCTCTGATGCTAAAGTTTGGTTTCTGTCTCAGGAGCCTGATCCCCCTGGCCACTCTCCATCCTCAGCCAAACATCGGCTCCCTTCTGAGATCCTATGGGGTGGAAGTCAGACAGGGAGGGTCGGAAGGCAACAGCTGGGGCTGGGGGGTGGGAGGGAGGATGGCAAAGGCCCCTCTCCAAAAGCCATTGATTCGTGTTGAAATAAGGATGCTTTCATTTCCTTGCAAACTGGGGCTCCTCGTGGAGAAAATCATAACACGCATGCTGTGGGCAGTGGGGCATAGCGGGTAGGAACCTCGAACTCCACCAGAACCTGGTTCAAATCCCAACTGTACCACTTTCTGGCTTTGTTACCTGAGTGGGTGGGTGGCTCCCTCTCTGAGCCCTATCCTTATCCATAAAATACAGTTCATAGAGTTTCTTTGTGAGGTCTAAATCACATAATATCTGCAAAAGGCCTTGTGCAGTGCTTGGAGAAAAAGAAAACATCTGATCAATACATGCTAATTATCCCCAGAAGCCTATCTCTCCTTGAAAGGACAGCTTTGGCTTATGTGTTTATAAAGTGCCTAAGCAAGGCAAGGTGGAAACAGCTCTGAAGTCCACATCAGGGACTGGGGCTCCACCTCTGTGACTTGTTCCATGACCTGGGGCAAGTCTTTTCCACTCCTTCTCCCGAAAATGCAAGGAAAAATCCCGTAGGGGGAGAAGCATCACAGGCCAGGGCCTTTCAAGTGTTGTAGCCCTTGATCTCCGACCCCTCCTGGCATCATTAGCCCCATTCCTCAGAAAAGCACACGGAGGCACCGGGAGGTGAAGTAGCTGCATAAAGCAATGGAACACCAGGAAGAACTGAGATTCTGACCAGGTGTCTGACTCCCCAGTGTTCTTTCCACCCCCCCCCCTTTAGCCTCTCAGTAATAAAGGTAAAATTCATAACTCCATTGATTCAGCACTTTCCCTATGTCGGGCATGGCTTTACAGACTTCACGCTGTTGCTTTCTTTTAAACCTCACCACAGGCCCTGTGAGGCAGGTGGGCTCTGAAATTCCCCCATTTTCCAGATGAGGAAACTGAGGCTCAGCTACTAAGTGGGAGTCAGTATTTGAACCCAGGACAAGTCTGTGTCTGGAGGAGTTAACCGACACTCACTTCTCTCCTCCCTCCTTTCCCTCAGTGACTCACGCACGGCTCAAACAGCCTCAACCTTCTAAGTGAATAAGCCAAGGCAAGAAATAACTGCATCTCCCGCCCTTTCTGTGCACAGGAACAGAAGGAGCAAAATGGCCTATGGGGAAAGTCATGAAGCTCGTCACGTCTTCACGGCAGCCCTGACTTTTTTCTTACTTAACTCGCTACCTCTCTTGCTGCCCCAGTCATCCCCGTTAGTAACGACAACCAGAAGCTGACACCATAAATAAGTAGCACAAATTTCACAGATGCCCCCAGGAAACTCGAGCAGGGAAATAGCTCAGCATATGTCTAAATGGTTAATTGACTTAATTGCTGGGAGTTGGGCGATTAGCTCACCTGATCCACCCCAGTGGCCACAAAAACGTCCTTAATGGTGTTCAGTTTATTTGTATGTTAAGCTCCAGTTACTATTACGGGGAACTTTTCAATTGCTGATTACCTCATAAATATATAATCATAGTCGTAGGAGAAAAGAAGCCTGGCAGCCTCTCATGAAAGGCTTTTCAAGGAAATGTGAAAGGCACTGTTCATTCGCTCACTTGGTGATTGTTTGTTGAGCACCTACTATGTGCCAAGTCCTCCAGGAGGCCCTGGAGATGAAAATCCCTGTCCTCAGAGGCTGTCCATTCTGGCAGGAGGAGAGAGGCGGTAGTCAAGTAAATACACACACACATACAATAATTTTAGAAAATAGAACAGAATGATGGAGTTTGGTGAGCAGGGAAAGACTGCTTGGGCAAGCAAGGGTCCTCATAGAAAGTCTCATGGAGGACAGACATTCAGGCTAAGGCATGAATGAGACTTGCTTTTGCCAAGACAGGTGCTGGAGGCAGAGGGGGCAGCAAGGGCCAAGGTCCTGAGGTTGGAATGAGTTCATCCTGCCTGAGAACTAGAAGGCAGGCCAGCACACCTGGAGTATAACATGGGAAAGTGAGACTGGTCCAGCAAGAGCTGGAAGTGGAGGCAGAAAGCAGGTCATGCAGGTCATAGTGAGGCATTTGGATATTTTTTTCTAAGTGCAATGGAGAAGCGTTGCATGATTTGACTTATGTCTTAAGAGACCAGGCTCCTGGGTGCAGAGTGGTTTATCAGTAGGGGCTTTGGTGATGGGGAGGCAAGAGGGAGGACAAGACAGAAAGCTGGGAGGCCAGTGAGGAAGTATCTTCAGCCACCCAGGTGAGAGAAGATGACTTGGAACCAGGTTATAGGGGGATGAGTGGAGAACTGTGGATATTTGCAGGTATATTTGGGAAATAGATGAGATAGAACTTCTGTTGGATCACAAAAGCATGCCTAGGTTTGCAGCTGGGATGATAGTGGCGCCATTTAGCAAGACAGTAAGCACCTGGTAAGCAGCATTCAAGCAGGAAAACTCATGTTTTGGGAAAGAACAATTGGGCCCAGCCAAAGGGATAAGATTGGCCATCAGAATACCGGTGGAGAAGGCATTGCTGAAATCCAGACAAGACACGGTGGTGGCCTGGGCTGAGGCTGGCCGTGGAATGGTGGGTTGTTACCATTTGGATATTTAAACTAACACAGGATGGAGTGTCAGCAGCAATATTAACTTCGGTTGAATCTGTGTAGTACAAGACCTGAAAATAGAGGCCTCAATTCTGTCATATCCCAAATAATCACCCGTAGCCCCATCTTAATCCTTCTGAAGTTGGGTGGAGGTGAGGGGAGGTTGGATCAAAATTGGAATTATATCAAGCAGAAAATAATCTTCAGTCTGGGTTGCACTGATAAAAAAAAAGGCAGAATTCATAATTACCATATAAAACTGTTTATGTTTGTGATTATATGTTACTGCCACCTCCAGGTCCTGGCAGCAAATGACTTAATTGCTTTAGGCTGGAGCTGGGGTGTGGGAAGCAGAG
This sequence comes from Smutsia gigantea, assembly GCA_032199065.1. Taxonomy (NCBI): domain Eukaryota; kingdom Metazoa; phylum Chordata; class Mammalia; order Pholidota; family Manidae; genus Smutsia; species Smutsia gigantea. The sequence goes on from JAVSCE010001935.1 coordinate 275,429, forward strand.
AGTTTTGCAGGGTGGAGGCAAATCTTCTGTCTCTGCTGCCTCACCCCCTTCTGCAGTTGGGTTCTGGGTGTTGCCCTGGTTTCTGCAACAGCTTCCAGTAAACGTGGTAACTACTGCCTTTCTGCTGGGCAAGTTGTCAAAAGCCAGAGGTAGGTCTGCGTTGGGGAGTCGTGGAGTTCAGTGGGATGGGTCATGTTTAGACAAAACCAGGCTGAGAAAAGGAGACAGAGGAATATGCTGGTTCCAAGGCACGGGGTGTCAGAACTGGCACATCTATATACAATAGTGCGTCATAACAGAACGTCACCCCATGAGCTTGTGCACCCTAAGAGGACCAAACCTCCCCCATTTGCTCACCAACCTATCCCCAACGCCTGGCCCAGAGGTGGTGCCTGTCTGAGTTTGGGCTGCCCCTGAAACAGGCCTGGAGATAAGACTGCAGTCCAGAAGGGCAATCCCAGGGGGCACCTGCATGGTGTATGAGAGGGAGAGAAGGACGCTATTGGTTACTACTGTGGCCCATGGGAACCTAACCCTGCCTGGGCCCTCTGCGGGATGATGTGGAACCCATGAGGAAGGGAGCTAAGCTATTTGTATTTCAACTTCCACCCTGTAGGCCAGGGGAGCATGTTGGTAATTCCCTTCCACCATGTTCTTGGGCAGAGGAAGCTACGGCATCCAGAGAAACCCTTGGGCAGAGACACCCGTGTTGGCAGTTGGACGCTGGGCTGGAATGCCCTGGAAAGGTAAAGCGAAGGCTGTCTGGGCAGGACGCCACCCTGCATCTCCCACAGAGCCCAGTGAATGGTATTCATTTAAGTGAATGGGTGGATAATGAATGAATAATCTGTAAGGTTGGGACCCTCCAAGAATCTAGCACCTAGCCAACTTACCCTTGTTGGTTCTGACTGTGAGAAGTCACTCCCTTCGGGCCCTTGGGGATATCCCTTATCATTTAGCCTCTTTGTGCCTCAGTTTCCCCATTGTCAAAATGGTGGTAATTGTAGTAACTTTATATGATCGTTAGGAACATTCAGCATAAGATGCCATGTCATGCATCCATTAATGTGTGACCCATACTTACTGGGCACCCCTGCATGCCTGGTTTGGGGGAAGGTGCCATGGGAAGCAAAGCATAACACCTCCCCATCAGGGTCCACCTGCCTAGTAGGTCTCAATAAATATTTGCTTCCTCCAGTTGAAGGGGGTGTGGGTGGAGAGCAAGGATGGGGACTGCTGGTGGGACCTGGCTTCTGAGCCTGATACCATTTTAGGGAGTTTTCTCGAGAACCAAATCAAGACCTTGGAACAATAGTGAGATCCACAGGAGCTGTATTCATTCATTCATTTGTTCTGCATGTATTTATGAGGCTCTATTCTGTGCAGGTCCCTGCACCCAGCTCTTGCTCACCTCACACTCACTCAATCCATTACCACGTCCTGTCAGTCAGGCCTGTTAATCAAACCCACTAGCTCCCGTCTCTCCTTCCTTGAACGCCACTCTAAATCAGGTCTGATCATCTGCCCCAGGTTTCTGCAGGAGCCTCCTCCCCTGTTCCTAACCTTGTATCTCCCTTCTGAAAAGCTTCTCTAGCTCCCCATTGCCCTCAGGAGGAAACTCCAGGCTCCCTGACTCTGGCCCCTGTCTCCTTCCACAGCTCTATGTTCAGCCATCCCACCACCTCCAAGTCATGTTTTTTTTAAAAATAGCCTTATTGAGGAATAGTTAAAATTCCATAAAATTCATCCATTTAAAGTTACAATTCAATGGCTGTGGTATATTCACAGAACTGTGCAACTATCGTCCAAATCTAACTAAGGAACATTCTACCAACTCACAAAGAAACCCCATACCCATAAGCAGTCTCTCCACTTGCCCCACAACAGTCCCTGGAAATCACTGGTCTATGTTCTGTCTTTATAGATCTCCCCATTCTGAACATCCCATGTAAATGGACTCACACAATATGTGACCTTTTGTGACTAACTTCTTTCACTTGCATAATTAAAATGTGTCCAGGTTGCAACATGTATTAATACTTCATTCCTTTCTATGGCTGATATTCCATTGTCTATCCCCCCCTATTGTCTGTCAGTTAAACAGTTAATGGACATTTGAGTTGTTTCCATATTTTGGCTATTGTGAAAAGTGCTGCTATGAATTCACGCCCAAGTTTTTGGGTGCATGTATCTTTTCATTTCTGTTGGGTATATGTGTAGGGGTGGAATTGCTGGGTCATGTGATCACTCTCTGTTTGACATTTTGAGGAACTGCTAGACTACTCTACAAAGGGGTGTGCTCTTTATATTCTATCAGCCATGTATATGAGCAGTCCAGTTTCCCTGTAACTTCACCAATACTTGTTAGTATCTGTCTTTTTGATTAAAGTCCTCTTGTTTGATTTTTATTTTCCTGGTGACTAATAGCACTGAGCAACTCCTCGTGTCCTCACTGGCCATTTATGTGTATATGTTCTTTAAGAGAATGCCTATTCAAATCCTTTACTCGTTTTTTAGTTGGGCTATTTATCTTTTTATTGTTGAGTTTTAAGCATATTCCACTGAGTTTTTATATACTGTAGTTACAAGTTCCTTACTAGACATACAGTTTGCAAATAATTTCTTCATTCTGTGGGTTAGCATTTCACTTAGTTTTTTCTGTTGTATTCCTTTTTGCTTATTGAGGTATAATTGACATACCATTATATTAGTTGCAGGTACACAACATAATGATTCAATATTTATACACACTGCTAAATGATGATCACAGTAAGTCTAGTTACCATCCATCACCGTTATTTCACTTTCATGATGGTAGCATTTGCAGCATAAAAGTCTCTAATTTTGATGAATTTCCATTTGTCTATTTTTTTTTTCTTGTCTCTTGCACTTTGGGGATCATATATAAGATACCATTGCCTAATCCAGGGTCGTGAAGACCCTAATTTTCTTCTATGAGTTTCATAATTTTAAGTCTTACATGTAGATCTATGATCTATTTTGAGTTAAGCTTTGTCCTTTTGTCTGTGCATATCCATTTATTCTTAGCATCATTTGTGGAAAAGACTATTTCCTCCATTTAATAGACTTAGCACCCTTCTTAGAAATCCACTGTCCTTAGATATTTATTTCTGGACTCTCAGTTCTACTCCACTGATCTACATGTCTATCCTTATGCCAGTACCACACTGTCCATACCATAAGTGGTGTCAAATCCGTCCTCCAAATATTATCTTGCATGCCAGCATTTGATCTCTCAGATTAGAATATAAATGTCCACACATAGTCATAATAGTCATATTATAGGACACTGTCTTGGTGGTGAGTCATGATTTAATTTCTTTCATGCTGTGTGACTCTGGGTCATTCACTTAACCTCTCTGAGCCTGTTTTTCAGAACTTTATTTGTAAAAATAAGAAAAGTGCTATCTTCCTTCCTGCCTCCCCTCCTTCCTCCTCTCTTCCCTCTCCTTCCTTTGAAGACAGAGACCATCTCATTTATCCCCGTATCAGCACAGCGTCTGACCCAGAGTAAACACCAAGTGTCCACTTGCTGAATGAGTGAATAGCCCATCTTGCTGGAGAACTGGGAGAACATGGTTTCCTATGTACGCACACGGCTGTTTCTAAATAAACAGTGACTTGGCAGCAGCTGCGGAGATCGGGTTTCCTGTTACTGCTTTGTCTTCTGTGCGAGGCATTAACCTCCCTCCCTCCTGCCCGAGTCTTGCCTGGGGGCTCAGAGCTGCCTGCCTCCTTCCCTGCAAGCAGGGACCTTTATATTATGGAACAGGGGTTCTTATACTTTCTGGGTTCACAGCACCCTTTGTGCTCTGGAATTGTTTCACCAGAAGAAAGTCCTCACGGTTCTGTTTATTAGGTATTTAGGTGCAAACTTAATCAGCATTTATGTCCTAACAACTTAGTAGCTGTTGGAAAAATAATCCACATAGGTTGATAGAAGAATAATATTTTTATTTCAGTCTTAAATAAGCACAGTTACTTATTCTTGAAATGTGTGTGCCTGTTGGGCTCTGCACAGCTTCTGAAACCTCAGAATTGGGTTGGACCCTGCCACCTCATTTCCCGTTCCACATTGATTTTGGCGCAGACCCTGCTTTTTATCAGAGCAACCACCCAAAAGCCAGGGTCACAAAGATATGACATCATCAAAAGGAATGTGGTGTGTTCTAATGCTGGAAATGTGAATGACCTCAAACTTGTAGTTCATGTGATGTTCAGGAGATGTCCAGTATTCCTATGACCACCTCGATGACTAAAAATATCTCCCAGCTATTCCTGGGGGTTCTTGGTTATTCTGGGGTGTCTTGGCACACAGTCTGGGACCTGGAGTCTGCAAGGAAAGAGCATGTGAATTGGCTCTTGAGAACTTGGGATTCCATGTTCTGCTAGTGATTCCTGGGTAAACTTGAGCCAGTCACTTTCCATTCGGGGCCTCAGTTTCCCTCTACCCTTGTCAAACCAGACCTCTACCGGCTCCAATATGTTATCCTCACTATCGTCGTAACCTTTGATAATGAGGCCTCAGTATGTGTCAGATGCTATACTCCTCACAACCACTCTGGGGTAGCACTTGTTAGCAACCTCACTTTATAAAGGATGATTTTGTGGTCTAAGGGCTCAAGATTGTGAGCATCACAGGCAGAAACTGGTACCTCCTGCTTTAGATCTCCACTGCCTTCCCTGGAAGCATTTCTCTGCCTCAGTGTGTCAGAAACACTTTGAGAAGAGTAATCAAGATGATCCTACAGCTTGGGGACAAATTGCATGTTCCGTATTGACACTGCAGGAGTGCAATTCCGGCCATCAATAGTCTACGTCCGCATTGCCAGTTCCTCTGCTTTCAACAAAAAGTCTCCAAGTCTGCAGCTTACATGTAAACTGAAATTAAACCCTGTCCAGAACAGAAGAGCTGATAATTGGATACAAGCAGGAATGGCTCATTTTTGTGTTATCTACAAAGACAAACTTTTTTTTGCCTGCTTTATTACATTGAAAACCTTCCACAGGTTCCTCATTATCTTCAGAATAAAGTGAAAACTCCTTCGTGTGGTTTCCAAGCCCCTTGCCCTACCTGCATCTGTGGTCGCAGGCCACCCCCCATGCCCACCCTCCCACTTTTCCATGAAGCCAGAATAGACCTGCTTGAGGATGAAATATCGATGGAGAACATGCCCTATGCCAGGCACTGCTGTAAGCCCTGGGGAGGTGGCAGGAAACAAAAGGATGAAGTACCTGCTTTCATGGAGTTTGTAGTCTGAGGAAGAGAAAGGCTGAGAGGGAGATTCATCACACAATCTAGCAAATACAGCATTCTAATGGCAATAAGTATAACGAAGGAGAGGCTTAGGTGTGTTGAGACCTAAATCGAGAATGTTCCCATGGACCTTGTCCCTGCCTTTTCACATTGGGTCATAGTTGCCTTTTCAATTAGGCAATTACTTGACTGTCACTGCACACACAGGCCTGGCACATACTAGGTGCTTACTAAGTACATGCATCAAATAACATAGATACTCAGTGTGGAGGCAACACAGAGAGAAAAAGAAAATTGCAACCCTATCACACACACTCCCCTATGAGATGTCACTCTCTTACCTTTATAATTTGCATTAATTAATTACATTAATTTATCTTTTAAATAACTATTTCATGCTATGTTTGCCATTGTGCTTCCTTTCATTCAGTTTATGTGATGAGCATTCCCCTATATAATGTGTTTAATCTCATGTGCCAGTTCCTGTCCATTGATAGCGCCTGTCTGGAGCGGTTTATTAGAAAAACACGCACAGAGGCTATCAGGCTGTGATTGATTAGTGATGTCTGCCTGGAACAGAGAAGTTGGGCATTGAGGGTATTCACTTTTGGGGACAAGGCTAAATGTTTAGCTATCAGAACCTTGTGCAGACATCAGAAGCTGGAGCAAGGAATGGAAACCCCTTCTCTGATGGTTGGGCATGAAATTCTGCCACACTGGGTGGTGACAAGGTGGCCTGAGCAGAGCCTCCTTCTCTTAGGAAGTATGTGTGTGAGATGCACACTGAGAAGTGGTCACCAGAGCTGCTGTGACATCCCAGTGGGATGTCACTGATTCAGTGCCCTTAAAACATTCAGCAGGTTTTCGACTTGGGAGAGCCAGGGCCAAGAGGGAAATGACAGCCTCTTGGTCTGGTTCTCCCAGAAGCGGACTCTGAGACCAGAACTCCCAGGAAAGGGAGTTGGAGGTGAACTATGTATAGATTTTATTATCTCTGGTGAATAATAAAGGTTAGCTCTGGGTGGTACTTTGGAGTTATCGCACCTCAGGACCCAGAGAACTGGGGTATTTATCTACCTTAACCCCATCTCATTTCAGAGCTGCTTCCAGGGGCATTAACCCACTGGTGCCTCCAGCTTGCCCTCTGCTCAGCTGAGCATGCTTATAAGGCCAGAACAACGCCCACAAGCAGAGAGTCATGGGCAGTCACAGCAAGCAGATGTAACTATGGCAGTGGTGAGGAGCTAACAGCCTCAGCTCACAATGACCCTTCTCAATTCCTTTAAGTCCTTAGAGTAAACCCCCTGTAGCAAAGACAACTTTTTTCTGTAAAGGGCCAGAGAATAAATACTTTGATTTTTGTAGGCCATTTGGTCTCTGTCAAAAATGCTCACCTCTGCCCTTGTGAAAGTAGTCATAAATAATATGTGAATGAATGAACATGCCTGTGTTCTAATAAAACTTTATTTACAAAAACAAGTGGCGGGCCAGATAGAGCTCACATAGCTGGACATGGTTGATCCTTATTCTAAGGCTGGGATGATGTTTGTTTATAATTTGGGGGTTCTGGTTCCAATCAGCTGTCTGCGACTGTTGGGAGTAAGGAATCTTTTTTGAGTCTGGGACCTCTGTCAGGTTCGATGCAAAAGAAGAGTAGTGATTAATCAGTGATGTCTGCCAGGATGGGAGACGACAGCACACACGCTGCTCATTTTTCATCCTTGGCCTCAGAAAACCTTCTCAGCAATCAGAAGGAACTTGAACAGTACAGTACAAATAGTCCCGGTATTACAGGGAGGGCTCACCTGGGAAGCTTGGCCTCTTCCCAGATAGGTGGCAAGTCTCTAGACCCTTCAGACCCTGTGCCTTTGCAGAGCCAGCCCCACTTGCCCCCTAGACTCTGAGTGGCTTGAAAGGTTGGAGCCATGCATTTTGTTCTTTGTTTTCCCAGGCCTACCAGAGGCTGGCATAGTGTTTAGTCAACATCTCTTGTCTGAACGAATGAATGAATTGGAGATTCACAGAGGCAACTAACATTTCCTGAATGCCTACCACATGCTAGCTTAAGACTTTTGTATGCCTATTATCACATCTCCAACCCAAGAATGATATGAAGCAGGAACCATGAAGTCCATTTTTCAGACTGAATGGCTTTCTAAATTGTGACAGCACAACTAATAGTTATGACATTGATGATGGTGAGGATGGCAGCTACCACTTATCTCCATGGGCCAGGAATGGTGCCTAGCACTTTGCTTATATCCTTATGCAAAGTCTAGGAGAGGGAATGTCTTTTTCTTCCATTTTATAGGTGGGGCAATCAAGGCTCTGATCGGGAAGCCACCAGCCTGACATGAAGCAGTAACATGTCGCTGAGCAGAAATGTGGCAGCAGATCCCACTGTCTGCTTTGAGGCTCACGATCCTTTCATTGCTTTGCAAAGCTGCCTGCAATGCAGGGTCTTGCATGAATAGATGGAGGGCGCTCAGCAGGAATGGCCCCGGCCAGTTCAGCTGGGACGGGTCATAGGCTGAGCAGGACAGGGCAGCAGAGGCAGGAGTGCAGGCGGGGTGGGTTACAGCGCCACCCGCGAGGTCCCACCACAGCACCTCGGCAGCAGCAGGCTGGGAGCCCTGGTGTGCCCGGCGCCCCTATGATTGGCAGCCTGCAGATGGCGGGGGTGCCTTGGAATTTATTATCCAAGCATGCCTTTCTGAGGGGGCCTCACTGCCTGACACTGCTTTATCAGAAAGCTGGGAATGGTTAGCCGAGCCCATCTGTTAGCCAAAGAGGAGAACTCAGTGGGTGGGGAAGTCTGCAGAGTCATTTAAAAGGAATTTCTCTGATGCTGAGGCTGGGGCGGAAGGTTATCTGCCCGTGGGCCCATGGGCTGACTGAGCTGGGGGCTCGGGGAGCTTGGGGAGGTGTGTCTGGATTTGGTAGAGACTCTCCTTCCTTGTTCTAAACCAGAAATCGCTGGTTCTTAGCAGCAACTTTAACTCTGCAGTGATCCTCATAGCTAAAAACTACCACATTACCATCATCAGTGTCTTGATGACGAATCGGAGACAGATGGGAATAAATGCAGGAATCTGAATTTAATACCGGGGTCACTAATGAATCCAGGAGCTGGGAAATAATTAGGAGAAGTTACTGCTCCCGCCGCGGTAGTGCTGTGTGTCGGCTGCGTTCTCCTCTCCCCTGTCCCACAGCCAGGGTGCCCTGGAAGAACACTGAGCAGCCAGTGGGGTATGTTGGGCCTCAGGACCCAATCTTGAGTTCAGTTTCTGGTGTGTTTATGACAGGCTGGTGGCTGGCAGGTGGAGACAAGGGAAGAGTGGGCTCTCCATTGGTAGCCAAGGTTCATTTGGCTTAGACGAAACACTGGGCTGCAAGTTGGGAGACCTAGGCTCTTGGTGGGTGGCCCTGGGGCAGGTGGTTCCCCTCCTCTGGTGCTCAACGATGATAAAATCTCATAGATGGTGACACGAATTACTTGCTGCTCTGGAGCAGGCATGAGTTAAGTGGCTCACAAGTAACATCTCATTTAATCTGCCCCCATGACCCTAGGACTCTCTTTATCCTCCTTCATCTGAGCAAAATTGCTTCAACAACTTATACAAAGGTCTACAGTTGACAGTAGAGCTGGTTTCGAACCCAGAAATCCAGTTCAAAGGTCTAAGCCCTCAACCCCGCAGCTCCACTGCCTGATGCTGCAAAGACTGGGATAATCTTTGCTGTTTCTTCCAACACCCAGATGTTTTTAGGCCTGCAGGATTCTAAGTGCTTGCAAATACCTGCCTCACAATATGGAGGGAAAGAGAGATTTTCATAATTGGCTGTCTGACAAGGCTGGGCCCCTGTTCTATGTGATTATATGCTTATGCCTCCTTTCTGAACCGTAGCACAATTGCAATTGAACAGTTGAGTACTGCATTGTGCAATGGCCATCTACCCTGGTCAACTGTAGGTTCCACAAGGATATCATCTATTTTGCTCACTGCTGTGTCCCTGGTGCTGAGTGGAGTGATGCGCAAATGATATTTACTCAATGAGTATCAAATGAACGAATGAATGAATGAAGCTAGAAAGTCAGGTTCAGCCCCGTTGAACAGAAGCCCCATGCTGGGCCACCCCATGGTAGCCATTTCATCTCATCCAAGCTGCTGCTTCCTGGCAGAGGCACAGAAGCCAACCCGGCGTTCAGCATCCTTGCAAGGGCAGTGGGCACTGACAGGGGCTCCTCTGGTGCAGGGCGAGGAGCCATGTCCAAGGCTGACTCCAGCCCCCGCCTGCCTCCCTTGCAGGAGCAGGGTTTGCTGGAGCTGCCTCACAGGGTCACGCTTGAATAGCAACCCGCGCTGCCTGGGCATCACGTGACTGTCAGGCTGCCGGGGGGCGGCTCAAGGCAAGCAGGAGGGCCAGGGGTCACCTCTGCAGTTAAGTCATGTACCTGGCGGAGACCATATTTATGGAGAATGGTTCAAGGAACAAAGCGTTCTTCGTTTTTCTTTCCTTCCCTTTTTCTTATTACTCTTTTCTTGGCTATCTGGCTTCAGGATATTTCCATGCTGGGTGGCCAAGGTGCGGGAGGCTTTCGGGCTAGGGATGAGTGTCTGCTTTCTGACTTGCAGGGCAGGCGGTCTAGTGGCCAAGGGCCGAGATGCTGGACTAGGAGTTCCCGGGTTCTAACTGTGGCTTCTCCTCGACCTGGCACACTGAGAATGACCTTGAGCTGCTTCATCGACCCCTCTGAGCTTTACTCTCCTCATCTGTTAGGTAAAAGGCATTTCAGTACCCAGGTTACTCTGAGGATGCTACACAACAGTACAGATAGAATCCTCAGTACATACTTCCCATGGGGTTCAATTCATGCAGCACCTATTCACATCACCTCCACCACCATTAATTGCGGAGACAGAAAACCAGTCCTCAGGTTCCTTTGTGCCAGGATGGATACAAATTAGGCAGCAGAGACAGTAGTTTTGCCACTGGCTTTTCCACACAGAGGAGCAAAGAGGGACTAGGTGAGGGAGGTGCTCCCAGATCTTTGCAGTTTTCCATCTCCTGCTGAGCCTAAAAGTTTTCTAGAAGTTACAGAGTTTAAGCCTCAGGAGATGCTGAGATCCAGAGAGGGGAAGGAACTTGCCCCAGGTCACACAGCGACAGTTGGGCAAAGACCAGACCTTCTTGTCTTTCTTATATTAATTACTGTTGTCTAGTTCTGACATAACAGCAGCCTAGGCCCCCAGCAAGGGTGAGTGACTGGCTGGGCCATGAGCCCAGCTTGATGGGGATGAGGGATGGTGCTATGAACACCTCCTTCTGCCGGGCTAGTCCTGTGTTCCAGCTTCCATCCCTGTGAGTCGGGAATGCTGGCTTATGGATCTGCAGTTTAGAAGTGGGTCCCCAGAGGTGACATGGTTGACCAGGGTTATGCATGAGTGGAGGGCTGGGTGAGCGGACGCTGCTGGTGCTGGTACCGCTACAGCCAGGCACTGAGATACCTCCAAGCAGGAAGATCACACTCTACTTCTGAGGCCTCTGACACCTCCTATTTTGAGTCTAACAAGGACTTGCATTGTGACTTTGAGCGAGTTACTTCTACTCCTTGGACCTCGGTGTTCTCGTCTGTAACATGGGAGCACCATGGTCTCTACCTCACTGGGGGTGGTCGTTTGGATTATGTGAGTCCTTTCATTCAAAGCTCTTAGTTTTGATCAATGTACCATGGTGGTATAAGAGGTGACATTAAAGGAAGACAGATGAAGGGTATATGGGAACACTCTACTGTCTTTGCAACTCATCTATAAATCTAAAATTATTTCAAAATAAAAAGTTAAAAAAAAAGGAAAAACTCTTAGAACTGGGTCTGGCACAGAGTAAGTGCTCAACCAATGTCATCCACTGAGTTGCCCAGAGGTCAAAATCATGGCAAGGTGGTGACGCAGCCCCTTGCAGAGGGCTGGCGCCCTGGAATGAAAGGTGCATGATGACCCTCAGTTGGGGACTCCATGGACGTGTGGCCATCCTCAGACACAATAGGTAAATGGAGGTACACCGTGATGATGTGCTGTGCCCAGGTCCCAAAGGGGAAAGCAAGTCAAGAGCTTTGGCAGATATCTACCTGGTGCCCGCTAGTAAGGGCCAGCAGTATGCAGAGCCTGGCTTGGGAGCGTTTGCCTGTGCCGGCCCTTCTCCTCTGAGACCACTTGCAGACGGTCAGAGCTGCCTCAAGGACTGTCCCAGAAGGCCAACTCCTTGCTTGTAAAGAGAAGCCCTGGGGGATAAAGAGTCCCTCTGCCAAGGGAAGCATCTGGTCTGGACTGAAAGACAGACATACCTGACTGGTATCCCATCTTAGCCACTGACCAGCTGTGTGACCTCAGATAAGTCACTCCACTTCTCTGAGCTTCACTTGCCTGATCCTGTAAAATGCAGCCTCTTTGAGAATTTCACAGCACAGGCTTCCTCCGGGTGGGTCCTGCTTTGCTTACAGCTGAAACCTTAGTGCCAAGCACAAAGCTTAACACCAAATGGATGTTTAACAAGCTTGTGGCAAATGGGTGTCTATTAATAGCTACATGGATCAAAGGCTTAACAAGAGCCAGGCACTGTTCTAAATGCTCCCCATACATCACTTCCTTTAATTTTTACAGTGAGACAGAGACTATAATGACCTCCCTTCCACAAGCAAGCAAACTGAGGTTTGGCAAAAAAGCTGAATCACTTGTTCAAGGCTCCCCAGCTAGTAAGTGGCAGAGCCAGGATTTGAACCCAGGCGATCTGAAACTAGAGCCTGAGCTCATGTCCCCAGGATTAACTGAAGAAGGAGAAACAAAGTACAAAGAAAGTGCCTGTCCCTTAAAGGGGAATATTATGTGAGTGATCAGTGCATATCTCTGTAACTGATGCATTAATTAAAAGCAGAGAAAGCATGCAACAATTGCTTTTGTTTCCCACTCTGCAGGGTCTCTGGGATACGGAGTTGTGCAGTGAGGACCCCTGTCCACAGGGAACATAGAAACCCAAACGGTACCCGGAGTGTTACTGACTCCCACACACGAGCATCCGATAGAAGCTCATGCCAGTGGTGCTCTGGCCCAAGTTGGCCCTCTGCAGGCATAGCCTACAGAGCATTTAAAATATATCTGAATTGGTTTCCAGAATTTAAAAATTGGGAGATCTCACATAAAACTCTAGATTCCTGGTGTAGAAGAAACAAGTGTTTTCCATTTTGCTAAGGGCTGGCCTCGATTTTTATTGTATGTGTCTGGCCTGGCCCTTGGGGGCATCTGAGTTCGCGACCTCCATGTGTACAGGGCAGTGGGATACTGGAGGGGGGGCCCAATTGTGTTGGCCAGTAGCTCAGCAAAAAGCCCAGTCTTGGGAGGGTTTTCTCATCTTGCCTGGACAAAAATGACTCACAGGGCCAGTATGGGTCTCTGGCAGAGCCAGCTTTCCTCTCCTACTTTGTTTTTATAAAGGAGAAATAGAAGTTTCCATAACATGGTGCAACTCTCCCCAGCGCTGGGAGGCCCAGGGAATTGCTGCTGTTTGTGAGTCAGAAGGAGAGCTTTGGTTGGCAGCCTGCTGCTGCTCACGGGTTCACAGAGCTGCACAGCAGGAAAACGTGCTCACCTCCAAGGTCGCTGTGCCTGAAGACAGGGCGTCCCCACTGGGTCCTCCCTCAGGGGAGATGGTCAAGGGACTGGATCTGTCAGGCCACAGGAGATGAGGAGGAGAACCAGAGACCTAGTCCAGGTTCTATAACTAACTCCTGCATTCATCCATCCATGCGTCCATCCATCCGTACTTCCTTCCATCCATCTTACCACCCATCCATCCATCCATCCATCTACCAATCCAAAGACTATTCATTGCCAACCCACTATGCTTCAGACACTGCATACTGTACTGCAAAGATGCTAACGTAGACAAAACAGAAACAAACTGCTCTGTCCCCACAAAGTCTGCAAGCAACTCAGGGAGACAGAGATCAAAAAGGTAGTAATAGAGGAAGATGAGGGAACCACCAAAGATTCACAGTATCATATGTCTCTATGAGAGGGCAGTTGCCTACACTTCTCTTCCCCTCTCCACCAAGTGAATTACAGAGGCCAAGAAGGTTAATTTATCTGAGTGGATGGATGCCATCTGCTCCATTGCACTGATGTGTTATAATAATAACAGCAGATATTTCATGAACACTAACTCCTTGCCAGGTACTTAGCATGCAAGACTTCACTGCATCCCCAAGGCGAGTCCAGGAGATACATAGTCATGTGACTATAGCCCCTGCTCATGGGATGAAGGTCCTGGGGCTCCGAGAAGTTCTGTGCTCGAGGTAGCACAGCAGCTAAGGGCTGAAATGGAGATCTGAATCCAGGTTATTTTGCCCCAAAGTTTGTCCCTGTAAGCACTAACCTACATAGCTGCCCATCACACAGGGGGCCCTGTCTCCCATGCATCAAGGCCAGGGAAGGCTGCCTGGAAGAGGTGCCGTTTATATGGTGCCTGGGAGAACCAGAGGGCTTTCAATCCCCCCTCTCAAAGAATCAGCCATCTTCCACAAGGAGATTTCCTCAAGAATAAAGGGCCCTGGAGACATTAAAAAGAAACTCATAAAAAATTCATCTCTGAGTAGTAATTGCATCATAAAAAGTATTGAGTTGGAGTGCAAATGCAAATTGGGCCATATGAATTAATGATGTAAACAGTTGGAAGGAGGGCACATGATCAGAGACAGACCATGGAGAATGGCCTGTACCATTCTCCTCAAAGTGCCAGGCAAAGGCAGTTGGGTGGCAGTGTCCCCTGAGGCTTGAAGGACATTTTCAGACCACTGATAACCAAGGCCTCAGACCCCCAAATCCTGCTCAGGGTTACTTCTTAGTGATTCTTGGAGACATGGGTATGCTCACTGTTTTCCCTCAATCAGCACTTTCTGAACACCTACTATGTGCTGGGATGGTGCCCCATTCCTCCCTGCTCCTTCCCTGCCCACCTCCTAATGAACTGCTCATCCTGGTGAACAAAAATGGGTGATTTTGAACTTGTGTGTCCACTTCGTTATTTATGTCTTTCTTGGTTTGTTGACAGATGCATTCTTTAGACATGTATTGAGCACCAGCTGTGTGCAGGGTGGGGCCTGCCCTCAATTCCCAAAGCCAGTCATGGGAGGTCAGAGAAGACATGTGAACTGGAAGGAGGTCAGTGGGGGACTTGTTGGCCGTCGGGGGACCTCTAAGACAAGGCTGGAGAGATGGAGAGATGGCCAGGCAACGACACTGGGAGGCAGCATCCTGGGTAGAGGCACGCTGGATCCACACATTCATGAAACCACACGTAACTGAGTGTGGCTGGAAAGTAGGGGCTGAGGATGGTGGGATGAACTTGAGGGGTTACGACATTCTGGACCCTGTGCCTCTCCCTAAGGAGCTGGGACCCGATCCCCACTTGGAGAGAAAGCAGCCGTTACTGTCCCCCCAAACTCTTGATTCTTTTTCATGAAGAGGTGGAACCTGTGGCATGGGGTCCTCATCTAATTTCAGAGGAGGGGTTCTGGAACCTTCCTATGGTTTTCAAACTGTGTTCATGGAACCCTAAGGTCCTGTGCCCATATTGCTGGCAGCTCCTTATGAAGAGCAGGTGTGAAGTTTAAGTGGGAAATGTTCTGGAACTTCCCCTACTTTAGCCAGATCACCTCCACTTTCATCTTTTTTGGTTGCTTGAAATTCCACATAAGATTTCGTGTAGAGAGGGGTTCCCTTGCTTAAATAGGAAGCACCGCCCCTTAATGCAGAACAAAGTCGAAACTCTTCAAGACTTTTGCTGATACAGACCACCCCATTTTTCCAGGCTCTGCTAAACCCCCCCCCACACACACCTCCTGCCACTTGTTGCCCTGGGCCCCAGCTTCCAGCTGCACAGATACTCACAAGTCACACTGACTCTCTGCAATTCCATGCCTCCATCCCTTTCCTCATCCTGTCCTTTTCGAGGTTGTTTTCAACTCCTTCTTCCTCCAGGAAGTCTGCTCTTACTCCCTTCGCTGTCTATACACCTTGGGTGTCCCCCCAAAAAAGCTCTGACCCACCAAAATGAGGGCCTCTTTCTGCTGACCCATCTCCTCCCCCTATTGGACTGAAATCCACAAGGGCGGAATCTCTGACCTGGTCATCGGTAGTGTCCAGTAACTGGCCGCCACGTGGCAGGTCCCCAAGGAATTTGTGCTTGGAAATGGGTGCCAGGAAAGAATGGAGAAAGGGTAGGGATAAGAGAGAGGGAGGATTAAAGGAAGGAGGGAAGGAAAGGTGAGTGGGGGGACAGAAGGGAAGGAGGGAAGATGGAAAGATGGAAGCTCGGAGGGTGGACATGCATGCCTGCAGATGAGGTACTCTTGGTTCCACGTTCCTGGAGAGGTCACAAGGCCTCAGCCTTCTCTGCCCTCAGGAAGGAAGAGGGCTGCCTTCCCTCCCTCCTGCCTCCATCACAGAGCCAGCCCCTGACATGCCCTCGCCTGCACAGTGATTACTCCTGGAGCAGCCTCCCGTATCCTGTTCCTGCTCTTCCTACAAGCAGAGAAGCAGAAAAATCCATCCTGATGAGGATGCAGCAGCCCTCCCTCACCCCCTCCCCGGCCCCTGCAGCCTGTAACTCTCGAGCAGTCAGGCAGAAACAGGCAGTCAATTTTTTCCAGGGTCGAGCGCCGGCTGTAAGGCACAGCCCTGCAGGGTGACAGGGGAGGCAGGGGCCACTCCCAGAGCATGACTGTTTCTCCTCCATCAGGGGGGAAGCACCTCCTGCCTCACTTGCCCAGAGGCTGCCAGCTGTGTGATTCAGGGGACATTCTACCCCCAGGCAGGCACCACCACCACCTTGCAGGTGGCTCACCTGAGACCCCAGACACATGAAACATCATGGGCACTGCAGAATTCCCTGTGGCCATCCATCACATCTTCTCCCCTAGCCCAGCTGCCTACTTGCCTGGAAGCCACCCTCCCTTCACTCCTGCTCACCCTTGGTGGCTTAATGGCAGGCTCCCTGGCAGAGGAAAAGGCAACTCATGTGCTTGTACCCAACCAGGTGTCAAGTGGCTCTTGGCTGGATGCTATGGTGTGCCACTGAGATATCACCCCAGCTGCTGGGAGGGCTGACAGCTCCCAGCTGAGCCCCAGCTCCCAGCAACTGCCCTCAGCTGGAGAGAGCTGCCTTGTCCAAGGTCAAACCTCCGTCTGGTAGCCGGTCGGCCAGCCCGAGTCCTTGCCCCTACACAGGATGACTTTGCAGCCCTATCTCAGCTCCAGAGCTCGCTGTGGGATCAGCTGAGGACTTAGGTGAACCTGAATCACATCCCAATTTCTCTGCCTCCCCCTGCTTTCCCCACAGGTATGGATCCTGAGGGTGTTCTCCCACTGCACCCCAATAAACCCCTTGCCCTCAAAACCCCAGAGTCTCGGGGTCTGCCTCCAGCTGAAGCAATGTGCAACAGCCTTTTTTGCATCTGCCTGTTTGATCTGCACGGCATCTCTGTAGAGCGGGCTCCTTGTCTTGTGCGCCTCACGTGTCAGGAACCCAAGGCTCAGGGAGGCGAAGCGCCTTGTCCCAGACCTCTGGGTTTACTCATGCTGCCTCTCTCAGCTTCGGCTTCAGCTCTGGATACTGCTTCCCTTTCTCCACCTGCCCCACTCACCTGTGTCCCTGGGGGGTGACGTGGTGTAAACTGGAAAGGAGGGGTACATCTGGCTTCAATCCTAGGCTCTTGAAAGAATGGGCCACTATACCCTTCTCTGAGGCACCATGTCCTCATCCTTCAAATGGGCTGTGGCTAGGACTGGATGTCACAATGTACAGAAAAGACAGAGCAGCTGCTGAGGGGCCAAGTGCCTCCCTTTATGACTAGTGATAATATCTAACCTGATGAGGATGACCCCTGCTGAGCACTGTGTAAAAAGCCCTTGAATCGCATCATCTCATTTAATCTCTGCAACAATTCTATGACACAGGTAACCATTATTATCCCCATTTCACAGCAGGGAAAATGGAGTCAGAGAGAGAGAAAGGGGTGTATGCACAGTTCTCAGGTGAGCAAGTGGCACAGCGGGAATGCCAACCCCCCTGTCCAGCTCTGAACTCACATTCTTCGACACTTGGACTCTCTTCTCCGGCTCCTCCTATTAGCCTCTTGGAGCCCCAGGTCTCCCACATGCCCCAGTCCCAGGCGGACCATGTTCCCCAGAGCGGTTGGTGTCCCCTGACTCCGCCCAATGGGCTCATTACCATTTGGAACCTTGTGCCCAGGCTTCCTGCTGAGAAAATCCATGGAAATCATGCGTTCTGCGTACCAGGTTGCTCACCCCCGAGCCTCCTTGCCCTCCACACTGAAACTGGCCCTCCAGCAACAAGAAACTCCTGACCCTGGGCTGGGAATTGCCTTCTAAAGGAGCCCAAGTTCTCACAGGGCCTCTGTCTCCAGGAAAGCCCTTTGTGACCTCCTGCAGCTCTAATGCCTTCTAGCTGGAGAGGAAGGGGGTCCCTAGCCCTGGCGGTGGCCATACATCCATGATTGAGCAACATCTGGGGTCACCAGTCTCCATAAAGAAAAACCAGAGGAATGTGGTAAAATTGTTCACAAGGCCACAGAGACGCTCTCCATGCCTGGGTGAGGGGTCCAGGCCGATTCACACAAGCGCCTTTCTGCGGCTGCCCCTGAGCCAGCTTCTGTGTGGGGCTAGCCCTGAACTAGGAGTCAGCCAGCCCTGGGTTCGAGTCCTGCCTCCCGTCTGCTGGGGCCTTGGGAAAGCCTCCCCTGGCCTCAGTTTCCTCCACAGTGACCTGAGTGTCCTACTCCCAGGGTAGCATTCTTGTGACGATTTAATGAGATTCGGCTTTCATTGTCACAGATGGAGAAATCCCAACTCTCGCTCTAAGCTTTGAAGATGCCGCGGCTTCTGACTGATGGCAGACCAAGTGGGAGAAGATGGAACAGAGACAGGGGCGGGGGGACTGGACACCCGCACCAAACCTTCGCAGGGGTCTCCGAGCATCTTCCCAATTCCATCAGGGTGGCGTCTCTCTCCAGCTCAAAAAGAGGCTACAGGATTTACCAAGTAGATTACATGGCACTTAGCTAATGAAATAACACCCTCCCTCCCACCCTCCTCCAAGATATCGATCAGCCCCTGGCCACTGTGTTGCTTGCAGCGGCCTCAGGACAGTTCAAAAAGAAAATCAACCATTAATAAAATTGAATGGTTGGGGGCTGGGGTTGGTGGGGGGACAAGATGGGGTGGAGCTGCGGAGAGGGAGTCGGGGAGAAGCTAACAGATTAGGAATAAAATAGGGGAAGAAAGAGTGCCTT